>PVKB01000262.1:0-353616 GCA_004027205.1 Ctenodactylus gundi
GAGCTTCACTTCTGTTGCCTTCCCGCTGCTGCTTGGCATGCCAAAACTGTCCTCCAACAACCTAGTGCAGAACCAGGAGAGTCTGACTCCTCCAACCACATCAGCCCCTGTGCTTTTATTTTCTTTCCTTTGGAAAAGAAGCCGGGCTAAGTCCCTGTCCCTCCACCGCTGCCCCCTGCACCCAGTGGTCAAGAAGGCGAGGCAGGCCGCTGGTCCTTGCGGCGCGGGGTGGAAGTCCCGGCCCCTGGAGCCCTCTGGGAACAAGCCTCGGCTCCGGCCCGGATTAAAGAGTCGTCAGGATTTGCTTTTCTGTTCTTCCTTTCCCCCGTGACGGAGCTGTGCTAGTCCCTGTATTCTGCACGCGGTCCTTCTTCACTCCACGTGTGCGCAGCGCCGGACAGTCGTCCCTGCGGGGGACGTGGCTCTCCCACGGGAGCCGTCCTGGAGTTCAGAGTTTTATTTTTGCTTTTGAAAAGTGTTGTGTGGTCTTGAGGCTGAGCAAATAGTTCAGCTAACAATCCCCAGCCCGCCAGCGCAGGGCGGAGGGCTGGTTACTCCCAGGCCTCCTCTCTGACCTGCTGAGTTCTTTGCACACCGTCCTGGAACCTTTTCCTACTAATACCAATTTATCATTATTCCACTTAAATGCTTTTTTTTTGTCGGAGAGAAAGAGACAGAAAACATCTGCATATGAGTAATATTAGCTACAGTTGGCGTCTCAAGTGAGAATCACCTTGACAGCTCCATTTATTATATCCGAGAAGGCTTCATCATGGAGACGCCTGCGCTTGAACTTTCCCTCTGCACGCTCTGAAAGAGTCTCCGATGTATTCAGATCTTGCTATAGAAACAAAGTTTTGAAATACTGAGGAGATCGCAGCCACAGATAACGTTTCAGTGGTAATAAGAGAGGCCACGTGTGAGCCAGATTTAACACAATAACGACAATAAAGACACTTAGAGGTGTTATTAGGTATCCAGCCTGAGGTTGCTACTCACGGCTCTGTTCTTTTCTTCCCTGCCTGTTGCCGGCGTTGGCGTGATTGCTTCTGACTCCCCGTGTCTTGTGCGTCACCCTTTTCAACACTTTAGGCTAATGACTCAAGACTTTTTGAGAGCAACAGTCAGGCTCCATTTCCTCCTGGTTTGGGCTGGGCATTGATGTCAAAATGTGTTGTTGTTAAGCCAAATCGTCCCCATCCCCACTATCCCGCCATCACCAACACCTCCGCGAAGACTCCTTTCTATCTATTTGGAAATCCACAGAGACTTAGTGAGGGACGTTAGAGTAGTTACGATAAGTGCTGGAAGGTTTGGCTTAGCAGGTACCTTGGCTCACCATGTGGACTAACGGTTACACATTAGAGGTGCCCTGAAGCCTAAGCGTCGCGTGTGCTTCTTGGACAGGAGTGATGTCCCACCCGTCTTGAGTCTGCATTCCTCCTTGGTGACCAACGAAGTGGATTCTCCTTCTAACTCCGCTGAGCCAGATGGCTCCCAGGTGCTCCTGGTGGCATGGAACCCAGGATGCATTCCTTCTCAGAGATCTACAACAGAGCAGAGGGCACACTGGGGGTTTCCTCCCTGCCTTTCCTCTTTGCTTGTGTTATTTTGTAAATGAGTCTTACTGATCAACACCAGAAACAGGAAGTAAACCAGGACTCCTGTTCCGTGGACTGCTGGTCAGTGTGCGATTGTTTGTGTAAATCTGTGAAAGTTCAGTATGTTTATTTTTATATGTCAGTGTGCCTTAACATTTCCCACGTGAGCAATATGTTTTAGCAAATGATGTGCATGCTACAGACTCTCGATGTTGAACGTACTCTAGGGCTGTAGTCCTCATATTTCTACATCCGTGAAAACAAAAACGTGTAGAGAAAGTTCATGATGAGCATCCCATTACTTCTAAGTCTTGCCATTTGTAAACAAGAATGGCATTTTTTCTCCCTGATCTTTTATGATTTTTTTTGCCAGATCACTCTGGGTCCTCTATCATCTTCCCTTGGCTTCCTGTGACTCACGTCTTGATCAGCAGCTCGTCTCGGCTTTAGTCTAGGCCACCTTGTTCCCAACCCACTGCCTTCCTTGGCCTGTTTTTTGAACACATTTCACTTCATTTTTTCCCAATGTTTTTTTCCAGTTAAACACCCCCTTCCTCATACACACTTCAGAAGATCCTTTGAGCTAGAAGAGCGGTTCAACACACGCCAAAGATAAACTCTAAGGGTGGATCTGGCCTATAATTCCAGCACTCTGGGAGGCTGAGACTGGAGGATTGCAAGTTAGAGCCCAGCCTGGGCAAGTTAGCGAGACCTTGTCTCAAAAATGAAAGACAAAAATGAGCTGGGGATGTAGCTCAGTGTGAAGACTTGGGTTCTATCCCCAGGGCCACACACATAATAAACAAAAAGATAAATAAAATATGCTATTTTGTTTTTACTATAAAAGTAACACATATTTATAGAGATGTCAGTAAAATGGTAAATTAGGAAGCTTCAGGCCAGTGTTCTTTCACAGAGACACCAAATTGACAAAAACACAGGCAGTCAAGGCATTTTTGCCAGAACTCTGAAAACCCGTTAAAAAACCTAGCACGCCGAGAGATGAGACTGACAGCAGGGCCTGTGGCTGAAGGGTGGGGAAGCTAGCAGCCTTCTGCATGCGCATCCGTGGCCTCCTTGTCTGACCTGTGGCCACGCAGCTGAGAGGAAACCTTCCTTCCAGGGACCCCCTCTTTGGAAGGAAGCACAAGAGGGAATTGTGCATTCACCGTTGTAGCTAGTCTGGAGACCGCCGGAGGGATTAGTATCTGTTTCCGCGTCACAGCAGGCGATAGGACTGGCAGCCAAGTTTGGAAGCCTCTGAGGACAGCAATGATCACAGCGATCCATTTGAGCTGCATTTCCACAAGCAGATGCCAGAAGGAACAAGAGATTACAGGCTCCAGAGAAGAAGCAGGTCACACTGCTAAGGGACTATGAGAGGACAAAGGTATGCACACCTGCCCAGAGAAGAGACGTCGGCAGAAAGGGCTTGGGAGGCCTTAGCCTTGTGCATTCTGGAGGTGCTGGGTTGACTGATCAGTGAAAAGTCTTCCGCTGAGTGAAGCAAGTAAGTAAGGGTTGGGAGAGATGGCTGTTTGTTTTAAATACCTAAGTCTTTTTGTTGTTGCTGTTGTGGTGCTGCAGTGCCTTCTCACAGATCTGGGAAGCAGACCCATGAGCAAAGTGGGTTCAGATCTCTTTGAGTCTTGACCACAGCATAGTCATCTACAATGAGGCAGCCTTAGGTACATAAAGAATTAGGGAAGCATGACCCAATCAGAAGACAAAAACAAAACTTCAGAAACTGACCCTAAAGAAATTCAAATCTTTGATCTGTCTAGAAAAATTAAAATAACTACCATTAACATTCTGTGATAAATGAGAACATAGAAAACTAAGTAAGATTGGGTAAACGGTAGATAAAGTTCATGAGAACACTAACGAAAAAACAGAGGCTATTTAAAACAAAAGAACCAAAGAGAAATCTTGGAATTGAGAAATACAGTAATTGAACTGAAAACATCACTAAAAATATTCGACAGCAGATTTGATCAGGAAAAAGGAAGGATCACTGAACTGGAAGACAAGTGAACTGAAATATTACTTCAGAGGAGCCTAGAGAAAAAGAAAGGATAAAAAAATAGATCCTAAAATCTTATGAAACAGTTCTTATTGAGCAGTTAAGTAAATTCATAATGAAGGTTTCAGAAAAAGGAAAGAAAGAAAACACACAGAGAGACAGAGAGAGAGACAGAGAGAGAGAGAGAGAGAGAGAGAGAGAGAGAGAGAGAGAGAGAGAGAGAGAGGATATATTAAAAAAATAATGACCACACATTTCCTAAGTTGGAAAAAACCATCTAGACATACTAAGCTAAGGAGCTCATAGATTCCATAAGCGTAAACTGAAAGAAACTCACACCTGGACTCATTGTAATTAAAATATCAAAAGTCAAAGACAGAGATCCAGGCCTTGTGGCCTAGGCCTGAAATCCCAGCACTTTGGAGGCAGAGACAGGAAGATCACAAGTTCAAGCCCAGCTTGGAAAACTTAGCACTTAGTGACACCCTATCTCAAATAAACAATAAGAAAAGGGACTAGAGATATAGATCACAGTGACGATCCTGTGTTTAGTCTGTATATCTAAAAACAAAACAAAAAAATAGAGGATTTTAAAAGACAAAGAGAAAAATCTTAAAAGCAGCAAAAGAAAAGCAGCTCATTCTATCTCACAGACCGAGGGAGCCTATAATTTCTCAGCAAAAACCTTGAAGGTCGGAGGGAGTAGAATGTTATACCCAAAGGGCCGCAAGCCAAAACAGACCAAACCGACCTGTCAACCAAGAACTTTGTATCGAGCAGCAAAACTGTTCTTCAAAAATAAAGTAGAAGTTAAGACTGCAGGCAAAGAAAAACTGAGAGACTGTTGTGGTCTGTATCTAGAATATGCCCCGGGGCCTGGCATACTCAGAAGGTGATTGGATCACGGGGATGACTGGATCAAATGGGTTAGTCCATTCATGATTTCCGGTGCTGCTAGGAGAAGGGCCCGGTTGGTGGGAGGCATCACTGGGGCGGAACACAGAGGGTCTATATTCTTGTCCCAACTTCCTGTCACTCTCTGCTTTCTGTCTTGCTATGCCAGGAAAGGCTTTTCTCTGCCAGGCCCTCCAGTGTGCTCTTCAGACCATGAGCAGAGTGAGACCTCTGAAACCTGAAGTGTGTACCAAGATAAACCTTTCTTTCCTCAAGTAGGGCTGTCACACATTGTGTCCCAGTGATGAGAAAGTGACTAAGGCAGGGGCTTTATTACCTCAGACCTGCTCAGAAGGAAGTGCAGAAGGGGGATTTTAAAGGAGAAAGAAAGAATATTAATGGTAGCACAAAACCACTGAAACATGACAGGTTCTCTGGTAAAGGTAAATCCACGAAAAAATACAGAACACTGTTTTACTGTAATTTTAGTGCATAGAATTAAATCGATAAAAGCATAAAAAGTGTAAAGCTATGTTAATAGGCTCACAATAAATAAAGATGTAATTTATGACATCAGTAACAGGAAGAAGTAGGTAGAGTATGTAAGAGTAGAAATATTGAATGTCGTTGAAATTAAATTATCAATTTGAAATCTAATGTTATAACTTTGAGGTTATATAATTAAATTAAACAATACATTAAGAGGATTATTCACCATGACTACATGAGATTTATTCTTGGAATGCAAGAAGTAATATCTTCTCCTCATAAAAATAAACTCTAGAAACACAAGGAAAGTATCTAACATAATAAAGTTCATACATAGAAAAATCCATAACCAACATTCTACCAAGTGATGTGGCACTGAAGTTGTACCTCTAAAACCAGGAGGAAGGTGAGGATGTCTGCTCTTGACATGACCATGTGATACAGCTTTGGAAATCCTAGTCAGAGCAATTAGGCCATAGGAACAAATAAACAGCAACCAAGTCAAGAAGGAAGAATTAAAATTATGTCTGGTCACAGGTATCACTATCTTTTATGTTGAGAATCAGGAACATTCCACAAAAAAGCCGTTAGAACTACTAAAAACATTTTAGCAAAGTTGCAGGGTACAAATTTTACATGCAACAATCCATCCTGCGTCTGTACACTAACAATGAACCAGTGCAAAATACAACTTAAAAACCCACTTGTGGTAGAATTACTAAGAGCAAAATGCTTGGAAATAAGTATAAACTAGGAGGTGAAAGATGAGAACCCTGGACACCACAAAGCTTTGCTGAAGGAGAAAAGATGCAAGCAAATGGAAAGATAGCCTGTGGGCATGGATTCAAAGACTGTGTCTTGACAACATATCAACAAGACCGGAATATTTCACAGATTAAAAAAAAATCCTTAAAGAATCTTAGTGACAAAGAAAGAAAGACTTTCAGGCAAGATGGCGACTGAGTAACACAGCTGTACCATGTCTCCTCCTGGACCCACTGAAAAAGTTGAGAATCTAGTTAAAAGGTACTCATTCAACTTAGCTAGGAGAGGAAGGAGCACCCCAACCATGCAAGGAGGTGGAGAAAGGTCAGAAATCCTGAAGACACATTGGAAGCAGAGGAAAATAGCAATGCTGGAAGCCGCCCCAGGGGCCTGAGACACCAGCACCCACAGATGGAAGAAAGCTCAGAGCCAGAACCTCTGACTGAGCATGGATTCAGGAGAAGTAGGAACTGATGGCAGCTGGAAGCCCCAGCCTCCAAAAACGTAGTGCAAACTGTGAACACAGTGGGAGCTTCCCCTAAAAAAAAGGCCTCCTAGAGCCTAGACCAGAAGCAATGCTTGGGAGCCATGGCAGACAATGTTGTAAGCAGGAGCCATTTTTAAAAAGAGCCCAAGACTGAACTGTTTAGAGTTGAATAAGGCTCAGACAGGCACACCAGGGTTTTGGGGATCACTCTTAAACAGAGCCTAGGAAGAAATTGGCAAGAGAAACAGTTACAGAGAGGAGAAAAAGGCTGCTGATGCCCTGAGTGGCTTGGACGGTAATGGGAGCACGTCTGAGGGTGGAGAGCCCTGCCCTCAGGGGAGGGAAACCAGGACAGGTGGGAGAGCTTTGCTAAGTGCAATGGGGATCACCGTGATACCTCAGAAGCCATCGGGCTGCTGGGTAGCCCCTTCCAACTGCCTACTCGAAGCACAGAACTCAGAGGAATTTCCACACACCCTCAGCCCTGTTCAGAGAAACCTCTTGGCCTAGGCCTTTAAAGTGACGTCTCATCAACAGAAACATGGGAAGAAGACAAAGCAACAGGACACCCGCAGACCTGCCCGAGACCCCAGAAACGGATGCCATGGGCCCTGAAATTATGGAAATTGTGGGGAAGGAAGTCAAAAAGCAAATACGTGGGGAGGCTGGAGGAATGGCTCAGCAGTTAAAGCACTTGCCTCACAAGCACTAAGTACCTGAGTTCGATTCCGCAGCACCACATAACCTGGGTATGGTGGTGCATGCCTGTAATCCCAGCGCTCAGGAGGCTGAGGCAGGCGGATCTGATGTAAGTTTAGCCTAAGAAAACTGACTGATACAATGATAGCCTTAATGTCTTTTGAATGTACACACATTTACTTTTCAGTACTCAGCTAAGAAATTTAAAATTCTTTTTTCTTTCTCTCATTTTCTAGCCTTATGAATTCCATTGTTATAGTTCTTTTCTTATGTGGACTGGTGGGTGAGGCCATGCTAAAGAATCTCAACAAAGATATAGTAAGATACAAAAAAAAAAAAAAAAAAAAAAACTTACAGCAAATCATCCCAGTAAAGGGCTATGCTGGACTCAGAGGCGAGGCAGGAAGATACGGCCACTGCAGTTCATTCTAGGAGTGGAAAGCTGAGCAAAGAGTGGTGAAGTGAGTCAGGTGAAGAAAATTAAATATGTTAAATATTGCATGGTTTCTCTGATATGGGAAACCCAGAAGACAGGCATTCTATAGACCCAACAGGGTGTGTTGACAGTGGGAGTTAAGGAAGATAAGCAAAGTGTGGGCGGGCCAAAAATGGCAAGGGACTGTGATGTTGATGTGATATATGTGCACAAAATACTCAAGCTCATTTTAATCATTATGTATTGCATATAAATGCACTAATAAAAATGAGGAAAAAAGAATCTCAGGAGAAGTAGAAATAGTTAACCTGTAGTGCATCTGGAATTGCAAAGGACCTCAGTTAGCCAAAAGTATTTTGAAAAAACATTTACTGGACTCTTACTTTCTGAATTCAGAGCATATTACAAAGCTACAGTAATTAAACTGGTATAGTACACATATAAAGGCACTCATATAGACCAATGAAATAGAATGCTTCCTGAGATAAAGTCTCACATATATGTTCAAATAATTTTGAAAAGAGGCTGGAGAAACGGCACAGTGGTTAAAGTGCCTGCCTAGCAAGCAGAAGGCCATGAGTTTGATTCCCCAGCACCACACAATGCCAAGCATGGTGGTACACCTCTGTCATCCCAGCACTTGGGAGACTGAGGCAGGAGGATTGCTTTGAGTCCAAGGCTAGCCTGGTCTACATAGTGAGTTCAGACCCTGTCTGGAAAAAAAAAAAAAAAAAAAAAGAGTGCTGAGATCATTCACTAGGGAAGGTACAGTTTCCTCAACTAATGTGTCGGGAAAATAGGATATGTTTAGTCAAAAGAATAAAATTTTTTGCACTCACACTATCCACAAAAATTAATTGAAAATAGTGAAAGACCAAAATGTAAGGCCTACAGCTGTAAAACTCCTAGAAGAAGACACAGAGGTAGATCTTCATGGCACTGGAGCCGCCAACGATTTCTTGGATGTGACACCAAAAACACAAGCTCAAGACCAACAATAGACAAAGAGGGCGACGTCAAATGGAAAACATTTGCCCACCATTGGATACAATCAACCAACTGAAAGGGTAATACCCAAAATCGGAGAAAATGTTTTTAAGTCTATATCCAGTAAGAGACTAATATCTATGATGTATAAAATAAAATTCAATAACAGAAATTAAATAACTCAGAGGGGGATGTATGCCTGTAATACCAACTACTTGGGAGGCTGAGGCAGGAGAATCACAAGTTTGAGACCAGCCCTGGGCTGCAGGGCTGCAGAGTGAGACTGTCTCAAAAAAAAAAAAAAAGCAAGACTTAAGGACTGGTTTAAACCAACTTACTGAAGTCTTATTAGAGTCAATCATTAGTTTACCCACACACGTTTCACAGTAATATAGCCTGCAAAGTAGGGTAGCTTTTACTCTTTGCTATATTTACACCTCTCATTAATGAGTTTTTGATGTACAGGAGTGACTAAAACTTCCTCAACAATGCTAACTGTATCTCTGTTCTGTTCCTGATTTTTAAAAGAATGCCCTTGATTTAATTATAATATGAAGGGCTATTTTCAAAGAATTTTTTTTTTAATGTGCATTCCTTGAGAAGGAATAGATGCAGGAACGATCGGATGAGTTTACAGATTACCTGTGCTTGTGTCTTTGAAACTTTTAGTATTTGTTATCCTAAAGCACAGGCGATATTTAAGAAAAGACATCTCATTACAAATGTATTCTCCAGTCTTTTTACTAGTCAGTTTGGTACACATGTAGGTTATTGTTGGAGGCTGATTTCCTCCCCTTTCTTTTGCAGTTGGATAGCTTCTGTTCTCTGCCCGATGGAGGCTTCCTGGGATGAGTGGGTTTAGTACTGAGACCACGGGGCAGGCTCTTCTGTCTGTTACCGACTCCCCTCTGCTGGGCCCGGGCTGTGAGCTGCGGGAGGCCCTGGCTGCTGGCTCCTGGTAGGCAAGGCTACCTGGCTTCTTCCTTCCCGACTGTCTCAGCTTCTCATTCATGGCTGGGACAAAACGCCTGGCATCCACAACCTAGGCGGGGAAGGACTGATTTTAGCTCACAGTTTCAGAAGGCTTCACGCAGTCCATTCAGGGGCAGCCAGGCTACGGTGGAAACACCTGGCTGAGGCGGGAGAGCTGCTCGCCCACCGTGGACAGAAGACACACGCAGCAGGAGGGGGCTGATGCCTGGAGACTCAGGCGAGGCTAGAGCTTTCCCAGGAGAAACCTGCGACACTGTTCCGTCTTCCTTCCTTTACTTAATTCGAGCTGCCAGCTGCCCTCCCCGTCTCTGCCACAGGCAGGGTGGGTGTGCCCTTCCCTCCCTTGGTGGCCCATAAATCCACAACACACACCTCAGAGCTCTTCCCGGGGCACCCACTAATTTCAACAAGTTGACACGATCCCTCCAGATCAAACGCCAAGCATCTGCCCAGTCCAGCCAGGTCCCAATTCCTAGTAACACACAGTCCCACGGTTATCCCACTATGTCCAAAGACATGAGGTTTTGGGGGACACTCCAGATTCAAACCATTGCACTTCCAGAGTCCTGTGGCTGGGACTCCATCTTGGATGCAATCTGTTACTACTTTTCGTCATATTTTCTTTCTGGACACTTTCTGAGAGTTGCTTTATCTTCATGGCTGTAAAATCAACGGTGGGCCAGAGCATGTGACCGTCAAGGACTGTGCTGAGCAGAGACTCAAAGTCGCCATTTGCCTGGAGGAGGACCAGCCACGCCCCTCACTCCGGATTTTGAGCTTTACAGCTTCTGTGTCTCTTGAATCAAAAGAGAAAGTAGAGGGAAGGATGGCATCTCTCTTTCTCTTTCCCCCTTTCCTCTCATCCTTTCTTCTCTTGTTCCTTTTATAAAAATACTTTATTAGGCTAAGACTAAAATCCAAGAGACAATAATTGGTCATATATTAATAAAACCACATTTGTGTGTAGGTTCTAGGATTCCTTCTGAATTTTCTAATTAATTTTCCACGTTTCTTTCCCTCTCTCTCTCTCTCTCTCTCTCTCTCTCTCTCTCTCTCTCTCTCTCTCTTTCTTTTCATACTGGTGATTGAGTTGATTGAGTCCAAGGCCTTTTCACTGAGCTATACCTCCAGATTTTTTAAATTTTTAAAATTATTTATTTATTTATTTATTTTTAGTTTTGAGACAGGGTCTAAGTCATTAAATTGTATAGGGTAGGCTCAAGGATTTTCTTCCTTCCTTCCTTCCTTCCTCTTTCTGTATTGGGGACTGAATTCAGGAATTTTCCCTTTGGTCTATACTTTCTTTGTTTTATCTTTAATTTTGAATCAATGTCTCAAGTTTCTAAATTGCCCAGTTTTGGGTCAGACTTGTGATACTCCTGCCTCAGCCTCCTAGAGTGACAGAATTACAGGTGTGTGCTGCTACACCTTATTGTGAATTTTCATGCTTTTTCTTTTGCTTTCTGTTGGGGTATCTTGGTGGGGAGGTGGCAGAAATTACATCAGGATTTACACACAGGTATCACTTTAAGCCAGAAGTCTAACATTATCTTCCTTGTGTATTTTAATCAGAAGAGTGCTGCACAGATTTGGATTAAAGAGGAGGTTAGAGAGAAAGCCTGGAGCTTAGTGAAGAACCTACAATAGCACATTAAATCATCAGAGGACACTTTAATGCAGCATAAAATAAGGTTCTAATCTGAATGTAATTGCACATAACCAACCCCGTGGAGTAAAGAGGTTTGGTTTCTGGATATCTCAGCTTTAACTTTACTTCTAACTAATTCTAACCATCTGTGCAAGCTTAAACAACTCTTTTAACTTCACATCTTAACTCATACATGACGATTAATTTTATGTCAACTTGACTGAGCTAAAAAAAAAAAAATGCCCAGTTAGCTGATGAGATACTTTTGGATGCATCTGTGAGGGTTTTGTTTGTTTGTTTGTTTGCTTCAGAAGAAATCAACAGTTGAATCAGCAGACTGAGCAGGAAGACCTGTCCTCTCCAACATTCATGAACATCATGCCATCTGTTGAGGGCCCACATAGAATAAAAAAGGCAAAAAAGGAATGATTTTTTTTTTTTAATTCTGGAATTGGGAGAGCCATCCTCTTTTGCCTTAGACACGGTGGATCTGGCTCTTGTGTGTTTAGCCTTAGGCTGAGAGTCATGCCATTAGCTATACTCTGAATCTCGCTGTTTGGGACTTGGTCTGAACTCTGTCCCCTACTTTGCTAGTGCTTCATCTTTCAGGTAGCAGCAGGTCTTGGGACTTCACCTCCAAATTACATGAGACAATTTCTGCAATACCCTCTTCTGTATCTGTGTACTGATGGTCCCTGACTCAACAGTGGCTCGACTGGCGATTTCACCTGGTGCGTTTGCAACCTGAGTCCATACTTCAAATGTTGGGTTTTGGTCTTTTGTCTCGTCTACTGATGTGCAGGGTAACACCTCGCAGTGCTGGACAGTGTGCCGCAGCCCCCAGCCTGCAACACGATCGCGTGGGCACACAGCCAAACTCGTATGCACCGTGTTGCTTGGCTGTGATGTTCGGCAGGTTAGGGGTATGAAATGGCTTTTTGACTCAGAATATTTTCAACTTGTAATGGGTTTAGCAGGCCTCACCCTGTTGTAAGTCAAGGAGCACCTGCGTACTCCATCATTCCTTCATTCCGAATCCGGTTCCTCTGGAGCACCCTGTCTTACCCTGTGTGTGACAGTTGGAACAATCCCTAGTGTCTGACATTTTAGGTTTTGATGATCTCAAAGGCAAACGTGGATGGTATAGGCCAGCGGTCCCAACCTTTTCTGCCCCAGGAGCCAGTTTTGTGAAAGACCATTTTTTCATGGAAGGGAGTGAGAGGTGGAGAGATGCTCCGTGCTGGCCTCGTGGCCTCAGCTCCCCCTCAGATCATCAGGAATTAGATTCTCGTAAAGTGTGTGTGACCTAGATCCCTCCCCTACACAGTTCACAGTAGGGCTCTCACTCTTAGGAGAATTTAATGCTGTCCCTGACCTGACAGGAAGTGGAGTGTAGGTGATAATGTGAGTGATGGGAGGCAGCTGTAAATACAGACCAAGTGTTGCCCTCTGGACTGCCGCTCGCCTGCTGTGTGGCTGCTTCCTAACAGGCCCCAGGCTGGTATTGATCCGTGGCCTGGGATTAGATGTGCCTGGTGCAGACACAGTGCACTTGGGGTCTGATTGGAGTGGGCAGGATGTATGATGGGCTGATAGAAGGTCTAGTCTGGACAGAGAGGGCAGGGCAACGTCCACAGAGCTTCTTTTGGAGCCACATCTGGGCCACATGCTGAGGTGAGCGTGCTTCTGGCTAATTTCCAGAACCAAAGGAGAGGTCATATTTGTCTTTTTAAAAAAATTTAGTCTAGCATATTATTATTAGTACGGGCAATCTTTGAAATGACTTATCAAAATGTTGCCATATAAAAGATAGTTTTTATCTTTGGACAGAACCAGTGCTTAACTTTTGCAAGATATGATCAAAATATACAGTGAATGTTTGAAACTTCAACAGTTGTTAAAAGTAAACCATACACTGCATTCGTTCTCGTCAAATCACACCCTTCTCACTTGAAGCAGTTCTGGAGTCTTCTTCTGAGCATGTATGTAGCTGCCCGTCATGGCTGCCTCCACTGTCCTGAATCGATTTACAACATTTACCCTTACGGCCATTTTGACTTTGTGGAAGAGCGAGAAGTCATGCCTTCCCAGATCCAGTGGGCAAGGTGGATGGGCACACGATACAGTGTTTTTACAAGCCTGCCCTTCTGATGCATGCCGACGGGAGGCAACACACACACTGAGTGTTATCGTCCGTTGTAAACACACTCGGGAAGGAGGACACCCAGGGCTGCTTCCGAGAGTGGCAAGGAAAATGGGACGCGTGTGTGGGAAGCCAGGGGAATGTGAGATTAGTGGTGCTGTGTCTTCTACTGTAATACTTTTCAAAAACTTAAACATTGATGGCGTATTATGATTATACTTCGTATATTGTAATGCAAGCAAGCGTTTATCATTGTCATTAGGTCTTCACTAGGTGAAGTCAGGTGGACAAGCCCGCACGCGGGTGAGTGGACAGACTCTAGGTTCTGTCTACACTGGTGTGAATCCCAATACGGATCCTCGCCGCCTCCCCAGCCGAGCTGCTCTGATTCCCGGGTCCTGTGAGTGCTGTTGGTGGTGGGTGCCAGAACCAAGGAGATTTGATCTGTTTCCTAGGCTGGACAGATACCATAGCTGCAGAAGTGCTGGGTTATGCAGTAAGCATGCCATAAATACAGCTAAGTGGGGCCGCGGGACACAGGCCCACAGGGCCCTGAAGTGCCCTTCTCTCTCCCCAGTCCGGAATTTGTCCTCCTCAGGCGGAGACCCCAGTTTCCCCTCCAGCTGCTTGTCAGGGAAAGGCTCGGATTGAAGCATTTGCTTACAAGTTAATTTGAAAAGAGCCTAGACTGAATCTCAGCTCTGAGGGGGACAGAGACTGACGCCTTCAGGCTGCGTTGTGAAACCAGACAATTAAGTTCATTAGCAGTAATGAAACCCGGAAGCCGGCAGCAGGGACGCTGGCCAGCCCCTCCTTCCTCTCTCCTTTCTCTTTTCCTCTCAAAATGAAAGTTGCTGACCCCCCCCCCCCCCCCCCCCGGGCTTTGTTTACCCCTGTGAATGTAAAACCACGGTGTTCCTGAATAATAGAGCTTAATCATGGGGGGAAAAGACCTTTTAAAAAGACCTAATTTAAAGCAACTCGGTATGAAAAGGGCAGATCTTGCATTTTGAAAATATAAATGGATCAATGAAGTTTCTAAGTTCCCTGAAGACCAGGGCTTGATCATACTTCCACATTTTGTGTGTTTTTTTAATCTCTCTGTGTGTGTGTGTGTGTGTGAGAGAGAGAGAGAGAGAGAGAGAGAGAGAGAGAGAGAGGGTATATGCATGCGTGTGTGTGTGTGTGTGTGTGTGTGTGTGTGTGTGTGTTGAGGGCTGTGTCATTTTTGGTACATCTCAGGTGTCCAAATCAAGTTTGTCCCATTGCTTTGAAGAAACAAATCCTGAGCTGGGACTCTGTTGCTGTCCCCTAGGATCCGCTTAGGGTTACTCAGCAGAACAGAAGGGCCTGGCACCAAGTACCCTACAGCTTTCACCCAGGACAGACCCCTGGAGGGGACACCGGCAAAGTAAACACACAACTGTAGATGGCCCGAGGAGTGGGGGAGAGGGGCCAAGACAGAGGTGAGCCAGTTCTGCCCCCAGCTGGAGTGGGCTGTGACGCGCTCCTAATAGGCCCAATAAAATTGTAGTCACCACTGTAAAAGCCTTTCCTGCTGCAATTTATTAATCAGGGTCTGGGGAGATCGATGACACTGAATGATTACGGAGCGTTAGGCTAGCCCCCCTTCCTCCGGCAGGGCGGCTCTCTGGATGGGGTACAGATGCTCACATCTGCTTTTCTGAACGACCCGAACTCCGCGCCCCGGTGTGAAGTTAATGAAGGCCCCCGCATGAGTCCCCACATTCCTTCAGCGAGGTAAACCCTCTCTGGCCGACCTGGAAAGCCAATGAGTTAATTAAGGGAGGACTGTCTACGATTTCCTTTTCCACGACGTCTGCCCCCGCGCCCTTCCCCACCCCCACGCCGACGAGCCCCCTCCTCCCCGCAGACCCAAGCAGCGAAGCTGCCTCTTGCCCCATGTGCCAGAATGATTAATGGGGGGACCCCAATGAGGTCAATTAGCCAGGGTCGGCTGGAAGCTGAAAGGTGGAGTGTGTTTCTTTATTGAACACTGCATTCACACTCCAAACGGTGACCTGCGCCCGGTGATTTATTACGGGGGCAGTCCTCTGATCACTTACCTTCGGCGCTAGTACCTCGGCTTTGAAACCCAGGCTTTCACTGTCAATTAACGCCAGACAAGGACAGCCATTCAAAATCTGAAATGCATGTCTAATAACAGCGCCGGGGAGGGGCGGGGCGCCTGCGCGGGGGCTGTGGGCAGTGGCTCTGCGGCCCAGCGGACCAGCTGGGTGACCACGTGCTGGGCTCTCCTTGGAGGACAGAAGCGCTTTGGGTTTGAACGCAGTTTACCCCTTTTAACAACAGAATCTGGAAGGAGTCGCACCCTCAGCCCCTCGGCGTTCAGCTTTGTAGACATTAGACGGCAGAAACGAGGTGGTAGGTTTTTCTGTTCTGCGTTGGTGTTGAACCCATGACCTCATACTGACCTATATCCCCAGCCCTTTCATATTTTCTGGTTTGAGACAAGGTTTCATTAAATCACTTAGCTGGCCACTGGTCTTGAACTTGCAATCTTCAGGCTCTGGAACGCTGGGATTACAGGTGGATGCCATCAAGCCCGGCAGTTTTCTGCGTATTCTTAGAGTGATGTTTATTTCTCGCATGGCCGAGTGAGATGCCTACATTGGTCCTTTGCATTTAGGTGCTTTTCAAGGGCGAATTTTTAGCATCTAGAGTGTCATGATGGGTTGATATTTATGTTAAATATTCCAGGGCAACAGCGAGACTCTTGCCATTGGCAGGAGCACCACAGGAGCTGGGATGGCATGGACAAGGGAAGACATCGCTGGGGCTGTCATATTCTCTGGAAATTTCCTCCCCCAGTGTCAGGATAGACCGCTGCTCATTCAGGGTTCTGCCCCAGCGGTGCCTTCTTACTGAGACTTCTCCAGCCACTTAGTCAACAGTAACCACTCAATCTTGCCTTTCGGGTTTATGCATATGCATAGCTTTCAACACCAACCCACGTAACTGTTTTTTTTTTTTTTGTATTGCTTTATCTAATGCATCTGCCCACCACAAGGGTAGAAGCCCCCATAGGAGCAGAGAGCTTGGGGTCTTTAACAGATGTGTCTCGGGGCTAAAGAGAAAGGAACAATGTCCACTTCCCTTCAGCTACTTCTCTGGAGGTCATGCGTTTTACTGTTTCACAGATGGGTTAATTTGTGTTTTAAACTCTGTTTCAAAGCTGGGCACTAAACTTTCAGTGGTAGAGCACTTCTTTACCAAGCGAGAGGCCCTAAGTTTGGTCCTGAGCATCAAAAGAAAAAATAAATACATTTCATTCAATATTTAATTCTTGTTTGTTGGGCTAGACCACAGTTGACAGTGTAAGTAATAATAACCTGATAATGCCTTCGATTTTATTATAGCATCCTATGCTTGTCCAAATACTTTTATGCAAGCCACCTCTCTAATCCTGTCTCCCTCTGTAAACTGAGATAATAACTATGCACCGGAAATGATCCACTTTGCACATCTTGTGTGCATTGAGAGATGTGTTGCTTCTAGCCCAGAGCAGGCACTTAGCACCAGCTCTTTGTATTTGACATCTGAGCTCCAGAACAATCTTCCCACAACCCACCCAAGCAGGAGGGTAAATGAGCCACATCTTCTATGGGAAATAACTGTGGTACAAGTGACTTTCCCAAAGTGACCTGATGGAGTTGGTCTCAACTCTGCCCTTATGTCTTTGCATTTCTTGGCCATTGATGGCAACTCCTACTCTTGGTTTTTATTTATTTAGAAATAAAGAAGTTACTCTAAGGAAATAAGCTCTACTCAATCTTGAGGACTATAGGGTGGCTTCTGCTGGCATTAGGGAAAGAGATGGATTTAAGAAGATGTAAGTCTCAATTGTTTTTCCCTCCAGACAGAAAAATATATCACGATCCCAACACACAGCCATGGGCAAAGCCATAGGTGCCTCCTCTGCTCGTTGACCTTCATTCTTTCTGTCCTGTTCTTGAAATCATAGAGCCAGAGTGATGGGAAATCTTCATGGGGAGCTTTTGGCAAACCTTAGCCTACGCTAACATTCATGTGTCGTTATTCTTGTGGTGGACCATGGAAGATCAATGCCATAATGGCACGTGGGGGAACTCAGTCTGGACCAGGAGGCTGGCCCCGTTCCCTTCTCTGGGTTTGCAGCCTCACATCCACCTGAGATTTCCCACCAGCAATTGACACACGGAAGGGGCAGCCTGCAGTGAACGAGTTCCTCTCCCAGCAATTAGCAGTGGTGTCTCTCCACTGACTCAGAGTGAGCCAACTTCTATAATGAGGAAATAAAAAGAATTAGAACAACCTTTCTCCAAATCTGTCCTGATTTCTCTGCCCTTTTCCCCCAGGAGAAGCTTAATGACAGATGTGTGAGTTTGGAAAGACCGTTCTGGTTGTTTCTTTCTTTCCCCATGGCAGATTTGTTCCTCTGGAATGTTTCTGGAAGCGTAATCTCACCCCACTTGAAATGCACAAGTCAGTGGGACTTCCCTGGATTTCTCCTGGGAAGTCATTCTGCCAGCTTGAAAGTCTCTCATGATCAGCAGACAGTAGCTCCCTCTGTTTAGAATTAGCTTAGAAATAGGGAGCATGGGGATGGTGTCCTGCCTCCCTGATGGGTTCAGCGCGTGAGATCCCAGCCAGCAGGGCCTTGTCACAGACACTTGTCTTGCTGCATGTCGTGCACTGTTGTGGGGGATGAGTAAGCCCTTGGAGTCAGGAATCTGGCTCGTGTGCAGGTCTAACCCTGGGTCATTTGTGTGCCCCAGAATGCATCTGGCTTCAGTTTTCTTATCCACAGAATGAAGATGTGGGCCCCCTTATCAGCCAGGAATATGTCCCAGAACCCCAGGAAATGCTTCAAACCATGGATACGTCTTGTTCTTTCCTGTACATAAATACTTAAAATAGTGTTTAACTATTCGGCTAGGCATAGCAAGAGATCAACAACAATAATAAAGTGGAACAATTATGACAAATACTGTAGTAAAAGTTAAGTGAAGTTGCTTCCTTTCCTTTCAAAATCTCTTACTATACTGGAGGTCAGTGATCCCAGGCCTTCTTGACACCAGTTTGGCTGAAAACTATTCTTCCAAGGACTGGGTAGGGGTACTTGTAGATTGTAGGTATGGGAGGTACTCGTAGGTTGTAGGGTACTTGTAACTTGTAATTGTCCTGGGGTAGCTTTGAAGGGGCCAGCAGCAACAGAAGGCCAGTAAGGAATGAGGGTCTGCCTCCTGTCAATCAGCATCGGCATTGGAACCTATGACGGGGGTGCTGGCAGGAGGTGGAGCTTGCCGGGAGGTGGAGCTTGCCGGGAGGTGGAGCTTCACGCACAGCTTGACTCCTGCTAGCCTTTCATCTCCCCTTACTGTCCAGTCCTTAGAAGGCCACAGACCAGTACTGGTCCACATTCCCAGGGCTTGGGACCTTGCTGTAGGTCTCAGCATGCTCAGCATAGGGCTTATTTTTTTTTCCTATTAATTGAGAATTTCCACACTTTCACTTAAAGCATTTGGTCCCGTCTTGGCCCAACCCTCACCAAGAAGCAGTTTCAGCCATAACATCAGGTACAAGCAAAGTCAATGTTTCACCACATATAGCAGACAAATTTCTAAGCTGATAATTTTGTATGGTCTGTGAACGATGTCATAAACATCCAAATCATCCTTGGTGGAAAAGCCCTGCCCCCCCTCAGCCCCCCAACTGCAAGGGAGCCCTGTATAGCTTCTCTTTGTAGTCTCTGAATTGCCCACGTCACTACTCTTGCCCTCAGGTTCAAAATAAGATGAAGGTTACTTGAACACCCAACACTGTGTGTGCTACATGGGACAGTTCCTAGGTGAGAAACGAGGGAGGAGTGGACTTATCAAGGATATAATGGGCATATATATATATATATATATATTCCCCAGTGTGATTGAACTCAGGGTCTCACACGTGTTAGGCAGGTGCTCTACCACTGAGATGCCTCTCCAGTCCTGTTCAATCCTTGTAATTGTGCATCAAATGCTGTCTATCATATAGGCTCCACGTGGGCAGGGTTTTTGTTGTATTCTCTGTAGCAGAATATTTAGAACAAGCCCTGTAATACAGCAGGATCTGAATATCGGTCTTAGTTACTTTCTCATTGCTGGGGGACAGAACACCTGATGTCTCGGACTTCCGGGAGGAAAGATTTACCTTAGCTCAGAGTTTTAGAAGGTCTCTGTCCATTTATGGGCAATGGTGGCAGCACATGGCAGACGTGTAGCCAGACAAAGAGCTGCTTGCAGCAAGGCAGACAGGCAGCCAGGTCATCAAGGAAGGGCAGAGCGAGCACATGTCCTTCCAGGTCGTGTCCCCGTGATCCGCCTTTCTGGGTCAAGCCCCCATGGTTCATGTATTGGCCCCTTCTGACCAGGCCACATCTCTTAACGGCACATTATTCCATAGGTATTCCACAGCTCCAAATGCCTGAGGCTTTTTGGGGACATTCCAGATCCAAACCATACCAATATTTATCAAACAAACGAAAAGCCAGGTGAAAAGCCACAATTATTAGATCATGAAGCATTTTTTTCCCAGTAAAATTTGTGGTGTTACTGCTTTATTAAACAGGCTTCAGTATGAAATGTTGGCCCGATGGAATGAGGACATGGAATTGAGTTTGTCTCTAACTAGGTTCCAAGAGCTTTTAGATTAAATTTAGTTCAGTTCGTTGTATGAAGATGTGAAGAATTTGGGGCTAACCTTCATGCTGTTAATGTTTGGAAATGCTACAAGTTAAGTCTTCTGTTTTTGGAAGAGGCAGTCAACCCCAATGGATGTCCATTGGAAGACAGGGAGACATTGATCTTATGGTACATGTAGCCAAGGACTTGAACTCTCTCTCTCAGCCTATGTGTCCCTTTCTTCTGGATTTTGGTAAGAGAGTACGAAAAATCTTGATGGAAATCTATACTGGTACAACATAACTCATAAACATTTTCTGCTGAAATTCACTTTAAAACAGGCTTCTCCAGTTTCTTCTGCCAGAGCAAAGACAAAAACAAAACTAGGAGGCACCTCGGAGTGTCTACATGTGTGTTGGAGACAGATGGCTTCCTGCTAGTGTGCTGGGTGCTGAAGTCCTCGTTGCACCTAAGGCAGAGATTCCCTGAGTCAGTCTAGATCGTGGGATGCTCTGAAAGAAGAACATTTTGGCCAAGTATTTATTTTCACAAATGTGGCCTAAAAAAATTCAATGAAGTAGGCAAGGCAGGAATTTCTATTACTACTTCCCAATGAGGGAAACTGAGACTCTGAGAGGTTAAGTTAGCTACCTAAGTCCGTTCAGCTGATTCAAATGAGAAGGCTAGGATTCAGAGCTGCAACCTTGTGGCTGGAGATCATTGAACTACCAGGAAGCTATATCCACACATGGCCACATCCCCACACCGTGGTGGCCATGCCACATCTGTACGTTACCTACGTTCCATCTTCCTAAAGCTACAGGGAAATGAAAGCTTTGAAAAATACAGTTACAGATACAGAAACAGCCCATTTTGACATTGAAAATCAATCCTATTAACTGTTAAGACAAAATCTGTACATGATTTTATAGATGAAATATTATGATCAAAACAAGTGAACTCGTCTCAATAAAAATTTAAAAAAACATGTCAACAGTGAGTAGAAAATCCGCCCATCATGGGAGTGTGGGTTGTTTCTTTCCTCCTAGAAAGCTAAGTCCTTAAGATGAAAAAAAAAATTAGAAGTGTGTTGTGAGAAGAGAAGTGGCTTAAGAGCCAAGAGACTTGGGGTTTTCATCACAGCTCTGTGGCTAATTAGCTCTGTGACCTTACCAAGTTTCTTAACTTCTCTGGACCTCTGTTTCTTCATTTGAAAAAAAGAAGTGGAGTACATCCAGTAATCTCTGAGGTCCTCTTCAGGGCTACAAGACTTTCAGTTTAACAACTATTAAGCTCTTTCGGAGAGAGCTTGGATGGGTATCTAGAAATGCATCTTCTAATTTTTACTGTTATCAAAGCACCTATCGTGGGTTCCTCGTGCATGTCATTATACTAATACACATTAGCATAGACACGTCCCGGCCTCATTCCCGGCTCCATTTCCTTTTTCCTTTTGCTAACTCCTGCCTCCCTTGGGGACTGGAGTCCCCCCACGGCCTCAGGCCTGAGGCAAGGGGGTCTCCTTCCTCCTGCGTGGTTGCCCAGAACTGCAGACCCTTGTGCTTCCTGTTTCCTGTGGCCAGGACCTTTCCTGAAGAAAGGCTCACTGTGACCCCCTCTCTCCACGCCTGAGCGCGTTCTCTCCACCGATTTCCCCAGGTCCTCACACTTGTTACCTGTCTCCTCTAACGTGCTTCCCTGGGTTGCTACTCTGAGCCTCTGTTTGGACAAAAGTCGGATCACCCGTGGTGGCGTGTGCAGGTTTGGGTGGCCAGGGGCGGTTAGATAACAAGGGCGACGTGAAGGCCGACAGGACTCCTCCAGTCTTCCTTGTACTAGAATTAACTTCTCTATTCTCAGCCGGACTTGGCTTCCCAGGCTCAACCCTCCACCCCACCTTTGTACTGTCCCCAACCTTCCAGATCCACCACAAATCCCATCTCCTCAGCCTGCTGGGACCACGGAAGTGAGTGGCCTTCTCCTCCGCAGGGGCTCCCACCCCCCTCTGCACAGGGCCCAGGGGTCTCCTGCTTCTTTAGATCTCAGCTGACCACCGAACAGACCAGACCTGAGTTCTTCTCCCACCCCCCTTAGAAGGTTGGTCACTGTGTATTTACTGGATGGAAGACCTAGCTTTTCTCACAATCTCTCTTGTCCCCTGCCCCCGTGTCTCCCCTCCATGAGGGCAGGATCTTCTGTCATCTGTTCTCCCTATATTCCCCAAGTTCTGACAATGTGTCACTTGTGTTCTCACTGTAACCTCAGTTATGACCTTGAATTTTTACATAGATCCTAGTAACTAACCCAAAGTTCCCTACACTGCAGCTGACCTGCAGCCTCCTTGCAGACAGAGAGGCTGCAACTTTCTACTGAAACTTCCAAGACTCTAGCCTTGCTTGGAATAAATAGAGACCGGTTGCTTCAGCTTAGGAGAAATCACTCAGCTATTGCGTAAATTTAGACCATATGACTTGTGAGGAAGACATTCTGTACAGGGGACAAGCTACCACTGAAGATCACAGTTGCAGAGACGTACAAAGGACACAAGGTCGCCCTTGCAGGTGCAGGTGGTCCTCGATAGACACAGACCAAAGGCAAGGTTAGGTGACCTTGGCCCTGGGTTCTAGGTGGTGTAGGACCCAGCTCTCCCCTGTCTGCATCCCGGCCGCCATATTGTCCTCCAACATGTGGAATAAGTGTGACAGATCCCGCCTCACAGGTGGGTGTGTGTGACCACTTTCCAGGCATCCCGTGAGTCGCAGCACTGGCTAGGGTCCAGGCGCAGGGATTCACGCTCTTTGGGGTTCATAGCTAATAATCTTTTGTTGTCTCCTTTCCTTGTGGAAGGTGCAGGGGTGGGAGTTAGGGATGGCTGCTTCCCTGCTCGTGCTGAAATATGGGCTGGGCCAACGGATGTAAAGACATGCGAGATGAAGGCATACGTTTAAGTGACTTCAAGTCTTCAGTGAGACTCTCCCAGCTTTGGTTGCCCACCCCTAGCACATTCCGCAGAAACTATGGGAACCCAAAGAACCCCAGAAGGTGATGATTGAATCAGAAACTCCACCTGACCGGGTCTGTTTGGGTTGGCAGCGTCTCAGCGCGGTTGTCGGGTCTGGGGTGCAGGAAGCCTTATAGATGGACTGTGAGGAGGGAGCTGGTAGCAGGCTGCCCCCTGGCGAGGGAAGCCCTCGTTGGCTGAGCTGCTGAGCGGGTCCTTGTCACCTCCCGGAGGATTGAGAAGCCAGGCACTTGAACTGCTTGCCGCCAAGAATCAATCTGAGGCTGTGCCAGAGAGAAAAGGCAAATGTGTTTGTGTGGGATGGAGAGAGTGGAACACACCAGGCGATAAATGATCACCAAAGGCTGCGAACTCATTTAAAGGGGTCAACCCCACACATTTTTAACCTGTGGAAAGCCGTATGTAGAAGAATTAAACACGAGAACTCTATAGTCACGCAGATCTGAGTTCAAATCCTGACTCTGCAGGAAATGGAAGAGTGAGTTATTTTTTCTTTGTGTGCCTCCGTTTCCTCATCTAGAGGAGGACAATAAATTCTTTACGTGCTATGATTATTATGAAGATCAGATGAAACATATGCAGTGTGATCAGAAAATACTGTGAATGTTTAAACTGGGGGGGAGGAGATGGATGTATCACGGTGAAAGACACACTGCCCTTGATCCCCCGCTCCCCCTGCCCGGTACGCTCCTTCACTCAGACACACTTATTCCATGATGCTCGCTGCTTTCTAACGTGGTTCCGGAAGGCCTCTTTTTTGCGGGTCTTCAGTTGTGCTGTCCCAGCTGCTTCGACGTCCCGAATTGATCCAAAATGTTTACCTTTCATGGCCACTTTGGCTTTGGGAAACAGCCAGGCATCACACAGTGCCAGATCTGGTTAACACGCCGCCACGCGTTTGCAAGCCTGCCTTTCCACTGGCTAGCACTTAGCAGCATTATTCGCTGTGGCTTTTGATAGTACCCCACACAGACACTCCTGAAAGAGGACTTCCAAAAGTGCTCCAGAAAGTGACAAGAATGAGGGGATAAGTATGTTCCCAGGGAGGGGGGGGGGGGTATTTTTGGACAGGATTAATGGCAACTTGTCTTTTATTGTACCACCTTTATTTTTAAAATGTAAATATCCTCTGTGTATTCTGATCACACCTCTTAGGCCCTCACTCAGTAAACGTTAAGCTCTATTACGCCCTTGATGAGCACGACGCCTCCGACGTCAGACCAGCGCCTTTATTTGTTCTAAATTATTGGCATGTTCTAATCCTAGCATTCTGAGTCGAGTCTGGTGACTTGGGAACAGGAAAACTAGAACAGGGAACTCTGGGCTCTGGGAGAGCCAGCGATGAGCCACACAGGTAGCAGCGAGCTGAGATCACACTTGCGCTGGCCTGGGCCTGGCGCAGGCTTAGCTGGGCCAATGGACTGGGCATTGGGCCAGGCTAAGTCCTCAGCCCTGAGCCTCTCACATTCAGGGGCCTTCGCTTCTGTCCTGTGTGCCTGGACATCAGCCCCCAGACAAGGCGTCCTCTGTTGCTGGTTAAGATGTTGCTCCTACTTCTCCCACGCCCACCCCCTCTTGGCTGCACGTCAACTCTCTCTCTCTCTCTCTCTTTCTCTCTCTCTCTCTCTCTCTCTCTCTCTCCCGGGCCATCTCCCTTTCCTTCCACTCCAGGTCCTCCATACCAAGCTACCAAGTCCATCCTGATGTTTAGACCGGCCCCGACAGGCTGAGACTGCGGCATGAAGGGGCCTCCCCCCTTTCCCTCCTCCCCACCCCCCTGCCACGCTGTGTGGGTGCCAAAGCTCTCACACTCGCTCCTTCCTCGGTTTCTTAAAAAATTACCCACCTCCCCTTTCTGATGAAAAAAAGAGAGAGAGAAAGAGAGAGAATGAGAGAGGGAGAGAGGGAGAGAGGGAGAGAATTTGACATTATTGTATAATTTAAAATTGCACAGCCTAGAGCCCACAAAACCGAGCATGTAATTACACACTTACTAGAGGTAACAGCAGTGCTGATAATTATTCTTTACACAGGAGAGACCCTGCTGATATCCCACAGTCAGAAAGTGGGAACTACAATATCTTTAATACCGTCCGCAGAGACCCTCATAAGCAGAAGAGAGGTACGAGGGAGCTCACAGGGTCCACAGCAATATCTTCATCGCGCTGGAATGTCAGGGGCTTTAGCACAACAGAAATCAATAGTTTCTAGTACATTTTTTGGTACATTTTTTTTAAGACCCAACCTGAGAAAGTACAGGAAAGGCAGGGATTCAGAACAGTGGGAAACAAAACCCCCTTCGCCAAGGGCCTGTCGGTTTAGACGTGCTAGGCAACGTCAGTGTATGATAGATACATTATCGGAACAACCCAACAGGGCGGCCCGAGTGAGATCCTGGCCTGGCTTGCAGCTGACCCTTCTCCCCGACCCCCCACTGAGGCAGCACCTCCCCTCCTTAGGGCCTGAAAAGCTATCCCGTATTAAATGTGGAAAGAGAAAAGGGCATGGCCACTGCTTTCTAGGCACCGAATCCTTTTCTTTCCTCCTTATAGACAGAAAATGAGCAGGTTGCATTAAAAAACAAAACAAAAAACAACCAAGCAGGGGCTGGAGGAACGGCTCAGCAGCTAAAGTGCTTGTCTAGCAAGTGCTAAGTCAAGTGCTAAGTACCCAAGTTTGATTCCCCAGCACCACATAAACGAGGCGTGGTGGCGCACGCCTGTAATTCCAGTACTTGGGAGGCTGAGGCAGGAGGATCGCCGTGAGTCCAAGGCCAGCCTGGGCTCCATCCTGAGTTCAGGACCAGCCTGGGCTACAGAGTGAGACCCTGTCTCAAAAAACAAACAACAACCACAACAAAGAATTAGAGGAATCACGGGGCTGAAGAAAAAAAGAATTAGAGGAATCACAAAATTTAAAGCAGTAGATAGTGAAGTCCACAGAGCGAGGGAATGGGTTTCTGGTAAAGAAATTAATGAACAATTTTTTTACTATACTTGCTTTAAAAAGGAGACCCATTTGGCCTTTTGTATCGCTATAGTAACCACAGGAGCTGTGACAATGGCCACCCATTTCTACTGCCTAACTAGAGGTAAATTCCTCCATGTGGAGTTTGCTCTTTAAAAATGCCTCTTGGCGGTTTGTAGGTTGTACTGACATCTGAGTAGATAATCCGTGTCCTTTCCTGTGGGCTAGTAAAGGACTTACGTGAGTCTACTGTGCGGTCAGAATGGCAGCCCAGTTTCATTTGAGGATGGTGGGGGCGGAGATGCCAACTGGCTGTTTACTGTGTGTCAAGCATAAACAAAGAGATGCACTCACGTATATTAGTCATTTAACACGTAAACTCATTTCTGGGCTAGTAGGATTCTCCCATTTTGAAGAAGGAAATACTGAGCCCTGAGCAAGTGAACTTGGCCAAGGTCATACAGCTTATAAAGACAGGAGGGCTAAGCTCAACACAAACCTGTGGAGAGGTTTACATTATATTGTCTTATTGTAAAGCCCATTTTAAAAAAATAATGGCTAGACCAGCGAGTTGCAGGGATATACAACTTGGGGCAGGGAGGTCCCTGGAGATACCTTTGTAAATGCATCTTGGTGAGGACATCACACCAAAGGAAGTAGCCCAGTGGCTTGAGGAGTCTTGGTGTCTCCCCAGGGAAACAGAATCTGGAGTGGCAGGTCGTGGGACAGATCTGTCCCTAAAGCCAAAAGGAAGAGGTAGTGTGTTCCATGACCTGAGAAATTAGGAGACAAGTAGCTGTTTGCAATCAGCAAGCCGTAAGAAGGACCCAAGCTGAATTCCAAGTGTTGCAGGCAAAGACTTGAGTTGTGTCCACGATGGCTGTCCTCCAGGTTTCAGGAAGGCGAGGTCACTGCAGATACTCAGGACCCTTTGGAGGGGGGCAGGGGGTCCCTGACTCTGCTAATATGATGGGGCTGTGTCAGCGGACTCAGGGGAAGGAATCAGCAGCGTACAAAGGCCTCCCCTGCAGCAGCCACCGACTGTTTGCTCTGCACCCTCCAGTGGCTGTTGCTGGACGCCTTGTCATCCTGTTGTTATTCACAAAGGGCAGCGAAAGTGACCAGGCCTCATGCTTGAATCCCAAAGGAGTGAACCCGCAAAACCAGCTCTGAGCAGGTCTGAGAGCAAATCAGAATTTGTCTTTGGTCCGTGTCTCTGTTTCAGCTCCTTCAGCAACTCTGACTGAACCCTGGTGGCCCTAGAGTCTGGATGTAAGCCTGTGGTGGGGTCTATGTCACAGATACAGTTTTATTGGCATAAACAGACCCTTTGTGTTACCCTATTCTCAAACCTGTGGAGAGAGAATGGGTACGATGGTGTGACTGATGCTTGGGGACGCAGACCTTGCCCAGCACTCTTCAGCTTCTGTAGTTGGTACTGACTATCCACCAGACTCTTCATAAATCAGTCCCAAGATGCACATCAAATGCATGGGCCCGGGAGGAGAAAACAGAAGGGGCTGTGTGTTAAAGAGGGAGCTTATTTTAGGCTAGAAGTCTACAACCCGGAAGCCCAGCCAGGTCAGAAGTTTGATCCCAGAAAGCAGGACAGTTGTGGAGGCAGCAGCCCTTCAAGCCTTGGCTGGTTGGATGTTGGCTCTTTTTACTTCTTGCCCAAATTACAGCAACTTCAGGAGCAGAAATTCAGGGGTCACAGGAAGGAAGCAAGATGGGTTCCAGTTGGAGACTAAAGCCAGGAATATCTTCAGGTCCCAGGAGGAGGGTTAACTGGAAACAAGGGCTTTTAAGATCCCTGCTTTAGGATACTGACTCATGTACACAGACCACTTCTCTTACCACAGCGGTCCCCAACCTTTCTGGCACCAGGGCCTGGTTTTGTGCAAGATAGTATTTCCACGAAAGGAGTGGAGGGGTTGGCGCTAGTGTCACGCCCCTCAACCCTACCTCAGGTCAGGCGCTAGACTGTTGTAACCTAGATCCCTCATACGTGTCGTTCGTAGAAGGGTTCCAGCTCTTACAAGAGTCTAACGCTGCGGTTGCTCTGCAGGCAGCAGTGGGAGCCATCTGGAAAGGCTGGAAATGCAGTTGAATCCTCGCACACTGCCCTACTGCTCACCTCCAGCTGTGCAGCTCAAAGGTCACAGAGTCTGGGCCAGTCGATAGCCTGGAGGCTGGCCACTCCTGTCTTATCAAGTCTACCAATGCCTCTGAGGATTAGCAGATCAAGAGCTTGTGATTTTGAGTCTTACAGATGTGGTTTTGAGTTCCAACTGGAGTATTTATCAGCGATACAACTTCGGGCGACTTATTTTCTCCAAGACTCAGTCCCTTTACCTGTAAGGAGGGAATACAACTCTCTCCTTTGAGGTTGCCGTTCGGAATTCTTAATATGGTCTCATGATACTCAACACAAGAACTGGTACATCGTAGAAACTCAAGAACAGTTAGTTCCCTTGACTGCTTCTTCTTTTATTTCTACTCTCTCCTTCCCAAATTCTAAGGCATTAAATTCATGGAAAAACGACACACCTCATAACTCATCCCACTTGAGGGATGGGCATCGAGTTAGGGAGCACCCAAGATGGCCACTTCCTTCCCGTAGGGGATGATTCAACCCCCAGAAGACCCCAGAGCGTGCATGTGTTACATCTAAACCCACAGGCGAAGGCATCGCAAGTGTGAGGCAGGATGTAGGTCTTGTTGTACAAATTGAAAGAAAGAAAAAACCACTAACAGTTCTATGTCACCTTCAGGATAGGGGAGGCAGATGCGGGGAGGGAAGGACAGGAGTTACCTTTGAATCATTCCTCCTGTTGTCACAAAATAGTGCTGCAGGTGTTCCAAAGCCTGAGGGGCGTTGGTGCCCAAGCCTTTCAATCATCAGGGGCTGCGGGACACTCACCATCACGTGGAAGAGAAGGTCATTAATAACCTACATTGCTTTAAAGTGAAAGGCCCCCTTTCACATCGGTGCTTCGGGAAAGTGGAGCTCCCGCCCCCTCTTCTCCCTCCTGACGCTTCCCTGTGGTATTGGACAGGGTAGGGAACACCCTGGTAAGGCACTTGACTTTGCTCTGTCTCCAATCTTTTCGTCCTCTGTCCACCTCCTGCCCTCACACCCCCCAGACCTTCCCTCTTTTGTGCAAATCTGTTTTCTCCGCAGGAGCACATGCTGTCTCTTCCAGCTACAACTCTACTTGCTAATTCAACGATTCATCTTTAATGAGGCCCCCTGCCAATGTTTAAATAGCATTCAGAACAAAGAGGAGGCAACATTTTCCACACAGCTGCTTCTACTGCATCCTTCTGGCTCGCCGCTCCAGAAAATCAAGAAAAATACATCCGTAGAGATGGTAGAAAAACCACAGGGTGATTATAGATGGAAATGCTACCTCCCTCTGTACAGAGAGATATGGATAAAACTCTTGCCTTTAAGATGCAAAGATTTAAAGCATAGCATTCTAGAAAGTGTTGCTAGCATGTAGTGTTATTCTGAAGAGAGAGACTTCTCGTAGGTAGTATTGTTGGTTCTAGTTCAGAATTTTTTGAGAAACATGAGTGCTTAGAGCCAGAGATGGTTCCACATTTAGATTCGCCACTTACTTACCAGCTATGCAGGTTGATAGATCACTCCAGCTCTTGGCCTACATACTATGTTATTAACGAAATGAAGACAGTGCTGAGTTCCTTTCTGGAGTTACGTCAGCATGATCAGCACAATGCTTGGCAAGTTACCAATTTGCCATCATTTCTAGGCTCAGACTATTGTGATTTGAATCTGGAACGTCTCATCAAAGTCTCATGTATTTAGACGTTATGGATTATCAAAGGAGCGATATGTGGGTAGGCCTGATCCAGAAGGGTGGATTTTGGGCGTGTGGTAGAAGACAGGTGTGTCACTTGGAGTACAGGTGTGTGGATTCAATTACAAGCATGTGGTGGGAGCTTAAACCTGGAAGGGGTGGAACACTGAGGCTGGACCAAATAGGGGCAGATCACTAGTGTGGGTGTAGGCTGGAAGGATATAGGCTGGTTCTTTCTTTCCCTCTGGGGCTTGGCGAGGCTTGGCTTGACTTCTTGTGTGCAATGCTATAAGGAACTGCCTCCACCTCTGCCTCTGCCATGTGCTTCTGCTGCTGCCAGCCACCCCTGAGTGGACTGTGATCTGAAACTGAGAGCTAAAATTCTTTTCCTCCCCTAATTTGTGTGTGTCGGGTATTGAAGTCACAGGAACAAAAAGTAACTAAGACATGGACCTTCTGGCACATAAGGAATGGGCAGAGTCTGCAGGTTTCTGGACCTCTGTTTGGAGAAGGCTGCGCCAAGCATCCAGCCAAGAAGAGGCCTTCATACCAGATGCAGCACTTTAGGCATAAATCAGTGTTCCCTAAGCCAGAAAAATGATAAACTTAACTTAAAACTATGTGAGTGATGGTTGTTTGAAAGGGAAAGAAAGGTCAACCTTGGACACAATGGAATTAAAAAAGAAATTTAGTGCTGGGCCAGAGCTAGGAGGTATAAACACAAATAAAGAAACCTATTAATTATTTGGGAAGGAGGGAAGGAGACCAAGAAGGCAAAGGAAGAGAGTGGAGGAGGAGGGAGGGAAGAAGGCAGGCCTGTCTTCCTCCTGTTGGTCGGTTAAATTCTTTCTTGAATTCCATCTGTCTTATTCTCCATTTTCAAGTCGATTTCTCCCACTTACAATTAAGATGGGATTACTCAAGTAATTGTGGAAACTGCATGCTACAGCACATTTTCTTTGCATGATCATATTTTTGCAAGAAAAATACATGAAACTGTCTGCAAAATAGAACTTGGACATAGTAATTCCGGAAATGACGACAGCGGTCAGGTGACGGGATCACGCTCGCTCGCACTTTGTTTTCTTCTTCCTGCTTGCGTCAGTAATAATGCATGTCTCATCGGGAAAGAAGAGGGCTCAGCCTTCAGGGGTATTTGCACAATTCAGCCAATCAGATTCGTTGGAGTAGTCTCCTTGGCCCCTGAAGAAGGGGACTATGAGCAGTGACGTTCTAAGCAGGAGACTGTGGCTGCAGTAAGGACCAGAGTGGTGCTGGGTGGAGGCCAGTGGGTGATGCCAATGACACAAGAGGGTACGGCACCGATGAGAAAGAGTTCAGGGGTAAGTGAGGACCTAAGCAGGAAAATCCAGCTAAAAAGTGAGATCTGCATTCCTGATTGTCTGCAACACCGACGTAATCAGGAGTCATTCGGTTGCAAGGAACAGAAATTCCTTCAAGCTTAAAAACTATAAAGAAGGTTTCATGAAAGGCTTTTGGAACACATCCTAGACTGAGTCATATCACTACAACTGCGCTCTCTCTCTCTCTCTGTCTCTCTCTCTCCCTTTCTTCCTCCTCCTCACTTCTCTCTTCGGTCTACAGCTCACATGCCTCTGTAGGCTCCAGGGCCACCTCCCTGATGACTCCAGGGAGAGCCATTCCCATCTGTGTGAGCTCATGATGGCGGCAACACACTGTTCCCTCTCTCTTTTTGACAAATACAACAGTGTGAGTGGAAATGCTTTATAAACGGCAGCACCACATAAACTAAGCTTCTGTGTTGTGCACACTCAAGGCAGCTGCTCCAGGCTAGCACCAAGCTCAACGTCCAGGCAGCAGGGTGGCCAAGCTAAAATGAATTTCACCAGCTCCTCTCCTGGCTCGGAAATCAGATGAGATGAGATGTACACGTGAAAGCGCTTTTCCCATGCCCGGCACACAGGAACTTTTTAAGCTTTATTAAATCCCTAAAGAAGATCTTGGAAAAAGCTGCGCAAAAACAGCTCAGGCCAGGACTGCTGGTGCAGACCTACTATCCTAGTACTCTGGGAGACTGAGGCAAGAAGGTCACAAATTGGAACCCTCTTGGGCAACTTAGTGTCTTAGCGAGACTCTGTCTCAAAATCAAAAATAAAAAAATGGGCTAAGGATATAGCTCAGTGTAAAAGCCCTGGGCTTGACCCCAGATACTACAAAATCAACAAAAGCAAAACAAACACAAACAAAAAACAACTCAGTGATCACAGTGTCTGCAAGTTGCCCCGGGGGTGTTTAATAAATGGCTTTTCCGGGAGCATCATGGTGTGGATCTGGAATGTCTCCCAAAAGTCTCACGTATTTGGACGTTATGGAATATCTATGGAACCATGTACTGTTAGGAGTTTGTGGCCTGGTCTGGAGGGGCGGATTGTATGTGTGTGGTATTTTTTCTGATTCAGAGTGTAGAAGGCTGCAGACAGACTTTCCAAAATCCCCAGGAGCCAGGAGTGACTGTGCTTGAGCTACTGTGGGGGCCAGTGGATCCTCAGCAATGCCAGGCCTCTCATCATCATCCCTTCTGCTGTCTTGAGCAAGTGTGGGGTGGAGGCATGGCAGCCACCCTGGAGGATGGCAGAGAGAGAGAGAGAGAGAGAGAGAGAGAGAGAGAGAGAGAGAGGAGGTTGGTTCCTCATTGGCACACACCAACCTTGGGTTACATATGTCAACAGGTTGCTCTGAGAAGCGGAGTACCCACTTATCATCTTTGCCATTGTTTCTCAGGGTTATAGAGCTCTCCGGCAAAAGCAACACCAATTCCTGTATCTTCTGTATTTCACGTACTTTGTTTGGAGGCATCTCAACTGAGCTAGTGTTAGCTCATCCAGTCCATCTAATATGATCTACATTGAGGCAGACAGTCCATACCCCCTCCACACATGAACTAAGAAAGTAGTCCCTGAAAGAATCTTAACTAATGGTGGAATCACATATGACCCCACTTACTGGCATTCTAAGCATATGGATGAACGCCACTTCATTCACTCTCATGAGCGCCCGGCTGATCTCTTCCCTCCTCATTCGTGTCCACGTTTCCTCTCCCCCGGTCCTAGCATGCTGGCAGAAGAGGAACTCTTTAGTATCAGAGCCCCTGCCCTTCCTTTCTCTCTCTCCCCTGCATCACTACCTTGGTCTCTGCTCTTACCTTGCTGTTCTCCTGCAAGGCTCCTCACCTTCTGGAAGGAGCGCTTAGTTAGTCCAGAGGCATGACTCTCAGTGAACAGTCTCCCTAGTGGGAGCTGGTGACTCTCCTCTCATGACCTGCAGCATGCAGCCAACTCTGATACAAAGGATGAATACTACACTTCTGCAGAAATGGGCATCCAGTGCAGAGCTGAGGAGTCATGGTTGTTCCTGGACATGGGATAGTGGAGTGGACAAAGCTTTACTTAGCATTTAATGCTGATCTGGGATGGGGAAGGAGGGAGCAGTTGCTTGTCTTCCAGGCAGAGAAAAGAAGAAAGAAATTCCAGTTGGAGACAACACAACTATGTGCACGTGGGTGGCACATCCGTGGAACTTGGAGTAGCTCACTACAGATGGGGGAAAAAGATGTAGTGTGAGAGTCGCCAAGAATGAGCCTGGAACCCAAGTTTGGTTCAGAGTTTGATGTTACGAAGAAGCGTGAAGGTTTCTATAGGGAGGTGAGCAGGGGGAGGACTGCGCTCAATACGTATCAGGCACATGCCAGAGCTTCTCTCTTTAAATTGGTAGATTAACTTTCTTCTTACAAAAAGTCACCCTGATAAGTCTTAAGCTCCCATTTTATAGCCGAACAAAGAAAGATCAGTTGGGAAAGCTAAGGAAATAATCCTCACTAGAGACGCCTGGAGAACGGGCTAGGGCAGGAGCCGTGGGGCGGAGAAGACGTGGGAGAGCTGAGTGAGACTGAGGAACAGAGCCAACACCAGGTGGAATCCAGAGGATGCTCAAGAGAAGAGAGGAAAGTCAAGAATGGGCACAGGGAAGGCTTGTGGCAGAATGTGCAGGCCAGAGATGCTGGATGGAAACAGGCACTGGGATATTGCTGGTAGGACTGAGAGGCAGTGTGACTAGACAGTGGCATGGGACACGGTCAGATGTTGCAGATAAGCCCAAGAAAAGTAAGGCTGGTAGAAGTTACTGAGTGACGCACTTCACTAAGGGTGAGGGCAGAACTGAAGGTGTCATAAAGAGTGAATGGAAGATAAGAACTGGGACAGGCACATAGGTGGCCTTCAAGAAGTCTGATGGCCAAGAAAGAAGAGGTTGTGGGGAGGGCTCAGTGTGTGTGTGAGTTGGGAGGTGGGCTGGCTTCCAGTTAAAGAAAGGCCCTTTGAAGGATGGGACAACTGGATGTGCTGAGATGTTGAAAAAAAAAAAAAAAGGAATGTCAGTGTAGGTGGAGACATAAGGGAAAGGAGGGAAGGGAAGATAAGAATTCCTTTCAAACTGGATGTGGTGGCGCACACTAGTAAATGCAGCTACTCAGAAGTTGGGGGCACAAGGATCACAAGCAAGGTCAGGTCCAGCTGCAGCAGCAGAGTGAGACCCTGTCTCAAAATAAAATACAACAAAAGAGCCGGGGATATAGTTCAGTGTTCCCTGGGTTCAATCCTCAACACTGCCCCCACCCTGAAATTCCTTCTATTTGCAAAGAATGTTTGTAACTATTCATAATGGTGTTTTTGTATTCAGTACTTCACATACTGGTAGATAGAACTAATATCCTATCTGTGTGATAGACAGGTAAACTGAGGCTCAGAGAGATCAGACAACTTTAAGAGAATGTGCAGCTCTGTACTTCCTCTCTCCCACCACCTGGGAAACCTTGCAAGGTGGAAGGCCATTAGAGGAAAGCTAGCTGGATGTTGAGTCTATACCAAGAAGCCAGCTACAGGGAAAGCCATCACCCCCGGGCAGTGCTGGAGGAAGAACCTGGCATAAGGGCCAGGTATTATGAGATTGTTATAGCAGCATAACCCAGTCAATACAGCCGAGGAACTTCAAAATCTTCCTCACTGGAAAAAAAAAAAAGCTGAGGGTCTCACAGATGGCCCTATGCAACACAAGCCAGCATCTTCCCAGGAAAATTAACAAAGAAGCATCACCAAGTCCCGCCAGTAGTTAAAATGCCATCAGGACGTGGTTAAAGACTATGTTGGATGGTGAGTTTTCATTATGAGGTTCAGTTGTGGGCTTGGGGAGAAATTGTTTTTACAGATGTGCAGGGTGTATTGTGAGGAAATGGCCTTTTGCAGGGGTTTGGTTGATGGGGCCTCCGGGGATGCTTTCTGACTCCATGCACAGAGGAAGTGGGGAGGGAGCGTGAGCGTGAAGACACCGTGGAGTGTGAGAGAGACCACAGCAGGGGGAGCGGAGGCAAGGTCATGGTGCAGGATTTGGAGTCCTAGCCCTGCTAGTTATCTGCCAATTCTCTGAAATTCTCCATCTTAGGATGGTATTTATGAGGTGGATAAGATAGCATTTATCTTATAAAAGTGTAATGGTTTACATAGACTTATTATTACCATGATTTTTGTTATTTTTTAATGTCTTAGGACAGAAGCATGTGGTCAGCTTTAAAGGTTCATGGAAGACAACTGCTATGTAGTGTGTTCCCCACATACCCACGCTGAAGCCCTGCCCAGGGTGATTGGGTTTGTGACAGGGCCTTTGGGAGCTGAGGTCATAAGGTGGGACCCTCCTAGGGGGATTAGCGCGTTATAAGAAGAGACCCTGGAGTTTTCTGTCACTGTCGTGGGAGTACACATAACAGCAAGAAGGTAGGACTCAGAAAGCCAGAAAGAAACCCCTCACCAAACCCCAACCATGCTGGCACGCTGAATTCTCAAGGTCAGCCGAGCGTTGAAAGAACATATTTCTGCTGTCTGGGCCAGGAGTCCCCACCTCCCTGCCCTTCGACTGGTACCCATTGGTGGCCTTGAAAGGACTGGACGTCTAGAACACATGAGCTTCGAGCCTGTAACAGGAGCCAAGCTCCGCCTCCTGTCAGAGCGGTCCTATCAGGTTCTAATACTGCTGCTGATTGACAGGAGGCAGAGCTCTGCTCCTTGCTTCCCGCTGCTCAGTTTCAAAACTGTCCTCCAACCACCCACTGCATAACAATTCCTCCCTTTCTCTCACTCCAGCCTTGTCCTTGGGAAAGTGGTCTTCCACGGAATGGGTCCCTGTGATAAAAGGTTGTACACCTCTGGATTAAGCCACCCAGCCTGTGGTCCTTCGTTATAGCCACCTGAGCTGACACACTGATGGAGTTGGAAGGGAGTTAGGAGTTTCTACTTCCTTTTCACTTTTACTGTGATGAACTTCGGGGTAGTGAGACCCGGGGAAACGCAGTTTCGGGTGGGAAGGGACTTATTTTCTAGGTGTCACATTTGCATCTTAAACGTTGAGAACAGCCAGGCTGGGGCTGACTCCCCATGAGGCTCATCCTGGGAAGCTGGAGGCCTCTGCACTGTCTAGGAGCCTGATCTGCATTAAATAGAACTCGGTGGGCTGAGCCTGGGAGCTGCCGGTTGCCAAGGCTCTTAGGAGCCTCAGCAAAGTGCTGCATGTTGGCATTGGAGGTCATCTAGGAGAGGCAAAGAGAACCCTGGTACACCGACCGTCACTAAGTCATAATTTGTCTGCTGGGTCTCCTTTCCAGAGTCCTCACTTCACTTTGTACTCTATTACCTCAAGAAAAAGTTCTTCATGCGTGGAAGGCTGTTCAGTCCTAAAACAGAACATTGGAATGTCTCTCTCTCTCTCTCTCTCTCTCTCTCTCTCTCTCTCTCTGTCACTGATCTACATTCCCAGATTTAAAAAAAATTTTTTTTAAATTTTGAGACAAGATCTTGTAAAGTAGCCTAGGCTGGAATCAAACTTGAGATCCTCTTGCCTCGTCTTCCTAGAGAGCTGGAATTACAGGCCTACGCCAACAAGCCCGACTTGGAAAATTTTTTGAAATGCAGATTTCTTATACTTTAATAATTCCTGTCAATTTTCACATCTGTAAAATATCTATTCTATTATTTGCTTAATAATTCCTTAAAGGTGACTCAAGAATTCCTACTTTAGTTTTGTACTAAGTCATAAATACCCATAAAAATCATGGCTTACTGTGTTTCCCTTCTAATACACTGTACGGTAAATGCGTAACAAAAATGTTAAGGAAAGTTTCTCCATGAGCCACCGCAGATCTCCAAGCTTACCATCAGCAGTACATGGGGCATATTTATGCTCCGGAAGTGGAAGGAAGCAAGGTGGGGCCTTGGGCGCCTTCAAACAGAGCGAGGCTGCTCTCAGCTCCAGCCCCATGGGTGGGCTCCATCTTGGTTTAGGCCTGTCTCAGCGCGGCCATCTGCTCTGAGTGAGCAGCCTTTTGTGAAAAGCTGTGGGGGATCAGCCTGGCTGATTGGCTGGAGCTGTGCCCAGAATGCCCAGATGTACATTTGCCCCAAAAGAGGGGGCACAGCTGGGGTTCACTGTCTCCCTGGAGGTTTGGTTTCTCTGGTGAAGCTCAGCCCTGCCTCCCACTCTCCTGCCGCGCATTCTGCTCGGCTTGGCGGTGAGGCGAGGGCCCAGAGCGGCCCTGGGAGCTCCCTTACCGCCGGCTGCCTGCCATTTGCTGCCACTGGGGACCTGAGATTGCTTCCATGGAAACAGAACCAGAGATTGTTTTTCCAGAAACGTCTCAATCTAATTTGTGTGGAGTTGGTGTGTATGTGTGCATGTGTGCATGTATGTGTGGTGTTTCAGTCACAGAGTGTGTGAAGGGTGGTGAGAAGTAGGAAGAAAGAATTTGCATAAACCTCCATTTTTCCTTGGTTCCCAGGGAGGTGATGATTTCAGATGAATGTGGTGCGCCATGGAATCTACGATTTGAAGGGACTGTGGTAGGAAGCAGTTACCGTTATACTTGGCTAGGATGCTCAGGGACACTGACTTCTGCCCATACTCCTCCAGGGGTGACGTGCACAAGGGAGGTAAAGTAACGTAGAGCAGAGTATCCTTGCTTACCACCGATCCCCCATTCCAAACCCTAACGTTGGACCCCAACAGTTAGGCTACGCTATGCAAGTCCTTTTTCCTGCACCAGGCAGGACAGCAGAGCCTCAAAAATAAAAAGTTGTATCAACTCCTCTATTTCCCTTTCAACATCCAAATGTGAAGCCTTGAGTTTTATGTCTGCAACGAAACAACTAGATTCTCAGCAAAAAAGGAGCCAGAGTCCTACGCTCCCCTCAAGTCCTTGCAGACCCAGGAGGAAGAGTGAGTGGGTCTTTAGTGGAAGACAATGTAAAAGACTGCAGCTGCTCAGAGGAGGGAAACAAAGGAAGAAGCACCTCAGACACCTCAGATACCTCACAGCCCTGCTGCATACATGTTGAGCTGCAGCCTTCATGTGTCCTGTGACTGTTAGTTCCGTTACTTGCTCCACTCAGTAGAACAGTGGTCCAATAGAATGTTCTGGAATTTGAACCATCCAGACCAGGATTTCTCCTCCTTGATGAAGTGCCTGGCCTCCTCTAGAGGGAGAACGAGGTGAAGCGAGGAGAAGTCATAATCAGTTTCCTTTCTAACGGGACTCAGGGAAGGGACATGCGAGACTGCTACCGTGGCATAGCTTGGCTTCTGTGTAGCAACACCTGTCTCTTCCTTCTTTCCTACTAAGACAATGACTTTGGGTTCGGCTAGTATGTGAAGATTAGTCAGTATATCTCTAGGCTTCCATGGATTCTAAAAGAAATAGCTAGCTGACTAGAATGAGATGCCTGGAACGTTTCTCATAGCCCTTGCTCTATACCTGGGAGCACAGTAGAGCACACAGCCATGATTACAGTATGGCTGGGTGGAGGGGCGTCTACAGTTCCTAGTGAAAGCCCAGACCCTGGCACCACATCTTCTGTAGGAGGCAGATCTCTCAGCAATGTGCCAACCCTGTGGAAGTACCTTGGGGTGCATGGCCCATGGCAATCAAGGACATTTTTTGAAAGGCTAAATAGTTCTATTCTTCTATAATAATCGGAGGTTAGAATGCTTTCTGAAACGAAAAAGATTTGAACCACAACTTTATAGTGCCAATACTCTTTTTTGGATTTTTACAGTATCCGCAAAGAAAAATATGCCATGCGTGGTTTTGACGCCATCGCCAGGTGTGGTTTTCCTGGCTGATATCTCCGGTCTCACGCACGCAGCTCTTCCTTTCTGCTCTTCCGCACGGCACCTCACGCCTTGTGGGCTACGTCATCCTCTGCTTTCTGAATCTTGCTTTCCTAAACTAATTATTGCCAGGGGCTCTGTCATACAGTTCTCTGTGTCCTTCTTCATGAGTAAATGAGTGTATGAATTGAGCAGCCAGGGGCTTGGGGCTTCCAGGGCTTGCCTGGCATGGGCAAGGTGCTGGGTGTGATTCTCCGGCATAATATAAAATTACCTGGGTGTGGTGGTGCATGCCTGTTATTCCAGCCCTTGAGAGGCTGAGGCAGGAGGACTGCTGTGAGTCTGAGGCCAGTGTGGACCATACAGTGAGCTCAGGACCACCCTGGACTGTGGAGTGAAACCTGGTCACAAGAAAAAAAAAAAAAAGATTGAGCAATCAAACCTGAGAACTTTCCTCCCAAGGCAAAAAAGGAGAACCTACGATCTGTCCCCAAGAGCTGTAAGGACCAGAGGAGACACTGTTGTGCAGCCCAGGGACCCTGGCATATAGTCGGTCCTCAGTGGTGGTTATTTTTATTCTGTATTTCCTGGAAAGGAGTCCAGCTTTGACTTAGGATGACTCGTAGACAAGTCATTTGTTAAGTCCTGAGGGAGAAGAAAAGGAAAAATGACATTCCTACCCTCACTTTACTGTGGTTTGGGGGAGCGCAGCAGAGCCCTGCGTGAGTTCCCCTTTTCTCTTCCCCTAATCTCCGTCTTCCTAGCCGCATTTGCCTTCACACCCCCACGGCCTGCCTTTCCTTCTCAAACTAAGCACACTTCAATCTTGCTCCGAGAATTTCAGCGGGTTCCCGCAGGCCCCACACGGAGCCATCCCAGCCCGAGCTGTCGGCTTCCATGCGGTCGGCGCGCCCCGTCGACACTGCCCGCCTGGCACACGCCCAGGCTGGTCTGACACTTGCTGCTGAGGAAGGGGAGGGGACCCAGGCAGGTTTCCAATTCTGGCATGAGCTGGGTGCTGCCTGCAGCCAGCACTCTGCCAAGCCCTGTTCTAGAGGCTCCAGGGGCCCCTGGCGCGGTGGATGGGGCACCGAGCCAGGGAAGTGTAGGGGCAGGGCCCTGCGGAAGAGCCTCGGGTCCTGCTGGTGTAAGCTCTCGATCTTTTTTTCCCCCTCTCACTCCTCAAGTACCACTTAAGTTCCTGTGTTTGCTTCCTGCAAACAATGGGGCCGAATGTTCATTTGTTTGCTTGGCCCGGCTGGCGCCCCCCAACCCCCACCACCCGCTCCCTACGCAGGCTGGGGTGCTCAGCTGTCCTCTTTCCAGAAGCCTGGCCCCCTCGGCTTTAGTGTCTTCTGTGCTTAATTGCAAGTTATTGATTTGAAGGGAATTAATTTTTAGCTCTTGCCAGCTTCAGTTGCTCCTGGGCTGGACTCCTGAGCAGGACACCCTGGGGATCCCAGCTGGGGACAGAGAGGGGGAGGGGGCCAGCTCATGGGGGAGCTGCGTGGGGCTGAGGCCACGTGTGCCGCCTCATAGAGGAGATTCAATGCCAGGGCTCAGGTTGTCTAGTGCCGCCTCTTGCTTTGCCAGAGAGGAAACCGAGGCCCGGAGCCTGCCAGAGACTGCCCAGCCAAGCGCACGCGTGGGCCACCTGGGTAGTATCCCCTGACGTACTTGGGCTCACGTCATCCTCACCGAAATCCTAACTGGTGGACAATCTTGTTCTAACAGCGACCGAGTTAGTAGATGCAGGAGATGCTGCGTTTCTTTTTGGTACTTGTTTCTGGGTACTGCTCTGACCCAGAGCCTTCGCAGCGAGCTACATTCTCAGCCCATTTTTTGAAGTTTTGTTATGGTTGTTGTCGTTGAGACAGGGTCTTGCTAAATTGCCAAGCTGCCCAGGCTGGGTTTGGGGTTGTGAGCCTTCTGCCTGAGCCTCCCAGCATGCTGGGATAATAGGACTGGACCACTGGGCACAGCCGAGACGTTGTATTTCTAACAGGTACCTCCTGGGCCCTGTGGGTGTTGTGTGTCTGAGCTCCCACGCTGAGAAGCAAGGATCTAAACCACAGGGCAGGGTCCCAACTTTGCCAGCACATTAGGGTCTCTTAGGGGGTTAAAATTTTTCTGATGTTTGGAGACATTTCCCAGAAATTCTGATGTAATTGTTATCGAGTGCCATGGACGACAGGGTGCGTGTCACCTTCCCAGGAGGTTGTCATGCTCAGCATGTCAGTTCCATCAGGGGTTAACTTTCCTGATTGAGCCCACCTGAGCCTCTAAAGTTGAGTACAGCTACACCTTCATGTGCATCCAGGTGCCCTCATATATACACTTGTGTGTATAATTACAATATCAGAGAATTAGACCCTAGGAAATAATGCATTACAATGAGCTAAATTATTTTTTCCTGGAGCACCTAGCTATTTTATTATTTCAGATGGAACAACCGTGCCTGTTCCTTCATAAGCTTTACTGGATCTACGCATTACAGAAGCCTACCAGGCTCACGGTACTCTGATCCCGAGAGTCAGCTGGTACCTGTTACCAAATTTCAATCAGACTCAGCACCATTGTGACCATGTCACTTTCGGGGGCTTAGTGCTGACCTGAAGATCATCACTGCTCTGTGGTGTGCAGGGACTTCTTCCTTCCAGGCTGAGGGGGAGGAGCCGGCTCATTCTGTGAATCAAAGGGTAGGCTTTTGGGGAACTGCCAGGGCGAGGCACAAAGGGAGCTGAAGCATTACTCACCACAGGAAGCAAGTGAGGAACCGGAAATCAGGAACACAGGAAGTGAATCATGGGCATTTTCCTTGATCTGATTTGCAGGTATAAATTTCACAGTCACAAACTCCATTGTGCAAAGTAGAGCCTTTCTCTCTGCAAATAGACTGAGTTTAACTCTTAATCTCTCTCTTGTGTTCATAGTAAAAATTTACCTAATTGCTTTCATATAAATGACATCACTTCCAGGTTTGTTTGTTTGTTGGTTTTCCTCCGCCTCTTGGGCGTAAATACTCAACTGAGCCAGGCTCTTCTTTTCTTGCACACAAATGAGTGGGCTCATTCCCCGGGCAGTGTATGTGTGTGTGTGTGCGTGCGTGCCGTGGACGTGTGTGGCTCAGGCCCATGCAGTGCCCCTGAGGTCCCTCCACCCCGCACAGGCCCCTGCTTGTGTCTCTCCATCTCTTTTTCTCAGCTGTGAGTTTCCACAGGTCCATCAGCCACTCTGAGGCACATGTGGACAGCCTCTGATTTGCCACGGTTCCCCTTGGGATTTTCAACTTTAAGATGGCACAACCGTGATCGCAGTCAGTAGAAACTGAACTCTGAGTTTTAGCCTTTTTCTGAGCTGCCCGCCTCATTTCTTATGTGATATATGATGCTGTCTGGAGAGGCAGGGCTTCTAGTCAGCAATGCAACGCTGGTGAGCAGTCCGTCATCAACAGTGTTTTAAGCTAGAATGTTCCATAATCAGACATATTCGTTGCATTTTCAACTTTGGTTATATCTGTTGACAAACGTTTTGTTGAGATGCAGCCCCACTGTGAGGGGAGCAGTATCTGTCTGTAGACATGGCCTTTCCTACAGGCCAGGCTCCAGTTCAAGTGCTGTATAGGTCTGAACTTACTTAGTGCTCAAGAAAACCTAAGAGTTGGTATCATTATAATCCTCATTTTACAGATGAGAACCAAGAGGCATAGAGAGGCTAAGTAACTTGCCCAAGGTCACAGAGGCTATGCCTCTGGCTCCCACACTTTTACTTGAAATTCCAGGTGTCCAGAGTACTCTGCAGTGAGGGAGGGATTAAATGTGATGCTTTCTTACTACGTTTCCATTCTGATTCTGTGTCCTAACCCTGGAGGGTCAAAATGCCATGGATGCTTCTAGCTTTCATTGTCCCCCTCATTTCTTATGTCCCTGGGACTATTGACCGGTTTGGGGGAATGCTACATGCCTGTCTTTCCCTGATTGCATTTTCTTTAAGAATACATAATCTTACTCACTTCTGTATATCTCCAATGCCTGACAGATAGTTGAGTATCCCTAATCCAAAAATCTGAAATCTGAAATGACCCCAGATCTGAAACTTTTTGAAAGCTGATATGAGGCTCACAAGTGAAGAAATCCACACCTGACCTTGTGTGACAAGTCACAGTCAAAACATGGGTGCACTGAAATGCTGCATGAAATCACCTCAGGCAGTCTCGGGCTGTAAGGTATCCGTGAAACATACATAAATTCCGTGCTTAGGTTCGGGCTTCATTCCCAAGATGTCTCATTATGTGCAGTATATGCAAATCTCCAAAATCAAGAAGAGAAAATGGAGATTTGAAATATTCAAGTCCCAGGTATTTTGGATAAGGGCGGCTCAGCCTGTCCTATGGTTGCTCAGAGAATCTTAAGGAACTTGAGTGACACTGAGTTAAACAGTAGCCTAAGGACTAACTTTTCCTAATGGAAGGGGAGGGAGAATAAGGAGAAATGGAAGAGAGGTGGCAGGCACAGACGAGAATTCAGGGCCAAGTTCAGTGCTTTCTGTGTGATTTACCTTGGCCTTCCAGTGTATAGTAGGTAGACAGCAGATCACCATGGGTGGGGACTTCAGATCTATAACAACCCAGTTCCTCACGCTACCCAGCTATTACTATCAACGTCCCAAAGAAAGGACGAGGGGCTCCGTAAGCAGCGAGTCCTAAGCAAGGGTAACAATTCATTTTACAAGGGGTTCTCCATCTCCTGGTCCCGCTCTGTCACAATTAACACCTCAGGGAGAGAATTTAAAAGCAAGTGCTCCTTTTTCAATTACCACTTAGAAAACTGTGTAATAAAACACCACGGTGTGCCTGCTTGCTCTTTTGGAAAGTTTAATTAATTCATTTGCGGAGGTTGCGTCTTGCCTGGCACTGTGTCACTTGCTCATTTGAAAAGGTGCTAAGGCTTGGAATCTACGGGTTACCCCTTGAGCAAATCCATTTTCGTGTTCCACGTTTGAATGCTGACAGAAGAGCCTTGTAGGCTGAGGTAGAAGCCAGGGGACAACTTAAATGTCCTCTGGCCACCAGAAGAGCCTGTTTCTGGCTTTACCAACCTCACTCAGTATCCTGGTGAGCAGGAGGTCAAGGTCTAGACTGGGTTTGGTCACCGCGGGGTTGGGCGACCCCAGAAGTCACTGCACTTGAGTTTTCCAAGCCAGTTTCTTCACCTGCAAAATCTTCCAGCTCTAATATTCTGAGTCAGACCTACCTCCAGCAAATTAGTTTGTTCCTGCTGTTATCTTTAGCTGACTAACCCAAGCACACTTGATTTATATTGACTATTATGATTTAACCACAACTCATACATCGAGGGCTTGATCGCCAGTGCAGCAGTGTTCAGGGGTGGGCCCCAGAGAGAGAACTGGATTCTGGATGCACCAATTTCATCAATGGGATTAATCCATTGACGAGTTCATAGCTGGATGGGCTATTAGGAGACTGGGCCCAGTTGGAAGAAGTGGATCACTGAGGGTGGCTGTAAAGACTGTCTTGTTCCCAAGCCCCTCCCTCCCTCTCCCTTCCTCTTCTGCACTTCCTGGCTGTCATAAGGTAAGCAGCTTTTCCGCATGATCTCCTACTACCTCATCATAGCCCACAGAGAGCAAGCTAGCATATATGGCCTGAAACTTTTGAAACTGTGAGGCCAAATACATCTTTCCTCTTGTGTTTTTCTTAGGTTTTTTGTTGCAGTGACAGAAAGCTCATTAGCATGTTGTGCTTGCTTAAGCTATTTGTTTTTGGTAGGGTTGGTCCTGGTGCATGCTAAGCATGTGTTCTACCACTGTGCCATACCCCTGATAAGTTTTTGGTGAAAGAAAATGTTCTACTGATACCCTAATCTTCCAAATTGCAATGCTCAAAGGGTGATAGAACCCTGAGTACTGACTCGTCTGACATTATCATCCAAGGGGAATCTTACTTCCTCTACTGGCACTAGCCCAATTCATTGCCTGAAGGCTGGGAGTAGGCTGGCTTGTCTGAAGCCCACGTGCGATGGTTGGCAGGTTGACTGAGGAGAAGGCAGGGCAGCCTGTGCGGGGCCTCACTGACTGTCTCGCACTTGGCTCACTTGGAATCAACCCTTGGGAGGAGGGAAACAGACTCTTGAATTGGCTCACCCAATCCTGAACTAACCAGAGAAGCACAATCTGGGGGAAATCAACGCAAGGCACATTATTTTTACATTTTCTGATAGTCACATTAAAGAAAGTAAAAAGAAAACAGGTGACATTAACTTGAATAATATATTTTATTTATCTTATTAGATACAAAGTATTATTTCAACATATATTAGCATAAAAGAATGATTAGCAGGATATTTTGCATTTTCTATTTATACTAAATCTTGGAAATCTAGTATATATTCTGTACTTACAGCACATCGTACTTTAAATTAGTACATTTCAGAATTGTATTAGCCACACGTAGGTGGTAATTGATGTATTGGACAGTGTGGAATGAGAGTTTAAGCCAGGAAGTGCCAAATCCAGGGGGAAAAAGTGACCGATTTGGCAGAATTGCTTAGACATGATCAGATAACCTTTTTTAATCAACATAATGGTAATTGAAGTGATGTGCACTTCTACTCAGGGTGGTAGCACTTACATGCCATTATAAGTCACTGTTAGTCCCTAGAGGTCTCTCACGTACCCAAATGGTGACTGTAGAGGGCCACACAGAGACGACGTCTCCATCAGACTGAATCCCTGAGAGAGGAAGGTGGGCAGAGCCCGTAGGACAAATGATGAGAGCAAGAGATAAGTTGTTTTTTGAATTTTGGGGAGATGTTTGTTACTGTAGTATAATTTAGCTTATCCTGACTGATACACGTGATTAAATTGCACAACAGACTCTTTCATGACGGGACTCTTTTACGATGGGATTATGTCCTGATAAACTCAGCACAAATTGCAAATATTCTAAGTCAGTAATGCACATAATAGCCCCAGCTTGCCAAGCATCCTCGGCTATGAACAGCTCACACTGTGAGGGTTGATTGGTTCCCCTGGTGATCCTGGGCTGACTGGGAGCTGCCGCCCCTGGAGCCAGTGTCACAGCTCATCTTGCTATGACCTGAGGAGAGATCAACATGCAAAACTCCAAGTGTGTTTTCTACCAAATGCACATCATTTTCCCATCATTGTAAAGTCAAAAACAAGTCAAGCCATTGTAAGGCAGAGACCCTCTGTATTTTGACTAAATAGTCTTTTAAATACAACATTCGTGATAAACGTCTCTCTCTTAAAGTCTAAATAAATTTCCAAGAATTTTAAAGAATATAAAAATTATGCCACTCATTAAAAATCTGTGAATCCATTTACCTGGATATGTTAAAGAACTGCATATGGAGGGAATGAACAAGTAGAATTTATTTATTTATTTGTAACACACAGTTTTGTTCTATATAGTCCAAGCTGGTCCTGACCTCACTATGTATTCCAGGCTGACCTCAAACTCATGGCAATCCTCCTACCTCAGCCTCCCAAGTGCTGGGATTATAGGCGTGCACCACCATCTCCAGGTGTTTTGTGGTTCTGGGGGATCAAACCCAGAGAACTTCCTAGGTCAGTACTCTAATCACTGAGCTATGCCCTCAGCCCTGAGTTAATGTCATTTTAAAAGTCAGCTTGTCACCTTGGCAAGATACGTATGTGCACAAAATGCTCAACTCCATTGTAAACCTTAAAATTTGCATTTGTACATATCAATAAAATGGGAAAAAAATAAAAGCCAGCTTCAGGAAAGAATTTTATCCATTAATGTCTGTTGAGAGATATATGCAGGTAAATAAAATTTTAATTCTGCAGTAGCAATTCATTGAAATAATAATTTATAGTAGATATAAATAAGTCTTAAGTAATATTTTATAATAAAATTTAAAATAATTTATTGAAATTATTTCTTCAAGTATTGAGTATATCCTAATTTTTTTAAAAACATGAGAAATGTGAATGCTTTTCTGCAGACTTTGATATGTTTCTCACTTATTTTGAAACTGATGCTTTGAGCATGGAGCATTCTGGAATTATGAACCATAGATGAAAGTTCCACTCATTCTTAAATAATGGAAATTATAAAGATCTAAGTTTTACCGGTCCTCCCAGAATTTGTAGCTGTCAGCACTAACCTTTTAGAGAAGATACATATGTTAATAGACATTTCTTTGCAGTATTTTGAAGTTACATATGGAAGCTTAAGGTCTTGCCATAGAGCACAATTAGAATTTTTCCTAATGAGAACTAAAAACCTCTCGATTCCTAAGCCTCCTTTCTGCAGGCCAAACTTATGAATTACTGATGTCAATGTTGGTGACGTCCCCCTGCGCAGCAATACACGCCTCTTTTAGGGCTCTGACCTGTCTCCATTCTCTTCATCAGGTAGAGACTCACATAGCAGTGAAAATTTTACTGAGTTTATACTGAAGATTCTTTTCTAGTTGGCTTTGGGGGTTAATGTGCTTGTGGCTGTGAAGAAGTAACAGAAGTAGAAGAAGCCATCCTAGTCTTGATGATGACATAGCACTATAATGTGTTGGCTCTGAAACGCCCCCTAAAATCTCATGCATTGAAGGCGTGGTCCCCAGTGTAGCAGGATTCAGAGGCAGGGTCTTTGGGCGAGGGTCGGATCATGACGCCCTTGACTTCATCAATGAATTAATCCACTTAGGGATCTGTAGCTTAATGGGATGGGAGCTTCGGGAGCTGGGGCCAACGTGGAGGAAACAGATCATTGAGGATGTGCCCTTGAAGGATTCTCTGGGACTCTGGCCGCATCCCCCCTCCACTCGGGTTCCTGGGTGCCATGATGTGAGCAGCTCTGCCTTACATGTGCTTCTTCCCTTGATGTTCAGCCGTACCACAGGCCCAACCAATGGGGCCACGTGACCATGTGGTAACATGTGTGGTAACACATGTGCCCAGGCTAGAAATGGATGGAAACATGACCAGGAAGGTAGCAAAAGAATTAAGTGACCAACCAAAGATTGGCATTGGAAACCAGAGGTTGGGACATTTTTATAAACTTATGAGTTAAGTTAAGTACTTTCCCCTATGAGCCGGCCAAATCCTCACAGTGACACTGATAGGAAGACATTATTATTTCTGTTCTCATTCAACAATCTAGATTTGGGTGCTCTGGGTGTTTTGCGGTTACCGGTGTTGAGACACTGTTGTCAGGCACAGAGTCCTCAGCCTGAGCCATGACTCTCCACCATGCTGCCACAGCGGTGGTGTAACCACACACAAGCCACCAGGCCCAGCCGGGCCTCAGTAATGAAATCTATAAAATGATGTGTTTGGCTTCCATAAGCATTTTATTTAACAGGGAATATTGACATTAATCAATGACAAATATGTTCAGGAGATACAAAGTTTAATAATATCAAATTAAATAAAATAATTTCTTAATTAGTAAGAAATTGCTAGTTTATTTCTTATCTATAATTTTATTATATATAATTTCATATATTTATATAATAAACATAATGTATATATTTATTGTGATTGTTATTGTCTTAACCACAATAATTTCTTTAAAACCTCTCAGAAATTATGTTAATGAAAATAATTAATAGCAAAAAGAAACTGTAACATACAAAGAGATTTTATGATCAAATCTTACTACCTCCTTTTGCAAAGGAAAGACATTTGTATGTCTTACCTTTAGAAAATGCTGAGCTAATTTACTTCCCCCAATTTTTATTGATATATATATTCAACACATAATGTTTATGATGAACTTGAGTACTTTGTGCACATATATATCGCATCAACTTTACAGTCCCTTCCCGTTTTTGGCCCTCCCCCATCCTCCCTCTCCCACCTAACTCCCACTATAACACACATGTGGTTCTGTAAACTGCCTTTTCTCTGGGTTTCCCAATTCAGAGAAATCATATGATAATTAGCACATTTAGTCTTCTGCATCTGACTCATTTTACCACTCAAATCACCACTCTTTAGCTCGGCTTCCCGCCCCTAGAATGACTGCAGTGGCCATATCTTGATGCCTCTTCTCTGGATCCAGCAGAGCTCTTTATTGGGATGATTGAACGAAAGTTTTTTTTTTTTTTTTGGTGTTTTACTATGTTTTTGTTAAGATTCTTCAACATGACCTCTCACACCAGTCCACATAAGAAAAGAACTACAACAATGGAATTTACAAGGGTAGAAAATATGAGAAAGAAAAAGAAGTTAAATTTCAAATTATTAGCTGAGCACTGAAAAGTAAATGTTTGTACATTCAAAAGACATTCAGATTATCATTACATTAATCAGTTTTCAGGTTATCATTAAATCAATCAGTTCTCTTAAGATAAACTTACATCAATGACTAAATAAGCAAATTACTACATTAAATGAATTTATGTCCGTATTTAATTGCTACATTAAATGAACTTAAGTTAATGTCACAAAAGTATACTACACATAAAGTGTTTTCAGGGTTTCTCCTTTCAGTTGTTGGGGCACTCTTCCCTCTTCCAGCTACACGGAGCAGGCAGTTCGTTTTTGGTTACATTTCCAACTTTTTAAGTGGGTCCACTAGGAGACAGTGTGCAGCTCTTTTTCTTGACCACCATCTTGACCAGAAGTTCTGAACTAATTTACTTTTAAGGTCCTTCCATATCTTAAGTGTTATTAGTCTATTGATCAAGTGGTGGTTTGGATAGAGGAAAATATTATTGGTGGGTAGGAGTATTGGTGAGATTTTTCTGAAGAGGTAGGCGGTGCCAGGGCAGAGGGTCAGATGTTACTCCAAGCTGGGAGAGCACTGTAGGCAAATGTTGGATGTCTGTCCCTGGTGGAGGTGTTTCCTGACGTGAGGAAGAGCAGGAGAGGACAAGACTGGAACTTAGGGTGGGAACGGAGCATGAAAGGGCTCTAAACCAAGTCAGACACTGTGGTTTGAGTCTCAACTTCCTTTCCCTAATTTAGTGACAGAAAACCTCTAGGGGACCAAACCTTAGCTTAAGGGTGTGCCTGACACCCATCCATTAATAATAATGAGATCAGGAGAAGGTACGTAATCTGATGTCAGCTGGAGAAATTGTGGTAGAACTGTTAGTATTCATAGAACTTGCTGCCCTGTCTGTGGACCCCATCAGTTGCCTGATCCATGGATGCCAAGCTCGGCCAGGAGACTCACTTGGCCATTGAAAGTGAGTCTAGCCACAGTCAGGACAGCATACTTGTAAGGCACCTACTATGTGTGAGACACCAAAAATTTTGAAGAGACTAAGCTCCAGTCCATTTCCTGTGGGATCCCCATAGCCCAGAAGGAGAAGGAGGCAAATAAATGAACTCTAATGTAAGAATGGCAAGGTTAGAGTTTGCACAGAGGCAAGAGATCCAAGGAGACAGTGACTGTTGTTACAGAGATCAGATGGGAGCAGGTGAGAAGTCCGAACTGCCTAAGCTCAGGTAGGCGTCCTTTGCAAAGAGGAGATAAATCTGTCACAGACACATCTTCAACAGCAGCGGGAGATGGCACAGAGCAGAAATATGCTTAGATTTGAGTTGACAGCCTATGAACTTAGGCCAGATATTGGCTGCATGAGGGTCCCTTTTCCTCCATCATAAAGGGGAATAAATGTGGCCAACTCCACTTTGTTGTGAAAAGTAAATAACTCATGCGAGGCATAAGCTTTGCACCATATCAAAAGAGTAATAAATGCTCGGGAAATGTTGGCTTTATTATCTTTTATCATCACCATTAAGCCAGTGCAAATTTCTTCACTGTGATTGTTTGTTTACTCATGACTGCAGTTTGGTCAGTGGTCAGTGGGAATGGTCCACGTCTGCTCCATCGTGTCAGCTGGAGTAGACTATAGGACTTGCTGCTGAGGCTGCACACTTCCATGGTTGGCAAGTTGGTGCGGGGTCTGGGTGGGTGCTTGGCCGGGGGCCTCAGCTCTCCTGTGTGAGCTCCTCCGCGGGGCTGGTTTGACTTCCTTGCATCACAGAAAATGAATATTCTAGAGACTGGAAGTGGAAGCTATCAATTTTACTTCTGAGCATGGTATCACTTTGGCCATATTTTGTTGGCTAGCCAATCATAAACCCTCTGAGATACAAGAGAGAAGACAGGAAGTCCTCAAGAAGGAGGGCTGTGGTTGCCTTTCCTCTGCCACTTGGCAGAATCAAAAGGACAATTTAGGGTGGATGCTTCTGTGCTGTTAGCAACAGAGGTGGAGTTGAAGACCTACTGGGACACTGATTTTAAAAAAATGCCTCTTGTAATACATTTACAAGGAACTCTACCATAAAGCCCTATTAATAAAGCAGTTGAAGCAAATAATTGATATTTTTAAAGTTGGACAAAAAGCATAGAGATCTGAAAGACAAAACCAGAGAACTTCATATCTGAAAGGACCAAAGCAACCCTCTCCTACAGGCTTTTATATACGTGCAGGGTGTGGAACACTCGTTTAGAAGGAGATGCTGGTGTCTGGGGAATGGATAGCACTTTCAGCTGGGCATTTGTGTCTATCTATGCATATATTTGCATGTATATGCTACATCGTGAGCAGGACATCACAGCCATCCTCACTTGCACTCTTCTACTTGTTCTGGAGTGAGGAGAAGGTATGAAAATTACGTCCCTAAATGAAGCCACCAACTATCACTAATTGATCTGAGCACGTCGCATGTCAGCCCGAAACATCATTCTGTTCTGGTCCTTGGCAAATACTCCTGGCATGAAACAGGATTTCAAACGCAGCTTGTGCACGTGGTGAAGGGCTGGACTCATTACATGGTTTTGTGACATCCTCAGCATTTTGCATCAGGCAGTGTCCCCCTGCCCCCTTGCTCTGAGCTGGCGTTCTGTCTGTGTGAGTCAGCCTTCCATCACAGTGATACGATACCTGACATCAGCAAATTAAAGGAAGAAAGGTTTGTGCTGGCTCACGGTTTCAGTTCGTGGCCAGCTGGATCCGTTGCTCTCAGGCCCATGGCGAGGCAGAACACCATGGCAGAGGAGCGTGGTAGAGCAAAGCTACTTGCTTCACAGCAGCCAGGAAGCGCAGAGAAAGAGAAAGGGAAGACGCCAGGGACCAGATGTAATTCTTGACATCACATCCCCCACCGTCATCATCCCATCATCCCCAACGGCATGTCGTGTCCACGTGACCCACTTTCTTCCACTAGGCTCTACCTCCTGCTTCTATTATTTCCCAAGAGTGCCATCAAATTATTATCTCATCAATGGATTGATGCACTTGAGCGCAGAGCCCTTGTGATCCAGTAGCTTCCCCAAAAGTCCATCTGCTGTCAACCAAACCCTTTGGCCCACGAATTTTGAAGAATGTTTTGAATCTAAGCCGTGACACGAGTTCAAGGCAACAGTGAAGTGTGATTTTTGGTAGACCCCTGGATAGTGCCAAATAGGTGGACATTGGGAAGAGGAAGGTTGGGACCTGAGGCGTGGCCCTCACTGTGTCTTCTCAGCCTGCTGATCTTCCTCTGAGGACCAGAGCCTGCATGGATGCATGGAACACCAAGGCAAACATTTTTTCTTGGAGTCAGGTGCTGTGTGGTTAAGGCGGTTGGGCAAAGGTGAAAATTAGAGGGAGCTGGGCCCAGTGGTACATTCAATGCCTTTAATCCCAGCATTTGGGGAGACCAAGGCAGGGGGATTGCAAGTTTGAGCCCAGCCTGGGCAATGTAGCAAGGCCCTGTTTCAAAATCAATCATGCAAAATGGGCTGGGGAAGTAGCTGCATACAAAGGTCCCTGGGTGAGTTCTCCAGTACAAAAAAAAAAAAAAAAAAAAAAAGGGTGGTGGGGAGAGGTGGCTGGAGGAATAGCGCAGTGCCCTCAACACTTGTCTAGCAGCCCAAGCCCTGACCGGATTCCCCAGCACCACATAAACCAGGTGTGGTAGCACATGCCTCTAATTCCAGCATTCTGGAGGGGAGGCTGAGGCAGGAGGATTGCTGTGAGTTCAAGGCCAGCCTGGTCTACATAGTGAATTCAGGACCAACGTGGACTACACAGTGAAATCCTATTTTTTAAAAAAATGAATTTAGACTGGTCCTGTTGCATGAGCTACATACCCACAAGAAGAACGCGGTTCTGGAAAACCACTCTGCTGTACCCAACCTTTCTGAGGACCGTCTACAGCACGTGAGTTCCTTTGCACCGACCGCTGCGACTGAGCCTAACAGAGCCAGCTTGAGGGTAATGAAAGGCGCTTGGCCTTTGTTTGTTGTTTTTCAAATAATGTTGCGCTGCTGACTCACGTTTCCTTGGTGCCCCGCGGTGACCCCTGGATATTCACAGCCCTAATCGCGCGCCACATTATTATGAATAATCAGAGCCTATGAAATTATGCTAGACTGCGGCTTGTTATCAAGTTCTGGACGTATGCAAATAGATTAATCAACCAGCTCCCAACGCTGAAACCCTTGAATGGAACTTTAAGGAAGCTGCGAGAATTCGCCCTGGCTTTTGGCTGTCTCCTCCAATCAAGCCCGAGGTGTGTTTTCCTTCTAACTTTTAATTGCATGACCTCTGAGAACCTAATTTCCAGAAAACCCATTTATTATTTTAATGCTCATTTGGCATTATTATTTTCCCAAAGCAATCTTTTTGTCTCTGAATCTCTTAGGAGAGTTGAGAAGCAAGCCAAGAAAAGCTTCATTTTTTTTCTTCCTAGCCCTCACAGGAAGCAGAAATGAAACATACGTGCACGCACACATGCACATATACATGCACATACATCTATACCTGTAGATATAGATGTCTATCTGTATTTATAGATACCTATGTGTATATTTATAGATATCTATCTACATATACATATCTCGGTTTCTGCTTGAGGCTTGTGGGAGGGAGTCACAAAAGAGGGGAGGGGATGGAGGGAGAGGAAGGCACTTCCTAGGTCCCAGATGGGAAGCAATCTAGCAAATTGCCTTTAAACAGCAGTGTCCCTGCAAATAGGGCACTCTAGCTGTTTCGTGTCACTTAAAAGCATCTTGTTGATATTTTATAGATTTTATGATACATTCTCAAGCATGCGTCAGGAGCTGTGCTCGGAGATCTGGCAGGAGCGCGGGCTGTCGTCCCCGCGGTCTGAGGAGGCCTTACTTCAAAGGGAGGCGCTGATGTGATCTTTCATCTTCCTGACTGTAGCTTACCAGCTTCCTTCAAATCCTGTTTGAACTAAAAACCCCACGTTTTCTGGTTTGACTGAACCATTCCCCTGACGCTTCTAATCTTCTCGCTTGGAAGCTACTAAGCTGTGATTGAGTGATGCCATTAACATGGAGGAGGTAAATACGTTTTAACAGGCGCTCTTAGACTTTCCTCAAATAACCAGTAAGCGGCTGTGTTGTCAGGGCTCCCGATTGTTTACTGAAATGGGGAGGGGGGGTGGAAGCCGGTAAAGGAATACTGTAAGTGGCCTTCGGTTTTGTGGCCTGAAAGGAGCCTCTCCCACCCTTCTGAAGGACAGGAACGGGGAGGAAGGAACACCCACCCCCTCCGGAAATGTAGTCGGGATTTCCCACAAGTCTTCAGGCGGCCCGGGCTCTGGCTACTTCCCATTAAGAACTGTTTCCGCCAGTGAGGCCCGCCTGCCCCCTGCCCCCTGAGGGTTATGTATTTCCTGCCACTACTGAGTCATTGGTACCATGTGTCGACTTAACTTTACATACGAATTGATAACTATCAAGCACAGTTGAAACTTTGGTTCCTCGGTTGTACTACCACGGTGTGTGTGTCTCAGTTGGGTGGACGGCTGCTGCCTCGCACGATGCAGAACAATTCTGGAGTCTCCCAGAGTCCTGAGGATGCAGCTGCTCCAGGGACCCGTAGGGCGCTCCTCTTCCTCCCTAACTCTGATTAAGCGGGCTAGTCACGGTCCTTGAATCATGACCCGTTCTCGTCACTGGTCCACGGTGGCCTCGTACTCATTCTTTAGGTTCCATCTGTAATGAACATCCATGAAGGTATAACTCAATATTACAGTCTGGAACTTAAAAGTGACCTACATGCTCTGGGAGGCTGAGGCAGGAGGAGGACACGCGAGAGCCCAGACTGGGTGCTTCATGACTGAAGGAGACCCCATCTCAGAATCATGAATAAAAAATGGCCTGTGAAGGTCCTGGGCTTGATCCCCAGTACCACATGCCTGTGTGTGTGTGCGTGCGTACACACACACACACACACACACCAGTGACTGAGCATACTCATGACTTCTCTGCACCCCACTCTGCCATACCCACCCCACCCGTGACATTACCACCAACACTATGCTGGCACACATCTTTGCTTTCCTCCTTGTGTGTATTCACAATTTGAGTGTGTATATACACACACGTGTGAATGCAGGTGTTCATGCACATATAATTTTTTGTTTTTGACTTTATGCAATGATATCAGATAAAATGCAGCAACAGGGGACTTTGAAACCTACTGTTCCATGCTGCAGTAGTTGATGCGAATTGTGGGAACAGGCCACAATGCATTCGTCTGTCCTCCTGCTGACGGGCTTTTGGGTCACATCCGGGCTCTGTCACTGTGAGCAGTCTTCCTATGACCGTTCAGATAGTCACATAGATTCACTTCCTGTTGCAGATGCACCAGAGTATCTTGGGGGTGTCCTGAAGAGTCATCATTGGTCATAAGATGCATGAAGGTGCAACGTTGGGAGATAATCATAAGCTGTTTCCCAATGTCACGTTGTCATTTTATTTCGGTTTTGCCATTTTTTAGGCAAATAAATGCGTAAAAAGTGCTATTTCTCTGACGCTTTGGTTTGCATTCCTTAAAACACTGTTGCTGTTGAACCTACCTTCAGATGTCAATCGCATCCTGTTTGGAAATGCCTGTTCATGTCTTTTACCCATTTTTATATCAAATTGTGCTTTTTAATTGATCTTTTGAGAAATTCTTTATACGTCTCAGTACTACTCCTGTTTGCCAATTATGTGCATTGCAATATCTCTTTCAAGTTTTTAACTTGTCATTTTTTTCTTTACAATGGTTTTGGATGAGTTAGAATTCATCCAGATTTATGATGCTTGTTGGTACTTACCCTTTCTTGATGTCTTATCAAAACATGGTGTGTAGCTCAAGATTTAAAAGTATCTTTTTTCTCTGTTCCCCCCAAACCCTTTGCATCTTTCCTGATTGTTCTGGAGTTGATATTTATTTGTCCACAAAGTGAGACAGGGTTCCATTTGCATCTGTTTCCACGTGGGTAGCCTTCTTTGGTTTGTCCTCCTAGCTGCATTTGTTAAACAAGACTTAGTTTTCTTCAATGATCATTCTATAATTTTCCTAGTCCAAAGTTCTATCTACTCATGGATCTACTTCTAAACTGGCCCATTGATCAGTTAATCCCTGCCCTAATACCATACTGTGTTAATTATCATAATTCATTAGAAGCCCTGACATCTAATGAAGACATGTGCCCGTAGCATGTAACTCTAACTCACAAGTGCCCTAGCTATTTGGTTACTTCTCTGCTTTATTATTCATTTTATAAGATTTTCAGATTCTATGCAAAACCCCACAACCCAATCTTGTTGTCATATTAATTGAAATTGTTCTATCCACATTTCGATTTTGGAGTAAGAAGTCTCTAGAAAACCCCTTGTCTAATAACATGGTCTATTTATTTTTGGAATATCTCTCATCTTGCATGTATTTTGTTAGCATTTGTGCTTGATAATCTTTGAGAAACCTTCTCTTTAGTTGTATTTTATAGTTGTTTGCTATCGTTTAAAAATACAAGTAATCTTCAAATATAAATCAATCTATGCATATACACACACCCACAAACACACAGAGAGAAATGTCAATTTACCTGCTCATTTCTTGCACTTCTGTTATTTTTAACAAATTTCTATTAAGATTTCTGAGTTTTCGTCATATATGATCACTTATAACTTCAAAATGTGTCAATTTACTTTCTCCTCTTTAATTCTTATGATTATAATTTCTCCTCCATGCTTTATTTTATTTTAGCTATACTAGCCTATCATATAGTACATAGAAGCATGACAGAATTATTTCTGATTTTAGCTAGAATAATTCTAGTGTTACCAAATTTAGAGGGAAATTTCGTTCGGCCCACTTAAAAGTTAATCTCATCAACTTAAAAAGTTCTATTGTAATTTACTGAGAGTCTTTTGGTATTGGTATTTGGTATTGAATTTCATCAAATTATTTTAAGCATTTATCATATAATGTTATGCTTTTTAAGCCTCTTAGTGTAGTGAATTACACTTAAGGGTTTTAAATTATTGAAACCATCTGCACTGGTGTTATAAGCCCTACTTGGCTATACGATATAGTTTTCTATGTATACTGTGCATTCAGTTTGCAGATATCCTATTTAGAAGTTTGCTTTTGTATTTACAAGTGTAATAGATTAGTAACATTCCTTGCTCAGAATGTGTTAATCTGGGCATGAAGGGACAATTATATTGTCCTCATAACATATCATAAATGTTCCTCCTTCTTACCCTTTTACTGTTTGGATGAGTTTGCTCACAGTTGGGGTGATCTGTTCTTCAAAGTGTTGGCTCAACTTACCTATAAAATTATATGGGCCTATTATTGTGAATATTGTTAAATATTATTGTGAATATTTTATGAACATTTTAAGTCATCATATACATTTCTTCAAACAGTATAAAATGTTCAAACTTTTCTTGAGTCAGTTCCACTTAGATTGTTCTACAAATTTGTCTATTTGGTGTCCATTTCAAACTGTTGGCATGTAATCATTGGTAGAATTCTTTTAAGTCTGTTGTGGTGACCTCTTGTGATTGGTAATATTCTTGCTTACATTCCTCTTATTTTGTTGGACAATTTTTGCCAAAGATATATCTCATCTTGAGCTCCAAAGTATCACGTTTTAACTTTCTTGATTATCTTCGACTTTCCTGTTGTGGTAGTAGACATCCACTTCATTAGTTTCTCTTCTAAGTTGATCACTTTCAACTTTAAATTTACTCAGTTGTTTATCTATGTAACTTCTGGTTGTGGGCAATTAGCCCGTTAATCTTTTAAGTTATCTTCTATTTCAGTGAAATCTCTTAAAGCAACAAAGTTCTCCTGAGGCATCCTTTTGGGTGAATTCCTTAACCATTAAAGTCTAATCATAAATGAACGTCTTCTAGGCTCAGGTCACATTTTACTTCCTCTGTGAATCTCCCCCTTCGTGCCCACAGTAGTACACCATGTATGTTTAGCTTTGAACTCTAGGTTATAATGCAGTGGGATACATGCACGTTCTGAAGTCACATGTATTCAAGTTAAATTCTGGCTCGGCCACTCAACAGGCTGTTTAACAATACATGTTATTTTTTATTTTAAAGATGAAAAGACAAAATCAAAATTTTAGGTTTTGGTGAAGTTTCAACATGGATTAAGCCATCTAAAAATACCTCGTATCAGTTCCTAACATGCAGTAAATCAATTACCTTCCTTCCTTCCTTTCCTCCCTCCTTACTGCTGTCCTTCCTTCCTTCCTTCCTTCCTTCCTTCCTTCCTTCCTTCCTTCCATCCTCCTACCCTTCTCCTGGGAAAGTTACAAGATTCCAGGGTGAGTTTTTTCTTCTGATAGATACTGAACATCATCTCTACATGAAAGCTACAATGAGTAAGAAAGTTGATTGGCTAGATTTCTTCTCTCTTGGTTGTTGCCTTGTTCCTTGATGGAGGAGGAAATGGCTGAGAAATTCTGCTCTTCGTTCTTTAGTGTTATGGATTCCTTTACCTTGAACACGGACATGTTGTTTGACGGTTAATTCTCTAGCTTGCTGGACCCGCGTTCCCACCAGGTTAGCTCATAGATCTAAGAAAGACTTTGCTGTTGAAGAATCACATTCACTGATTTAATTTTCTTTTAAGCTCAAAGCTGTTGTTTTTTTCTAATAGAACTACTTCTTTATATCTGCATTTATTTATGTTAGTGAAAAATTGCCACGGCCTTGAAGCACCAACTCCTTAATGTCTTTACATCTCTAAGAAGCTGCCCTAGTGGCGGCAATCCTGAACCTCCCACAGTGGTCCAAAAGACTCTCTGATGAATCGCAGGGTGTCTGCAAATACGACTGCAAACTTCATAGTTCCAAATGGAGAAATTGATTTGTTCCGGTTTGTTCTTTCACCATGCACTACCCCACTAACTTCCAACACCTGGCTTTCACACCTGATACAAAAGCATCAAGTTAGCCAACTAGAATTAAATGTGAGTTCACTCACCTGTGGAGAGTAACCAAAGGAGTCCCCCGCAGGGAACAGGCATGCTGCGCCCATCAGCACCCACAGCCATTCCTGCTTCCATTGCGCCTTTGTGAGGCCTTCGGCGCAACGCGGCTTGTCAGTCAAGAGCCCTTAACACAGCATGAACTAAAATGACCTGTTTCCCTAAAGCAGAGTTTATACCACATCAGAAATATCTCCCATAAACTCTGCTCATATTCCCTAGTAGTGAAAAAAGATACAGTGCTTGATGAAAAGCATCAGTGCCTAAGACTCTTCCACTTATTAAAACACTAACATGCTGTCTCTGAAGTGTCAGGACACTAATAATTTGCTTTTGTTCAGCACACACATCAGCAGGAGCCTGGTGTGTCTGAGTCGGCCCACTGCTTGCTCCTAGGTCTATTCAGGGCAAGCCACTGACCTTTACTTCTTGACCCAGCTTCACCACAAGTCACATGGTCACTTCCACAGATGTGGGAAGGGAGGGGTTTGACAAGGCAAGGCCAAGAACAACATGTGTAATAACTACAAAACTCGAGGCAGAAAATCCCATACAAATAATAAGCCATAAAAGTAACTTCAATAACAACCAGAAAGTGTTCCTCTTGGAAGAGGAGGGCATGCTCCGGGCAGCTGCAGCCTGAGCGCACCCACCCACCTTCCAGGGCCTTTAGCAAACACCTCTGCCCTGTGTGCGTGCGTGCGTGCATGCGTGCGTGCGTGCATGCGTGCGTGCGTGTGTGCTTTTATGTATCCCACCTGAAGCCAGGTTGGGTTCTGAATCTTCAGGGTTGGCTGTGCTGTACCTTGTGCCAACGGTTCCCGCCCCGAAGTGACACCTGAACTGAACGATAAAGCTCCTCTCTCAGTATTGTTACGGCTGTCACCACACCTGGTTACCACCTCTGTTCCCTCAGCTCTGGGGAGGCTGCTTTCCTCCGTATTGAGGTAGGCCTGGGGTCTTGGTAATCCCAGATTTCCCCTTTGCTCTTCCCATTATTTCCCAATACCTATGTATCGATTCCCTGGAATGAATTGTGTCTATTGATATGTGAACTATTTGGCTTCTCTCTTCTTGACTGCACTCTGACTACATCTATGCCTTCTACAGAAGTTCAAATGTCTGACTATATTACACCATACAGGCATGTCACAATTCAGGTAGTCGACAGAGTTAATGAATCTGGCATAAGTTATTTGCTTCATATATGATAAAATTATTGATTTGATAATCAAATATTTATACATATCTTCAGTGATTTCCTTAAGGCAAGTTCCTAGTAGAGGAAATATTGATTTAAAGGTTAAGGCTTTTATTAAGTTTTGTGAAATTGTCTTTCAAAAAGGCAACATAAATACAAAATTTCACTAAGAGTATATAAGTCTATTTTCCCTGTATTCCCAATAATCCCAGGGATTTTATTCAAAATAAAAAAAGAATGTAAAGGATTTCAATGTAAATGGTTGAAAGATTGTGCTTGGATGAATTATTTTTAAAATTGTGGCTTCCTGTCTAGTTATATGATAGGTACTTCTAGAACTTTTACCTAAAGTCATCTTTTATGTATCTGTCTTCTCCATGTGTTTCCATGTCAGATCTTACATTTCTTCAAACGTTTATTTCCAGATATCTTTTTTCTTAGTATTTTGATCAGATCTATTTTCAATTTCCCTTGTTTTACGGCTAACTAAAAGAGAATTACACATTTATTATAGAAAATAACAATAATAAGTTAGAGAAGACCCCTTAATCTCAACAAGAGGGCATAATTCCTGTGGCATTCTCACACGAGTTTCTTTCCATACCACCCCAAACGTGCACATGAACACACACTTATCGCCCCCACATGATGGTTTCAGGCTTTACAGAAAATGCTGTAATTTTGTTGGTTTTGCTTAATGCACATAAGCAATATTTTTCAATTGCTAGAACAAATGCAGCTACAATATTCTTAAAAGACTCAAGACTCTTATTTTATCAACTTGCAATTGCTTGCATTTTTCTATTTTACTGTCATAAGCAGTACTGTGATTAATATCTTTATAACAAAATCTTCACACATATTCTTCATAATTTCCTGAGGAAAAATTCCTGGAAATTGAATTACTGGCTAGAGTTTATTATATACTTAACGTTTAATATACAGTCCTGCTAAATTGTTGTTAATACTTAGGTTGTTACATTGCCCTAAAGAAAATTGAATCAAAGTCATATTTTCATGAGAATAATCAGCTCCCTCTACCACTGTCAATTATTAGGTATTATCATTAAAAATATTGCCAGCCCACAGGACAAATGCGTATGAGTTTAGTTATATTCTAATGGTTATAAAGAAAGTTAAATCATTGTAATAATTTTATTTATCATTTTTATTTCCTTTTTATGAAAAACTCATGCCTTTTGGCTATTTGTAAGCTAAATTCTTTTCTTCTCTCTTATTCAAGAAAGCTTTTTAATGTTAAGGACATAATCCTAATCTATCATATATATTAGAAGCAAATGTCTAGTATATGTCATTTTATTTTATCACTCAGAAATTTTATACTTTAACAGTTCAGTTCTGCTGCTTTTTTCTTTGTAATTTTTACATTAGGTGCCATCCTTTTCAATTTTAAAATTAAATTAATCTGTACTCCTATTTTTGTTTAGTTTTTAAATTTTAAATATTTGTTACCAAATTGTCCCAACACCGCTCACTGATTTACGGAGGTTTTCCCTAGCTGATTTGAAATACCCCTTCTGAACTCTTAATTAAACATGGCAAATTAAACACTCACTTATCTCTCTCTGCCTTGAAAGTATAGTTAAAATGACAACAAAAGGATATCAAAACTCCACATAAAAAGAACAACATAACTAAACAGGAACAAATATGGATTTAGAAGAACTTGAGACAATGTAGGAAGTAGAAGAAAACTTCAAAACAAACTGCAAGGAATTAAAAATAAGAAGGCATATCATAAAATGGGGGTATGTTAGGCATGCGTTATAGTCTGGCTGTGAAATGTGCCCCAAGGTCCCTGTGTTGAAAGTTTGGTCCCGGAGAGTTGAGGCTTTGGGAAAACACTTTGATCAGAGAGCTCGAATCTCACTGGGAAATTAGTTTATTGACGGGTTCACAATCAAATGGACTAGTGGGAGGCAGGGGGAACTGTGGGACAGAAGGCCTTGTTGGAGGACGTAGGCCATTACTTCCTGTGTGCCTTGGAAGGGTACTCCTCGCCCCCTGTCTGTTCTCCCTACTTTCTGGCCTCCGTGAAGGAGGCAGCCTTCCTTCGGCACACCCTCACCCCAAGCATAGGAGCAGCAACCACGGACTGAAGCCTCTGAAACTGTGAGCCAGGTGGGTCTCTCCTCCTTTACGTTGGCTTCCTCGGGTATTTTGTCAAAGCAGAGAAAGCCGAGCACACACGGCACGAATGCACGCATGATCAGAGAACAAAACATGACTCCAGGGAGCGAGAACAGGATAGTGGAAATGAACAATTTTGATAAAAAGACAAGAATCGAGCAGAGAGGAAAATCTCTCAGAAAAACAATAGGAAGGCAGAAAATGGAAAACAGGGAAAGATGTTGGAATATCAACATAGAATATCCAACATCGAACTAATGGAGGTTCTGGAAAGAAGAGAGGGAGATAAGAGGGTGTCATGTCACCATAGAACTAATATAAGAAAATAACTCAGATTTGCATTCTCAGTTTAAAGTTTCCCATAAATACCAGTAAGCAGGATGAAAAGAAAAACACCTTAAAGTACATGAGAGGGAAATTTCAAAACACTGGAGATTACAAAGGTTTCAAATAAGAAAAGTTCCTAAATAGATCAGAAAGAACTGATTGGACATCTCTACAGGAACACTGGTGCTAGAAGCCAGTTAAATAGCACCCTCAAATTTCTGAGGAAAAATTAGACACAAATGAAAGTTTCACACTCATTCAAACCATTGCTTACTTTTGAAAATAGAGTAGGAATATTTTAAGAGGAAGCATGTTTTCAAAAATATGCAACCTCTCACATTCTACCCTGGAAGTCACATGACTGTGAGTCCTCGCAGCAAAGGGGGTTAAATAAAAGGGAACACAAAATTCAGGAAAGAAATAATTCAAAATGAGACACTCTTGGGGGATTATGAAGAGATTTATCCACAGGGCATCTGGGAAACATATCTAGAAAGAAATCTATCCAACGAGAAGCAGAAAAATGGAGAATGTCAAGATATTTTCAAGAATAACAAAATGAAACTGATAGAAGTAATGGATGGGCTTGATTCTATCAAGCAGACATTCATCAGTCAGGGAGATTTTGGGGGCTTACTTTGTGCAAGATTCATGGAAAGGTAAGCAAGTAAGATGGGAAAAGAACGAACTCCAAGAAGGTGAGGGATAATTGCTACAAGGAAAACTGTGGTCATAGACTCCTGTTGCGTGACTTTGGAAATAATGATTCATTATTATAATATAAAAATACTGATCTGATCAAACATTGTTTAATTACTATACAGTGAATATAGGAAATTAGGGTACATAAAGAGATAAATCCTCATGTTTCAGAACTTGAAGTCCACAGATATTATCTAAAATTAAAGAGTTAGGAAATAACAATGCAAGTTTTTTATTTGGAAGTAATGAGATTAGATAGAAACAGCAGCAACTGAGTTCGCTGATAATAACTTCTCCTGAGATGCGAAAATTGGAAGAATAAACAAGGATGGGATTTTGGGTTTCATTTGAAGGCTTGAGGTCATATTTGTAATTCTAAATTATGTACATAATTAAAAATTAAAATTAAAGATTAAAACTTTTTTATATATTAATTTCTCCCAAAACTTTAACAAGCTATGAGAATGAGGAGCTGTAAGCTGAATTCAGTTTGATTCTTAACCAGCTGTGCTGTGGTGGGTGCTGGCTATGGAATCTGGCAGCCCTTCCAAAGTAGAGATAAACCAGTATCTACCTCACAGCGATGTCATGAGAAAAAAATGCATGGAACAAAGAAAGCATTAAGTCCCTGCTGGCTGCTTGCTGTTGTTTGAATAAATGTCCCTCACAGGCCCGGTGTTTTAAAGATTTGGTTGTGAGTTCACGGTACTGCTGGAAGGAGGGAGAACCTTTAAGAGGTGGGGCCTAGTGGGAGGAAGTGAAGTCACTGGGGGAGGGCCCTCCTTGGGGATTATGGGAGCCTGACCCTTCCTTTCTCCTTTTGCTTCCGGGCTGCCAGGAGGTGAGCGGTTTTCTTTCCCACGTCTTCCCATGGTCAGATGCTACCAAGACAGGAGCTCCAAACCAGCAGGCCCAACCAGCCCTGAACGGAAACCTCCAAAACTGTGAACCCAAATCAGCCTTGCCACTTCCTTCCGCTTTGCTGCTCCTCCTTCCTCCTCCGTGACCTGCTGCGCAGGGTGGTTTTGGCGGTTCTCTCCATCAGTACCCTGTGCGCCCCGTTCGTTCCCTTCTTCAGAGACTACTAATGCCCCACCGGTTCCTTTCACACCGATTTAAAATAAGGGAAAGAAACAGGAAGGAAAGTCCGAGAGAGCGAGTTCGCGTTTTCCCAAGGGAGATTTTATTCCGGAGTGTAATGGCAATGCTCCTTAATCTTGCAAGCGCCCTGGGGCCGCAGGGAAGCTGACTTCACGTTCGCTGTCTAGAGGGGACCAGCTCCCTTGCAGGAAAGCTTCCTGGGTTCAGGTGCTGGCGAGCAGCCGCGGATGGCTCGGGCCAGTACCCATGACCTTCAGACAGCACAGCCCAGCCCCCATAGTTCTAGGAAACACTGTGCTCAGATCCGCCTCCTGGGACGAAGGAATCCTCTGAATGATTTCTAATCTAACTCCAATTTCAGCCACATGTATATGCAGATGCAGTTTACTTCACACTTTTTGTTTTCCCATCATTTTTCTTTTTCATCTTTTGCCACCTGTCCCCCTTCCTACACCCTTTTCATTCTGTTTATTGTTTTCTTTCCGTAAAATATTTTACCATCAATTTGACGCTTTGAGGCTGATAACTTTCAGGATCCTACAGAGCCTCGTACCGTACTGTAGTTCTCGGGACCAGTCCCTGAAGTCAGTATCCTCAAACCCAGAAGTCCCCTTTCTATAATATCAGCATAGAGATACAGGTCCAATTGAGGCACGTGCCAGCTGATTATTGTACTTATTTATTTTGATATCATTTTTATTTTATTAAAGACAACAATTTCTCAAAGTTAACTACAAAGACACCCTACTCTTGTTTAGGCCACCAAGGGAACATTAACTCAGTCAAATATCCAGCCTAGGTCTTGTCATTTTTCTCCCTGCTCCCCTTCTATTATCAGAGGGCTTTTTGGGATATAGATTTTGGGACATGGCTGTGATCTGACTTAGTTATAACTTCATTGTCACAACATTTTTTTCTCTGTCCTTGGTCGGATTTCCTCCTTTATTTATTTATTTGTTTATTTATTCTTTTTATTTCCAAAAACCTCATTTCTCAAATTACACACCACATGTGAAACACACTGCCATTCTCTTCACAGTTAACGTGAACTCCAGGAACGTGGAGTAGGGGTGAACGTGTCCCACAGGTTGGCCTGGTTTCATCCATAAATTTGTATTCCTTGAGTCCAGCGTGGTCATTTTCTCCATCAAGAGATTGCAAGGGACCTTGAGTGGTGGTTTTCGAGAGTGAGAGAGAGTCCCATAGGCCAACGGTAAAACAGGCTCCACTTCTCGCTAGCTGGGTATCTTTGAAAAAATTACTTAATTTACCTCAACCTCCACCTCCTGATGTTTAAAAATGCAAAGAACCCTACCTTGTAATAGTATCGTGAGGATTGCCATAACTCCATAAATTCCCCGGCATATGACAATGTACAGTAAATGAAAATTACTCTGGGTTTGAGTCAGTTAAATATGGGTTTGAAATCCCAGTTCTATCACTTGTTAGAACCTCTTTGTTGAAGGGTGTCTACCACTTCTCAAGCTTTGGTTTCCCTATGTGGAAAATGGGGGCAAAAGTGCTATCACGTAGGATTTCTAGGAAGACTATAGTGGCTAGATAAGACCATTATTCATGCTCTCCAAAAGTATTCTTTCTCTTCTACCTTCATATACATACCTTGATAGACACGGCTGAACTTTACCTGAATTATCCCTGGCCCTTTTTAAGACAGGGTCTCACTAAATTGCTAAGCTACCAAAGTTGGACAAGAACATGAGGTTGGCCTGCCCCAGCCTCCCAGAGTGCAGATTATAGGCATGGCCGACCACAACTTTTTTTTTTTTTCTGAATGGAAGTAAGTTTCCAAGAGATATTATACCAGGTTGCAAACTTTGCTTTAGCTTAACAAGACACGTGTTTTGCAATCTTGAAAAAAAGATCATCTGTTTCTTTTTTTTCTGATCAGTGGAAATATGCTCTTTCAAAATATTACTTCTGATTTTTGCCTTATACAGAGTATGTACATTTTTTAGCTCCAGGATACCACGAATAGGAAGGAAGGAGAGGAAACAGAGGGGGTGGGAGGATAGAGTGGAGAGGGAGACGGAGGGATGGAGGAAAGAGTGATAAAGAAAAAATTTACTAAGAGCATGTAAAACAAAAAGCTATAGAATATGCCATGATAAAAAGAATATTTATGCATTTTGATAAATTCATTTTTCACATTCAACCAGGAGACAAATTCTAATTTTTCTTCACTTTATTTCAAGGACCTGGAAAGTGTCTTCATAACTTGGTAAGTTGGGCGCACATGACTCATTCTAGAACATAAACAGACATTCTTTGCCTCTGCCAGTGTCTGTAGGAAAAAAAAAGGCAGATTGCCTCCTGTTCTTTGTAAATCCACATCTGATGAACTGGAGGGTGCGGACTTGGAAAGCTGCCACTCCCTGATTTGAATCCAAGCTCTGCCATTTCCTGCATTTAACCCTCATGTGCATCAGTTTCCTCAGGTGTTAAGAGAGGATGGTCTATCTCTTCTCTTAGATCGTCTTTTCTTAGTAAGAACGAAACAAACAAACAACCCACAATTAGTGTGTGCTTGAGCAGTTAGCACAAAGTCCTGCACAGAATAGGTGATAAACGTTGGTGCCCCCCTTCTTCTGGTCGGTCTCTCCAATAGTGGGCACTAGATAGTCCTGGAGGATCGATACCAGTAAATCATGGGACCCATTGGAAGAATGTATCTGTGTTATTAATGTCATTTTCACTAATGTAAATCAATCTGAAGAAGCATCTGCTCTTGAGAAGAGCAGAAATGCCTGAATTGTTTTAATGTGTGATGCAACTTGATTTTCATTTTCATGAGCGCTGTCCGTGTTACAATTATTATTGATCAAAATAACTGCTACCACTGCTGACCGAGTAGGAAGCCGGTACTTGCTCTTGTAGGAAAGTATTTGGCACGTCTTCCAGATGAGGAAACTCAGGCTCTGTGTTGGGAGGAGACTTCCTCAGGTTACATAGTTAACAAGGAGAAGAGTGTGGGCGTAGTGGCAGAGGGAGGTGAAAACAGCTTGTCCCTTTGTGTGTTTGAGATTTCTCGACTGTACAATGACAGGCTGTGGCCATGGCCGTGGACTTTACTGGGCTCATAGTAAAACTGAATCTGCAACTTTTTTTAAAAAAATTCTTATTTTTATGTGTTCTCTGGAAAACGCCAACAACGTGAGCATAAGGCCATGTCATTTTGGTCGGTTACAATTTTACTCTATGACATTTAACTGATAACATGACTGAATATTCCTCCTTCAGATGTGACATCATTGTCTTCCTAAGAAATGAGGCCAGCCTGTAGCTGAAGTGTTACAGACACATCCTCACCAAGAAGTCACAGAAGTAGGAGACACGCTTTCTTCTCTCAAAATGTTGACACTCTCAAGTGGAAGCGAGCTACACTCACGATGTACCTATATTGTGACCGAACTTGTAAGTAGGAGCCTTACACGCACAATCTCTCATTTAGTGCAATACTGGGCAAGATACACATTATTATCTCCATTTTATAATTGAAAAATGGAGGCCTTGGGAGGTTGGAAAACTTAGGTAAGGTAAGAAATATAGGGGCTTGAGGAGTTGCTTAGTGATTAGGGCACTTGCCTAGCAAGCATGGGGCCCTAGGTTCGATTCTCAGCTCCACCTAAGCCAGTAGGAAATGCATTTGCCTTTAAAAGCTCATCTTACTATGACGTTAGTAAAATGAAATGTTACAGCTCTTTGTTCTATTTTTCTCTCCTTACCATGACAAAGGGATTAATCATTGGCCCAGTGGTAGCACGGCCTGTGCCAGGGTCAGGCTGTCTTTCAATTAAGGATGCACAATTTGAGAGGCACATATAACTGCAGCCTCTTCGGGGGGAACCCTCCAACTGCGGGCCCACAGGGATGGAGGAGAAGAAGGGGAAAAAATGGGCCGCCACCATGCAAAGTCATGCGGCGTCATGGGAATTTTGATTTGGAAATGATTTTTAATCAGGCTCAACAAGCAGAACCTATCTCTCCAGGTGTCACCAGGATGCAGTCGATAGCGCCGCTCCCAGCCCTCTTGTCTCCAGTGTAATTTTATTGAGCACAGGTCTAATTGACCTGAAAAAGAAACTTACTTGTTTGGAAAGTTGTGCGCGCGCTACCGGAAAAATAAACTTTCCTTGGTTTAAGCCACGGATGGGTTTTGTTGCACTGGGTTATAGGATTATTTCTGACAGTAGAAAGCTGGAAGTTACAGTCTGGAAGGCCACTGTGGTAATAAGAGAAAACATAAATCATAATTGTAAGGGCTCGGTCCTTCCATGGAAGGTGTCCACTACGTCCCTGACCAGGAGGGTGCAAACCTGGAAAAATGCTGAATTACTCTCAGTCACCATTTGAAATTCAAAAGGAGAGAAATACAGTTTGAACTTCTTGAGGTTTCTGAAGATTTTTAAAAATCCTCTTGGTTACAGTCATGATGTTTATGATCAAGAAACGTTTGAGAGATGCTCCCTCATTCAACATTTGTAGGCCCCAGACAAGAATACAAATGTACTTATTTCTAAATATTTTAAAATTTATAGTTTAAGATTTTAAAACGCTAAGCCCAATATGTTCTGGTCTCCTTTCAACACATTTCTTTCATGAGGACCTAGAAAACCAGGCTGCATTTGAAATTGTGGGATTCCTTAGTGTCTGGGAAGAGCCAGCCTTTGATGCTCAGTGTGTGTGTCATCTTCTTAAAGGACGTATTATGGAAGATCAAGAAAAACATCACGGTCCTATCAAAAAAGACCGAGAGTGTACACTTACACCCTTACGAACCCCTTAGAAGCGGAACATCATTAATTCAAAGTAGAGTGTGAGGTAAGGAAGCAGATTGTAATCTCTAAAATTACTGCTACCTCCTCCTACAACAAAACAAAAGATACCAAGGAAGAGAGATAAAGAGGGAGTGGGAGAAAGGAGGAAAGAAATACTAGAATAGGTCTGACTCATCAAAAGAAAACACAAAAGGACGGAAAAGGAGCAAAGAACATACCAGGAAAATAAAACAAATAGAACAGCTGTAGATACAAACCTAACTGTATTGATAAGTAAGTAAAAGACACCAGTTATAAACTCATTGTCAAGACCATCTAAGGAAGCAGAGCTCAACTGTATGCTCACTTGAGAGACGTTTTAAATATAAGGACACAGGCAAGCTTAACAATTAAAGTTTGAGAAGGGATAGATAACCGTGCAAACACCAAGAATAAGAAAGTCAACTGGATTATCAGATAAAATATATTTAATTTCAAGGAGAAGTGCCAGATAAAGAGGGTAATTTTATAAAGAAAAAGAAACTCTTGGCACAATTACATGAACACAGCAAAAGTGACCAAAGTGCCTGCATTAGACTGCCTACATCGAGAGTCAAAATGGCGACAGTGTGACATGGCTTTGCCAGTGGCTCCGCGGGAATTAGGAAAGAAGACTGAGAGTTAGTAAAGGAAATTCCCTTAAGGCTTAGTTTGGGCAGGCAGAGGGACAACCAGACCTGAATGGTGACCACAGGGCAGGCAGAGAAGCGGTAAAGATCACCAGCCAGGTAAGCATGACTTTTCAGACAAGAGAAGGACCTTGGGCCAGGACACCCCTGGTGTCCTCTCTCCGCTCTCCACTGGGCGGCAGCTGCATGCTACAGAGTCACGTGTGTTTTTACCTGGGCCAATTTGCTAACCCGTGCATGTGTGGTGGGACCCAGCTAGAGCACAGAAGTTGTGCTGAGCAGAAGAGAGTAAGGCGCGCGTGTTTCTGAGTCTGCCGCTGGAGTCGGAGTTTCCGGGTACGGCGCTGGGGAGGAGGGAGCTGTGCAGAGGGGGTCCTCCGGAAGCCTGTACGGGCGTTCCGTGTAGGTCGGTGGATGATGGTGGCGCTGCGCAGGCAGGTGGGGCTTTTCAAGGCCTTGTAGCGTGCAGCTGCTGCCCAGTGGAGAATGGAGAGACGACGCCGGGAGTTTCACTGTGTTGGGAGACATTGTGACTCCAGCATAGCTAGGACGAAAACACCTTATCAGCACAATGGGCATTGTGCAGAGACGCTGAAAGGACCATATGTGAGAATATTTCACCCTGCTGGTTCCACGATTTCTTGAAAGTCCCCTCTGACTCATATGGCCGGTGCTTCTGTTTCCCGAGTTAATGCCCCGACTCCTTTGTGATTATTTGTTCCCTTTGCTCACTAAGTAGTTTGATCTTTTCCTCATCTTCTCTCCTCCCTCTATCTTCATTTCCTGGGCAATCTCATATTAATCCCGTGACTTTGACTCTCAGCCTCTGCTCTCACTTCAGAACTCCAGTCCTACCATTTTAATGATTGACAAACGCGTCCTTTGAAACCCAACTCGTTCATGGCAAATTCTGGACTTTCTTTACCAGCCATTACCGCCAGTGACCAGCACGGTGTCAGGAGAAATCTTCTGCTTATAATTGGCCCAGATTTGGGGGTTCAGACGTCAGGAGAGCCAAGTGGCAGCTGTGAAGGATGACGTTAACTTCATAATCTTGGTGACTGCAAAGACAGTGGTTGGTAATTAATGTGGGGAATGGAGACGACAGGACAGGGAAGAGAAAGGGGGGAAAGAACGAGGCACGATTTTGAGTATGTTGGGTTTGAGATCTCAACTCTATACTGATACCACAGCAACCTTCCTAAATCACAGTCTCAGCGTGCGGTGTCTTATGCAAGAGCACAAGTGAATCCTCCCTGCCCTGGAATCCCCTACGGCACTCCCTGTCCTGGAACGGAAGATCCTCCACACTTCGGTCACTACTAGTTTTCAGAACAACCTCAGGTCTTTCCTTTCCACCAGATGCCTGCTCTTTGTCTCCTTGTACGCGACAGTGCTGTACCCTCTCACCTTCCTGACTAGCCACCCTCTTCAACCTACCAGCCAAATTCCTGTTTGCACCTTAAGACTTGATTCAGGTAGCACCATATGGTTAGAATAGCTTTGTCCAACAGCCACTGAGAAAACTGAGCTCCTAGGTCTGAGGACGTGTCAGTTTGGCTCACACGCTCCGATCACGTAACCTTCCTTCTTACTCACCTGCGGCTCTTCGTATACAGCTGTCCCTTGGTATCCACAAGGAGATGGATCCAGGGGCCTCCGGTGGACACCAACACCCGTGGACACTCCAGTCCCGTATGGAAAATGCCCTTGCTGTGTTGCACGTCACCTACCTATATCCTCCCATATACTTTACTTCACCTCTAGACTATGTAAGATGTCTAATATAACCCTCATATCATGTAAATAATCCTCATACTACATTGTGTTTCGATGTCATATCATTGAAATGTTTTTGACCCACAGTCTGATGGGAAGCCCACAGGTATTGAGAGAGAATGCATATATGGTGGATGGCACATATGAGACCGAAAGCCCCGAGAGGCCAGAGATCATATTTTACTTAAAATTTCTTTTGCAGTACTGAGTATCAAAACCATACTCTTTGCACTAGGCTATGCCCCAACCTCCTTTTTATTTTAAATTTTGAGACAGGGTCTCACTGAATCGCTGAACTGCCTGAGCAAGGCTCAAATTTACAATCCTCCTGCCTCATCCTCTCAGGGTGCTGGGACTGCAGGCCTGTGCTACCTGGCCTGGCAGTTTACACTTTCAATCTCTCCAAGTAACTAGCCTTTCATGTAATGCCTTCTAAGTACTTCATAAATAATTCTAAACATCAAGGAATTTATTCGAGATGGGTGAATAATTGAAGAAATGGGTAGATGTAGTTGGTAATGACCTTCGGTTGGTAATGACCTTCTTCAGTTGTTTTTCCATACATACACTTCAGTAAATTCTTACTTTCTGTACTGCATGTGCTAACATGGAATTAGGCATGTGTTCATGAGGAATGACTACCATAGTTTAAGCCGTTTGATCCATGGCTCGGCGTCTGTGGCTCCTGGTCCCAGCCAGAACTCCTGTGCCAATTAGTAGCCAACTGCAAGGCTTCTACTGTACCATGCTCACTATGTATAAATTATTAATGTTTCTGATACGACATTTTCTTTGAAAATATTCAAATGTGAATACATTGATGGAAGCAGACAATGAATTTGTATTTCCATTGTTGCAATGCAACTTCTAACACGACACTTATTATATATTTCTGATGACAAACTAAAGATGTGTCTACTGTATGAAATTTGCAAAGGCCACAGTCCCATAAAGATGAAATGAAAATTACCTACCACACCCTCTCTGGAATAGAAATGTGCTAATGTGCTGATATATACTCTTAGAATATTTTTCTAAGTATGGGCTAATAGTTTCACCAAACTTGCTCTCTTTGTCTGGCATCTTTATTTTCTGGGTAATTGAACGTTATTTACATTATGTGACTTTTGAGGATGTTATATATTGCATCTGTATCTGTATAGCATGCAGCCAATCTGTGATTTTGGCTCAGTTTGATTTGAACATTTCATAATTATATGTTGTGAGATTATACGGATTTTTTTTTACCTAAATAAATAGCCCCCTTCGGGTAACCCTCCTATTACTTAATTGTTGATTTCTTTGAATAACTTAAAACATCATTTGTTATCACAGGCCACTGCCTGCATTAGACTTTCTGTTTGTTTTATTTATCTGTTTAGCCAAAAGGATATTTTTCATTATGGTGGAATTGTAAATGTGTCTAAATATTTACTTATGTAATTCCACATTTATTATCCTTTTTAGAAGATTTATTGGCTCTTCCCCTCTGTTTATTTTTTGAGATAAACTTTAAAAAGTAATTTACCCAATTTCCAAAAAGAGCCTTTTTAGGATAAATTGAAATCTCATTAAGATTCATAAGTTAGACAGCAGCTGACAACTTGCAAAATCCTGTCTACTTGTTGAGAAACATGTTTTTATTGAGTTTTTCTTTTATCAGTTAAGTTTTATGGTGCATTCAGCAATTTTAAAAAATTATAGCTAAGTATAGAAATTTCCTTTTGCTGTTGCTTTCAAGGATAGTTTCAATTTTCTTACTACTTCCTTGATATTTCAGTATGTTTTCTGACAAAGAATTGGTAGTAAAATGTGTACTGGGTGCCCTCATCGGTGAGCACAGAAAGACTTGTTTGTATTCAAATCTTCCATTAAATCCTTAGAAACTGTAAAATCTGTCTCCATCAGTCGTATAGCTTCCAGATATAATGTAAAATTTGCTGTGAATGATGCATTATTTTCTAATTCATTTTCAATTAATATTGCTGGCATACCTCGAAGTCCGGCTGAACTCTCGTTAGTTCTAAAAGCTCTCGTTAGCTTTTCCAAAAATAAGGATAGATTTGCTTTTTCTCTTCCTCATCTCTAACCTTTCACATTTAATATTTCAAAATTAGCAGAAGTGGAGAAAAAGCTTATTGTATTCCTAATCTTAAAGGGAACATGTTCTTAAAATTTTTTATAGAGTGTGATGTTTTCTTTGGGTTTTATCAAGTGGAGAAAGTTTGTTTTTATTCTCGGTTCTCCTAAGAAGTTTTTAAGAAATCATAAATAAGTACTTTAGGGCTGCGGGCATAGCTCAGTGGTTAGAAATCTCAGTGGTTAGAGCTCTCGCCTCGCCCTGAGTTCAGTTCCCCAGATCCACATAAACGGTGTGGTGTGCACGCCTGCAATCCCAGCACTCCAGATGCTGAGGCAGGAGGACTGTTGTGAGTTCAGGACCAGCGTGAACTCCACATGAGATCCTGTCTCAATAAATAAATAATAAAGAAAGAAATAATGAATATATACATACATACCTTCACACATAGATGCTTTAATTGAACTTTGTGAGCTTAACTTTGTATAGATTGTCTGATGTCATATCACTTTTACTTAAGTTAAACCTTACTGATCAGGATGTATGCATTGAGTCTAACCACATTTTTTAGAATTTACGTGCCTGCGTGCACATGTGAAATCGTTTATAACTTGTTTCTCTCTTTCCTTGGGCCTCCCTCTCTTACTTCTGTTGATAACATTTTAGTGCAGGTTAAAGTGAACGTGTGGTAGTCCTTCGTGTATCATATGTCGTGATTCTGGATTCATTTCTTTTCTTGCTGGAGTGCTTTTTGTGGAGTGTTCACAAAGAGGTATGAGTGGCACACCCATTTGTGCATAAAATATCTTTATTACATGCCTGTATTGGAAAAGATGCTTCTGTTGATGTAAAATTCTAGGCTTCAAGATATTTTTCTTCAACCTTTTGAAAATATTTTTCGAAAGCCATCCGCCTGTGGCACTGCAGCTTAGAAGCCTGGCGTCAAGCTCAGTCTCATTTCTTGATAGGTGGTCCACTGGGTTTCCTGAAAGCTTTTAGACATAGACCTTTATTTCTAATGATTTTCAATGTTGTAATTTCATCCGTGGATATTTTGTGGTGAGGAGAAGTTTAGGTTTATTCTGCGCTCTTCTAAATCTAGAAGTTATATCTTCTTTTGAAACAATGTAGTTGTCGCGCTATTTCCTCTCATTTTTCCTTTTGATTTTCTTTTCCTTTTTTCCTTTTTTCTCTCTCTTTTTCTTTTTTTCTTTTCTTCTTTGTTTTTGCCATCTCTAAATACATAGTTTCAATTTTCTTACTACTTCCTTGATATTTTCTGGGAAAGTTCTCCAATATGATCTTCTTAAAACCGTTATATATTTGAACTCAAGCAGGTAGCTGAATGGACCCCTTTAGCATAAACCTCGGACAGAGTTTAAGGCTCCAGCGTGCGCCCCCTACTGTTGAGAAAAACTTCCGCTTCCGTGTTGGACTCTATCCTCTAGCTGCCAGGTGGGGAGCGGTAGTGACCTCCCTCCTAGAAGAGCTGCAGTTGCGGTGGGAGGAGGAAGAGCCCTCAGGGGCAAGCCCTGGGGGCAAACTGTACTCCATTCAGGACAGACTGTGGGGTGACCTTGGTTTTGACCCCTCTCCTGTGTTAGCGGGCCTTTTGATACTATAATGACAGACCTGAGGCTACTTTTGAAGAAACAAGGTTTACTTACTTAGTTCATAGTCTGAGATGTCCAGGGGTAGGGTGTTGGCAGCAGCTTGGCTCTGGTGAGGGTCTCAGGCCATGGTGTTACAGTACAGCAAGTCCCATCTGGTGGGAGCCCGTGTGGGAGATCACCTAGGTGGGAAGCCAGAGAGCCAACCCAGGGGCTGGATTGGACCTTCAAGATTGACTCTGGTGGGAGCACCTTAGTCCTTCTCAGAGCAGCACGTAGGATGTTCACCTCCTAAAGGTCCCACCACCGCACTGGGGACCGAGGCTTTAACACACAAGCCTTTGGGGACTTCTTCAGACCGTATTGGAATAGCTGCTTGGGCTGGTGTTCGATGCATTTGATGCTGTGTTCCACATCCTGCCTCACACAAATTAAAACCCTTTCCTCTTTTCGTCACTGGATAAGGTGATGCATGCGTGCAATCCTGGCACTCTGGGAGGATTGCAAGTTCAAAGCCAGCCTGGGTCACTTAGCGATCTAGCAAGAACCTGTCTCAAAATCAGAACTAAAAGATAGACTGGGTTTCTGGCTAGGGCAAAGACCCTGGGTCCTATCTCTGCTGCCACATAGAAGAAACAAAACCCCTAAAACTTCTCCTCATCACATTCAGCCCTCTTACCCGTAAACTTCCCACTGGCCAAGACCCCAATCTCATGCTCTAGTCCTCATAGAATAGATTTGAACTGGATTTGTTAACAGTTTATAAAAAGTTAACATAAGTGCCTATAATTAAGTTTGGATTGCATGTTTTTTTCTTGTTTTATTTTGCCCAGTGTGGGCCAATTCTTATTAACCTTATAAAATAAGTTTTGTAAGTTCATACCTATTGATATTATTCATATAAAATAAATATTTGTTCTTTGAAGTTCTGAAAGAACTAGGACATAACACTATTCAGACTGGCAGAATTTGGAAGCACATGTGTGTAAGAAGATATTTAAACACATTTAAATTAATTTAAAGGATATTGACAGGTTTTTAATTTCTTGAGGTAATCTTGGGAATTGAGGTTTTTCTAGGCAATTGCCCATTGTATCGGTTTCAAAATTTATTTGCATAGCTATTTATGCTTTTTTTTTTTGAGACAGGGTCTCACTATGTAGCCAAGGCTGGTCCTGAACTCACTATGGAGTCCAGGCTGGCCTTGGACTCATGATAATCCTCCTGCCTCAGCCTCCCAAGTGCTGGAATTACAGGAGTGCATCACCATACCCTGCTTTATGTGGTGCTGGGGAATTGAACTCAGGGCTTTGTGCTTGCAAGGCAAGTGCTTTAACCACTGTGCCATTCCTCCAGCTCTATTTTTATGATTTCTATAAACTCTATTACACATGTGGTTATTCCTCTTTTGTAAGTTAGTGGTCTTGATGATTTTCATCTTGGTCATTATACATTAATTACCTATCATAATTCATGATTCCTGAGCACTAAGTAGTACATATCTCTCCATGCCTGCTATTTTATGTAGATATAAATCGGTCTGTGTCTGTGTCTGCTAAGCTGCTAGGTTGCCAAGGCTGACCTCAAACTTGTGATCCTCCTGCCTTGGGCTGGTGCCCCTGGGCTATATCTTCCTGTATATGGCTTCTTGGGATTTCTTTTTCACAGGACATTTGATGATTCATCCAGGTCATTGCATACAAGCATAGTTATGTTATTTTCTTTTATGAAATACTCTATTGTATAAAAATACACAATTTAACTTGTCACTGCCGATGGACATTAAGACTGTTTCCAATTATTTGATGGGATGACTGTTATTACTGAGACATTTTTGTGTATTTCCCCTGAGAACACACTTACTGACTTTTCTTTGCGTCTAAGAGTGAAATTACTGTGGGTATGCACATTTTATATAGTAAAGCAAAATTGTTTTTTAAAATGACTATTAATTTACACTGGCAACTTTTAAACATAAAGGAACCCGCTGACACATATTTTGGCTAAAAGTCCATATAATAAAGTATATTCAGTTGTTACAAAGGAAATCAATGAGGAAGAAAGGTATTTTAATTTGTCTTAATTTGAATTTCCCTTATTACTCCTGTGGTTGGAAATTTCTTCATTTTCTTTATTACCATATGTATTTCTTCTTTTATAGAATTCAGAAAATCTTCTATTTTTGCAATTGGATTGTTTCATATTGATTATGGAAATTTAAATTATGCTCTCAGTTATATTTTGAGAATTATATATGCTCAAATATGTTTTGTTGGGTATGTAAATATTTTCTTCCGGTTTGTGCTTGATTTCTCACTATTCTAATGGTGTCATTTATTTTTTCAAGCAGAAGTTTAAAGATCTTAATGCAGCTGAAACTGTCAAAAAATTTCTTTGAGGTTAGTATTTTTAGTGTGTTATGAAACCCACCCTTCCACCAAGACAGAAAGATAGTTCCCTTCATTTTTCTCTAATTTTGAAGGTCCATTTTGGCACATATGTCTATGATACTTTTCTTCATTTGTGCCCTCTGTTTTTACTGGTTTCGTTTTGTGCATTTTGCTCTATTTTGGTGTACACTTACAATCAAGGGTTCATGTTTTCCTTTCTTTGGGGGAAAGTATCAGCTACTACTTTTAAAATATTGCCATTTCTTTTTTACCTCTGTGTTCTCCTTCCAGAACTCCTATTTAAAAGCCTTATCTCCTAGGTATGTTAATTCATACTCCAATCTTCAGTTGTTTCTAGTTTCTCTCTTCTGAGGACACATTTTACCTCTGTTTTTCCATTCACCAGTTTTCCACGTGTCCACTCGGGAGATTATCCTATTACTGGGTTTATTAGATTAACAACTGTACTTTCAATTTTGTTATTTCAATATGTTCTTTTTATATTTGTCGGTTTTATTTTATAATTTTGTTCAGATTTGTGGATATCATTTCCTCATTTATCTCTTTGAAGTTCTTAAAAAGTGTACTGAATTTGAAGTTGATTTGGGGCTGCTTCATACTGTATTTTTTGTTGGTATCCCCCCCCCCCCATTTAGTGGTTTTGACTGTTCCTGGAAGTCCCAGGACCGTGCCTGAGGGGGTTGGTGATCCAGGTCTCGCACTCTGCAGTACAGTTGGGGGTGTCACATCTCGTCTTCCAGTTGGCTGCTGGCCTTGGTTCTTGTCCTGTCCTGGAGACCTGGCTGTTTTCCTTTGCCCTAGTCCAGCAGGTATTTGACAATCACTCTGAATAAGCCTGCAAATCAACGCCCAGGTACATTTATTTTGTAGTTTCTTGTCTTGAGTGAAACATTATCTCTTGTTTTCACCTACTTTAGGTGAGGAATCTTGCATAAAAACCTCCCCTTACTTTTACTTGTTGACTTACACGACCATTTTAAAAGCAGGCTTATTGGTCCCTATTTGTTACTTAAATGGTCAGCTTACCTCTTAAATTAGAAACAATCCCTTGGAATAGAATAGGAAGAACCATGATTTTCTAGACTTCAATAAATGGGCCGCTGGTGACGTGTCAAGGATGAGGGTATTTTGGGAGACTGGCAGCTCTCTTCACCTATGTGACAACTGCAAACAGAAAGTGAAGAATCAAAGTGTCATAAGAAAAGCCGCCAATCTCTCCACGTCTTTCCAACTCCTTGTTTGGGTGTAGATTTAGCTTACATACTGTTTATAAACTGCTTACCCAGGAGGCACAGCAACCACTCATGAGCACAGAGAGGCTTAAATAGCAAGTATTTGCAGGCTTGGGGGTTGTAGAAAGTCAAAACCTACACAGTCTACACTGCCTTGGAATTCACGCCCTTGTTCAATGAACTGAACCATCTGTGCACCTGCTGCCAGCTCTCCACCAGCACATGTCATCCGGCCTTCGTATCCGTAGCGCCATGATGGCTGCTGTCCTCAAGGGCATTCGTGGTCGTCACATTGCCAAAGTCAATAAACTTTTCACTAAACCTGATCGCTTGGCAACATTCATGTGCATCCTACAACACTTCTCTTTGTTTTGATGACACCAAATTCTGGGTTTCCTCCTATTTTTCTGGCTGCTCCTCTACTATGTGACTGGTAAATATTTGATACAGGACTTACTCCTGAGTCTTCTTTTCTGTCAATAATCTCTCTTTATGAAATCTTCTCCATTCCTATAACTCTAAAACATGCATCGGGAGATTCCTAATGTTAATCTTCAGCTCCAAACCATCTTCGAAGCTCCAAACTCGGAGATCTAATCGCCTGCTTGACATCTACTGCATAGCAAGTATCTTGAGCTCAAACATGTCCGAAACAAGGAGCAAGTTGCAACCTACCAAACCATTCCTTCCTCCTTCTTCCGTGACCTCAGTAAATAATTTTGCTATCCAGTTACTCTATCAAAGATATAAGTCTTTCTTATTTTTCCTACCCACAGCATATAATCCATCAGTGTCTACAAAAAGCACCTCTTTCTCTCTGGTTGCACCACTATGGATGTTTAAGCTGCCGTCAACTTTTCACTGGGCCACAGGGACAGACCCCCAGTCTTCTTTCCAGGGCTGGCAAGGTGGTCTTCTTAGAATGGGAGGAGTACTATGCACTGCTCCAGCTTGAGACCCCTCAGCGGTTTCCCAGTACCTCTAGAAAAAGGCGAGATCCTCCTGCCGTGGCCAGGCTCACCAGCTCCATCCTATCCATTTTCCTTGTAGCTTTTCTTCCTCTTCCTTGAATACGGCAGGCCTTTTCTGCCTCACATTGCTTGTATCTGCTTAGCGATTCCCCCTCTGGCTCTTTGCAAGGTCTTGACGCAGTCAAACGTGTTTCCCTCGACCTCGCCAACTAGGATGCCTGCAGATTGTGTATTTCAGTTAGTATGCTCTTTTTACAGTACTACAAGAAATTGCCTTACTCGCTTGTTTACTGCTTATCCCTACCCATTGGATATACATTTTTTAAGGGTAAAAACTTTTAATTGCTCACTGATAGTCTCTTCTGTTTTTCAAAAATTATTCTTTTTGTTAGTATGCATTTGTGGTACATAATAATTATGTTCAACTTGGAAAATTGGTACATATGCTTCTCTTTCTCCTTGCCCCACTGCCTTCCCTTCCCCTTTCCTCTCCACAAAATCTATCTCCCTGTTTACCTAGAACCAGTGTGACAATATAATTTATTGTCCAAACTGAGACACTTTTGTTTGTCCTAAAATACTATGATGGATGAGATACAAACATAACAGGTGTATAAAAAGGAACTACCTCAGGTGAACTGAGAGGTGTCATCAATCTGCCTGGAGCACGGACACATAGTTAGTCTTCAATAATGAACTGCTAAAAAAAAAAAATCACACTGCTAAGTGAAAGAAACCAATCTGAAAAGACAGATTACCATGTGAGTTCATTAATTCGGAGGTTCTAGGAACAATAAAACCATAGAGATGGTAAACACATGGTAGTTGCCAGGCGCCTGATGAAGGTGAAAAACAATTTAAGTCATAATCTCCAACCCCTGGGCAGCAGAGCAGACCAGTGCCTGTCCGTGGCCCTGTAGGAACTGGGCCCGTGGGATGGACCGGAAGCAAGCAGGAGACGAGCAGCAGGCAAAGCTCCACCTCCTGTCAGCACGCTCCTATTAGATTCTAATGCCACTGTTGATTGACAGGAGGTGGAGCTGCACTGTCTGCTCCTCTCCAGCAGCTGCTGCCATTTTAAAGCTCTTCCTCCAGTTCCTCAGAAAGTTCGGTATGGGAACCTCGTTTGACCCAGCCGCAGCTCTCGAAGGCATCTTCCCAGCAGAGCTAGAATCATCATCTCATGCACGCACATGCATATCCATATGTGTAGCAGCGTAACACGTAATAGCTAAGCCCCGGAAGCACCCTACTTGCCTATCAACAGAGGAATGGATAAAGAAAACGCAGTGCATATACACAACAGAATATTACGCAGCCATAAAGAAAGACAGATATGGAACCGAGGCTACAGCTGAGTCATTAAAGCGCTCGTGTCACAAGCATAAGGCCCTGGGTTCGATTCCCCAGCATCACATAAGCTGGGCGTGGTGGTGCGCCTGGAATCCCAGCACTTAGGAGGCTGAGGCGGGAGGATTGCTGTGTGTTCAAGGCCAGCCTGGGCTCCATAGAGAGTCCGGGACCAGCCTGGACTACAGAGAGAAACTCTGTCTCAAGAAAATAAGAAAAGACAAAGTAGAAGACGTGTTGAATCAAACAATAAGTGAATGTGCAACATTTAAAAAAGAAATACAAATACAGAGCATTTACCAGGAAATGGGGTCGCTTTGAGTCAGCAATGCTCAGTGAAATGGACCAGACACAAAAGAGTGAGTATGATGACCCTCATTTGAGATGGCCGGGAATGCATCTATAAAAAGATGTTAACGTTAGAGAGAGGACAGGAAGAGGGGGATGGACTGCTTGGAGAAGCAGAGGGAGGAGGCAAAGGGGGAGTAAAGGAGAAGGAAAGAGTGGTCAGAAGGGATGTATATGGTCGCACATTCCCCAAGTTGTATGTAGTTAACATGTAAACGAACCCACAGCAGACACACATTCAAGTAAAAATATTAAAAACGAAATCTCTTTCGGCACCTACTCCATAACAAGTCTTCTCCAGCCTTCCCATTCTTGGGAGAATGGGCTGCAGCGAAACAGATTCCAGGTTTGAAAAAGTTTCTGAGTGTAACTGGTGTCGGTCACACTCGGGGAACTCTTCAGAACAGGGACTCTGACCCATCTGGTAATGGAAGGTGAGTACATGGCATCTGTGTTTCTTAAAACCTGCAGAATTTTGCAGTAGGAATGTGAACCCTATTGTACCTGAATTTTTAAAAGATTACATAAGAGATGAGGAAATCTCAGGATGGAAAAGGGACTGTACCAAACTAGTTTAACTGTATTACAGGTGTGAGGCTAACCTCGGTGAAGGAAGTGGGAATTGTGGCAGGAGGTGCTGGCCCACGTAACTTTGGAGGCAAGTTGAGAACTTGACGTGGAAGCCGTAAGGTTGGCACATAAGCTCTGCTCACTGTTGGTAAGTTTTTTCTTGTTGGGGATAACCAATCGGAAAACATCACGCTTATATTCTATAATTGACCAACTTCAATAGATGGCAATGGTGTGAACCAGGTTCCCACTGTGGGCCTGAGAAGACACCGATTAGTGAGCAACAAAGAAGCTAGAATGGTTCTTGTAGTACTGACTGACGTTAGGAGACATTAGTACGTACTCATGTTTGGTTCAATACAGGTACAAATAAACACACACGGAAGTATTTGCCAATGCATGTACATCCATGGTGTAGTATAAGCACGTACTTGTTCTGCCAGCTAAGAGGACATCGGGAACAAGGAGCACACTGAGCACTCGGATCATGGTTTCCATCACCTTCTCCAGTGAAAGGGATCTCGGTTCTTTGGAGAAATGGCTGCTCTTAGGACTTAGGCATGGAATACATAAGATGAGCCTGGAATATCTAGCAGTTCCAGAAAATACTGGCATGCACACATATGCACACATGCAAAGGCACACACGTGCACACAGACACACACAACATGGCTGGGGCAACCAGACAACACACATAAATCAATGCAAAGAGCTTTCTAAGGCCAAAACTAGAACAATTTCAGCAACAAAGTAAATTAGGCAGTATTAAGTTATAAATATAAAACGTAAGAAAATACTCATTAGTCCATACTGATATAAATAAACGGCTTAACAAATTAATAAATGGAAAAAAAGAGAAAGTTTCAAATTACTTATGGTCATAATTCCCCCACTTGAGAAGATAGAGCACATTCCTTATTCCTTGTGTAGGCTACACATGGTGACTTCCTTCCAAAGAGTAGAACACGCCGAGGGGAAAGATAACTTTATGATGCAAACACGTGACAAAAGTCCCCCTCAGACAGATGACCAACGTCAACATCTGCAAGGAGTCATGTTGAGAGCAGGAACCCTCGAGGAAACGTGAAGAGAATCTCTCCCCCAATCCCATTTTTAGAAAATACCTAACCCGTAATCCTCAGTACTGTCACATTCATGAAAAGATGAAGGAAGTCTGAGAAACTGTCACAGCACAGAGGAGCCTCAGAAAGAGGAGGACTAACTCTAAGATGATATCCTGACGGGGGCTCTGGTACAAACATCAAGGAAATCTGAATAAGATATGAAAATACCTCGACTACTTGAGGGATGTTGAAAGGGGTCTATGGCTTAGACTGTTGAGGAGTGGGAGGCAAAGGATTTGGTATGGAAGCAACATGTAAACTGAAGCCTGAAGAGTAAGAGCTAGAAAGTACGAGGGTGGGTTCTCAGTTGGGAGCAAGCTGAAGAATGTTCTAGAAAAAGGGACCTACAGGCAGAAAATAAAAGCATGTTACGTTGAAGAAAAATAAACAAAACCAATGTCCATGAGCCATCTATTTTTTTCTTCACAGTAACTTCTTCTAAAGAGGTCATTATCTTCCCACTCAACAGATGAGAAAATCAAAATGGGAAGAAATAGGATCCTTCCCGAAGGCAAACTGTGGGTTTGTGGTCAAAATGGAACTGGGACCCAAGCCTGTCAGACCCAAGCCTATATCCTTTCCTTTCAAGCTCCTTTTCATTTTCTCAAGAATCCTGTGAAAGGAGGCCAAGCATAGGCCCTTCCTCACTTCTGAAAATGAGAAAACTGAGTCTGTGAGGAGCTACCACACAGATCAGCTCGGGTGCTGGGAAGGGTCAGGGTGGTGGCCATTAGCTCTAAGTTACTCTCACAGAAAGCATTCTCTTACTTGCCAGGAACCCAGAGTCCTGTGAAACCAGAGGTCAAATTCCAACCTATGAACCCAAGGGAAATTATGTATCATGAAAATATGGCCTGGGAGTTGGAACCAGAAAGAAAAAAAAAAGCCGGCTGTGGAAATGAGAATTCAGAACTCGGATAGTTGAAGGAAAGACGGGGCTAGAGACAGGCTGAGCTGAGGAGGAGGTGGGAAGGTCAGGTGGAGAGAGCTCTGTACCGACTTGGACGACACCGCCGAAATGAGTCAAGAGTCACCTAACACTGCTCACCGAAAGCGTTCTGTTTCCTCCTTCGTTTCCTCCCTATAACAAGCTGCTATAAATAGCAGGTAGAGAAAGTCTACCCAAAGCTCCCACCTACCTGCAAAGGTTTGTGTGTGGCCTCCCGGCTATGGGAATGAAGTCGTTTTTGCTGAGTAAGGTAAGAAGACAGACAGCAAACTGAAATGCCGAAATTACTTTAAAAATTATACCTCTTAAATGTCAAAAGATGATGCTCTGGTTTAGTTGTGGTTTGAGCGTATTCCCCAGGGCGCATGTATTAGATGCTTGTCCCCAGTGTGGTGGTGATGAGGGGGTGGGACCTTCAAGAGGGGGAGTTGGTTAGGTCATTGGCAGAACTTTCCTCAGAAGAATTGATGAAGTTCTCACGAGACCCCGGTTAGTTTTCATGAGAGGGTTGTTACGAAAGACCAAGCCTGAGCCCTGACTTTCTCTCTGACTTCCTGTCTCATGGCAGAATTTCCCTGTCTCTCTGATACTCCCGTCATGATGCCCTCCCCAGCCAAGAGAGCCCTCACCAGGGCCCATTACGACCTGGATATTCAACCTCTAAAACTGTAAGCTAAAACCTCTTTTCTTTAAAATGTACTCACCTCAGGTGTTTTATTATAGCAACAGAAAACCGACTAATCCAGATGGCCAAAATTCTGTTTAGAATGCTCTGTCTGCAGGAAGGGTTGAACATTTGACAGATTGGTGACTAATGAATCACAGGGTTGGAAACTTTTAAACCAAAAGGGCTGGGGATAAATTGTTAGTAAGAAGGCCCAGGACAATGTGGTCCAGGGTTGTTGGCCAAAACAATGTGCGGATTGGGAAAACAGAGTATTTTGTTTTCAGCCTCAGTTCCCAGGGGAAGCCCTTTGGTGAATGACCCGTTGTCTTAGCACTGAGGTATCCTTTGCACCCTCTACGCCTCCCTACCCAGGCTCCAGAACTAAGTCTCCCTTGTCCTGGGTCCCACCCACCTAGAGGATGGCCTTTGGAGAGGTTGACCTGTTGTTTGTGTGGTCGTTTGGTCGAAGGCCAGGGTTTTCTCTAGGGTGAATTATATTTTAGGGATCCAGGTTTGGGGCACGCCTAGCATCTCCTAATTACTCAGCTAGAGAGACTGTGTTTTACCACACAGATGGAGTCAGGCGTGTTGTTCTCTTTCCAAACAATCTGGAATCAAAGGGAGGTGCGGTGGAGATTGAGAACGCGAAGCTGGAAGCAATTGACATTTAGATCCTGGAGGAGGAAGGGGAAGTATTTGTGGAGCGGTGTTTACATTGGCTCCAGTGACAGGGCTCCGACGGTTGCGTCCACATCCACATCGTCACACCCTTCTGCACCGGCGTGGAGCTGGCTAAGTGGGGTCCCGGGGACATTCCTCACCAGCTGACCTTTGTCCTGGCTGTTTCTAACACAGGCACCATCAGCTGCCCCCGTAGCTCAGAATATTAAATGTTGGCAGGGGGGTGGGGCAGGGTTCAAAGGTCAGCTTGCCGCTCTCACTCTGAGTACAGCTCGCTGTCAACTGTTTACCAAGAAGTTCTGTATGAGAAAGTGCCATCGCTCTGAATTTGAAAGACAGCACAGGGCTTAGGGGGAGGAGGGGAGGTGTGGGACATATGTAACAAAAACTATGAGGTTTTTCCTAAACAGAACATAGCAGAAGATAACACTTTTGGATGGCCACCAGCCTCAGGTCCCTGAAGCAAGTCGGCCCTGGAGCCATCTCTTTTCACACACTGGCCATGCTCACTGCTGGGACTCGTCTTTGGCTTTCGGGGGAGGTGGCCCTTCCTTTGCCTGTCATCAAAGTGGAGTCTCAGTTAGTTATAGGAGAATGTATCTGACTTGGAGACGGAGCCAGAATTTATAATGACTTCAATCTAGAATGGTCGGTGAGTTGGTAGAGAAGTATTGTTTTTAGTAAAAACAGTTATAAACCTTTTTCCTCTACCTCTGTCATCTTTCTGCCTGACATCATAGGGTAAGGTTTTTTAGTCTGCAGAGGATTAGGAGCAATAATGTAAAAGGGATTCCACAATAGCTTCATGCGTGCTCCTTGGACAGCCTCAACTCAATTTTGGATTTGAAGTAGTAATATCGTCTATTCAGGGATGATTTTTTAAAAAATGGTATTTCAGGCCAATAAAATTAGTAATGCTAACATTTGTGCAATGTCTTTTAACTTTTCTGAGTGCCTTTGGCACCCATATTTAATAGTTACCAAGTTTTATTGAGACAATATTTCATCACAGAGATTTTTAACCCCTTCAGGTATAAAGAAGATGGTCTAAACTAATATATATATAAGATACTTTCTTGGCATCTGATTGGATGAGAACTGTTCTTTTTATACATATGTGTCATCACAGTCTGTGGTGAAGTGGTTAAGGGTTTGTGCTCCGGAACCAGCCTACCTGGGCTCAGGTCTTGTTTCCATTGATTACTTTTCTCAAGTTAGGTAACTTCACAGAACCTCATTGCTACAGTTTGGACCCAAAGCATTCCTGAAAGAGCCAACCTGATAGCGCAGCCCTAAAATCTCAGCACTGGGGAAGACTGAAGCAGGAAGATTACAAATTTGAACACAGCCTGGACAAGTTAGAGACTTAGCAGGACTCTGTCTCAAAATCAAACCCAAAAATGAGCCAGGGATGTAGCTCCGTGTGAAGGCCCTGAACTCAATTGCCAGTCATACACACACACATGCACATGCGCGTGCATGCACACACACAGACACACACACATACCATGCACACACACACCAAACACACATTACATGTATCTAGCCACTGGTAATATGGAGAGATGGTGAAACCTTCAGTATGTGGGGCACGTGAACACTGGAGGAGGAATTGGCTCCGTGTGCCTCCTGGGCACATGGCACCATCTTGCCTTTCAAACCTGAAGATTCAGGTGGCTCTAGGTGACCTGCCTGCACATCTCAGGATCAGCAGCAGCAAACAGCATTCCGTGCATTGCCATGTATCCTGAATTTTGGGAGCCTATGTGAACTGTCTCGAGTAGCCTCTCTCCATGATCCAGTCATCAGAAAGCTCCCCCCAAATGTCCTTGGATTCCTCAGGTTGGACTCTGGTGAAATGGTTCCTTTGGTTTGTCAGCTGTGCCTCATGGGAGGTGAATAGGCATCCATTCACGTGCCCCCAGTACCCCACGGAGCTTTTGATTTGTGTCTCATTAGTGTTTGCTGATGTTGAGCGTCAGTTTCACATGCTTACTGGACATTTGCATTTCATCTTTAAAGGGAAACATATTCAAATTTCTTGTTTATCTTTAAAGTGAGTTATTTGATTCTTGTTGCTATTGTCCAGTTGTAGACATTCTTTACATATTCTGGACGCTAACTCATTACCAGACACGTGACTTGCAAATGTTTTCTTCCATTGTGTGTGCTTACTTTTAACTCCTTGATGGTGATCTTTGATTATTAGCTTCTGGCTGGTGTTCTCTCTCCTGTCTATTTTGCCTTTGTTCTGTGCTTTGGGCATCAAAGCCAAGAAATTATTGTGAATCAGCGCCAGGAAATTTCACTCCTGTGTATGTTACTAGGTTTCTTATAGTTCGGAATCTTAGATTTAGGTCACTCACCCATTTTGAGTTAACTTTTGTGGAAGGGTTCAACTTTTACAGGTGCTTATTTTGTTTTTATAACACTGTTTATTGAAGAGATTGTCCTTTCTCAATGATTAGTTTTATCACTCTTCACAGTTATTTGACTATACGCTTGAGAGTCTGACTTTCTGTCCTATTTCATTAGGCCACTATCAGACTGTTTTGGTTACTGCAGCTTTGTAATAACCTGTAAATTCAGGAAGTCTTGGTCTTCCAATGTTGTTATTTTTTAAAAATTTCTGATTCAAGGACATGGAATAACTATTCATTTATTTTTATCTTCTTTAATTTTTTCATCAATGTTTTGTCATTTTTGAGGTATAAATCTTTTGGTTCCTTGGTTGGGCTTATTTCTAAGAATTTTATTCTTGTCAATACTATTATGAATTGTTGTGGTTTGAATCTAGAGTGTCCCCCAAAAGCCTCATGTTCCTATGGATACCGTGCGCTGTTGGGAGGTGGGGCCTGGCTGGAAGGGGCGGATGCTTGGGGCTTGACCTAAAACAGCATGTACTGGTTCCACCCTTCTACCCAGACTGGTCTCAGTTCTGCCATGCTGCTGTGAGAACCTCTGTCTCCGGAGCACTGGCTCTGGCTCTGGCTCTAGGTGCAGCCCCACCATGTGTGATTCCACCATTTTTCCAGCCACCCACCTGTGAACGGACTGTGACTCTCTAAAACTGTAAGCTAAAATAAATCTTTCCTTCCTGAAGTTGTGGATGTCAGGTATCGAGTCACAGTGACGAAAAAGTAACTAAGACACGAATGGAATTTTCTTTCTTGCAATTGTTAATGCACCTGCAACTGAGTTTTGTATATTGATTCTATATACTACAACTTTGTTGAATTTGTTTATTCTAATTGTGTGTGTGTGAGACAGAGAGAGAGAGACTGAGAAAGAGATCTTTAAATTTTTCTGTTGTCTATGAACAGATATAATTTTGGTTATTTCTTTCCATGGATGCGCTTACTGTATTTTTCTTGCCTACCTGCTCGGGCGGAAATTTTCAGTACTACGTTAAATATAATTGGCAGATTTGAACATCCTTGCTTTGCCCTCAGCCCAAACTTAAAGAAAACAGTTGATCTTTCCAGAGAGCAAAATGTTGCTGTGGGCCTTTCACATATGACCTTCGTTAAGTTAGAGTAGTTTACTTTTGTTCCTAATCTTAATGTCTAGCATTTTTATCATGAAAAGGTGTCAAATGCTTTTTCTTCAATGGAAATGATCATTTTTTCCTTTATCTTGTTAATGTGGTATGTTATACAAGTTGATTCTTATGTGTTGAACTATCCTTGCATTTCAGGAATAAATTCCACTTGGTCACTTAATGTTCTGTTGAATTATATGCTTAGTGTTTTTCTAAGCATTTTGGAATTAACATTTATTGGGGATTTTGGTCTGTAGTTTTCTTTAGCGTGTGTGTGCTGTCTTTAGCTTTGTCGTCAGTACAATGCTGGACTCACAAAATGAGTTGCAAGTATTCTTTCTCTTCGAGTTTCTGAGAGTTTCAAAGAGCTGGTGTTGATTCTGCTTTAAATATTTGATGAAGTTTAGCAACAAAGTCTTCTGGACTTGTGTTCTTCATTGTTGAGAGATTTATTGGTTGCTGATTTAATCTCCTTACTGGCTTGTTAGTCTGTTCAGATTTTTTATTTCTCCCTGATTCAGTCTTGGTTGATTATTTTTTGAAACGTATCTATTTCAACTGGTTATATAGGGTTTTTTGGTAAATAGTTGCTTATAGTACTATTAATGTCTGGGTCTGAAATGTCTCCAAAGAGAAAGCTTGGTCTCCAGCTGGTGGCACTATTGGGAGGAGATGGAACCTTTAGGAGTTGGAACCCTATTTGTAGGCAGTAGGTCACTAGGGGCATGCTTTTGAAGAGCATATTTATCCTTCTTTCTCAGTCTCTCTCTTTCTTTCTCTCCCCAGCCCCTTCCCAGTCACTGCAAAGTGAGCCGCTCTGCTCCCCTATGCCCTCCCTGCCCTGATACTCTTCCACATCACAGGCAGAGAAACAGCAAAGCCAATCCTTAAACCTCTTAAAACATGCAACAAAATAAGCCTTCTCCCCTGTAAGTTATTTTTCCTTAGGTATTTTATTATAGTGATGGAAATCTGGTTAGTATAAGTACACTCTGGTAGTTTTTATTCATATACAGTTTGTTATAATGTTCATTCTCAGCATAATTTTTATAGTCTATCTAGTTCTTGCCTATGTTGAAATACTAAGAATATTTGAGTCAAACATAAAAAAGTGCTATGTTCTTTCAGCCACATGAACAACCAGTCATGGGCACAGTCACTGAGAAGAGATGGACTTGGACAAGGACACAACACTAGCAAGGCCTTTAGGACCAATCTTGGACCACCAGGGCAGAGCTCGGAAGCTGGTTCTGCATACTGGGTGGGACCCACTGTGGGATATGGTTGACTCTTCAGGCATGCTGTGGATCAGAGAGACACAGTTGGGCTCCCATCAGGGAGGTCATCTATTAAACACCTGCATTCATTGTCTGATGATTGGTCTTAATCCAGCCAAAGGAGGCAGAGGGCCTGAAATGCATCTAGAGTTCAGTTCAGGCAGCTATGGAGGGCAGAGGTGCATTGGATTAATCCACCAAGCCATTGTCAGCCAGAAAGAGAGGGAGGAAGAGAAGCCTTCATTGTGCTCTTGAAGAAGCAAAATCAGGCTGGAAGTCAGGCTTCTTCAGGCCTGGACGGAGATACTGTCATTTCATATTCTTTTCCAGTCATGCCCAAGAAGACGTCACATGGAAGCAGGCAGCTCAAGTCCATGGGAGGAGATGGGCAGCTTTTACCCTGCATGCCCCTCCCTTGCCAGCTTTGACCCGCCGTCACCAAAGCACCTCCACAGACGACAAGCTCCCACCCACTTCCCAGTGACAGCCAAATTAGGCAGATATTATTTCAAGAACATATACGGCTAAGCTTCCGTTTGTTCAGCATGACTGCATCTCTGTTTTCAGTGCTTCCGGTATTGCTTACTCCCTCTCCCAGCCCTACCAAGAATCTCTCTTACTCAACCACATTGACCACAATGAGTGCAGATGTTTAATAGATGAGTGATGGCTGCAGTTGGAATGTGCGCCCCAAAGGTTATGTGTTGGAAAACTTAATCTTCAATTCAGCAGTATGGAGAGCTAGAACCGTAAGTAGTTGATCAGGTCGAGAGTGATCTTCCTGCATGAGGGGAGTAGTGCTCTTGTTAGCGAGAAGGTAATTTGTTCCAGATGAAAGGATGAATTCAGATCTTCGTCCTCAGCCTCCCCTCCCTTTCTCTTCTCTCCATTTCCCTTCCCTTCTCCCCTCCCCCACCCTCTCTCGCTTTCCCCTTCTTCCTTTGCCTTCTGTCACATCATGACACAGAAAGAAGGCCTTCTACCTTGGAATGTCCAGTCACTGGAACTGTGAGACATACAACCCTGTTGTTTATAAATTCTCCATCCTTCTGCTACAGCAGCACAAATCAGACGTAAGTCAGTGCTGGACGTTGTGTTTTTTTGTTTGTTTGTTTTGTGTGCTGTTCGTTTCTACTATCCCCCAGCAACCACAGAGCGTCCTACTTGAGGGGAGACAGAGGAGAAACAAGTTCTCTGCCGCAGCCACTGGAGACCACAGGGAAACATGTGTCGATGAGTCTTCCCTTTATTCCCTTCTTCTCATTTTCATTCAACTACCCAGAGACCAGCACTCTCATTTGAGCCCTTCGAGAAGGAAGCGACCACAGCAGATGACAGGCAGCTAGCAATGTGTTTTTCCTTCTTTGAGGCAGGTTAGCAGGTTCAAATAAAACACATTGAAGAGGAATTACATGAAACCAAAGCGGAAACTGTGAAGTGCGAGCTGATATTTTTAGAAGTTTGTATAACGACAGGTCAGATTCCTGAGGATTAGCCGGAGTGACAAACCTCACACCACTTACTCAGAGAGGGACCGAAAGACACAATAGGCAATTATAGCTGAGCGGCAGTTGTGGAGAGAAAGCAACTGTCTTGAACTTCTGGAGGGAACAGCTTGAGGAGTGTAATTTGAATATAGATAGCCAACCAGAAGGGGCTCCAGGAGGAGGGGGAGCTGGGGGAGGGAAGAGGACGGAGGGGGGGGGGGCGGCCCGGGATTCATTATTTTCATACTTTAGAGCCCCGAGTAGTTGGAAAGGACGATTGCCAGAGGGGACCAGGAAAATTAGCGGTTGTTTGATTCAGGATCAATTTTCAGATCTGCCCAGTTTATAATTGTGCGACTCTTGCTGTCATCACTCATGTGATTCGGGCTCCAGATGTTCAGGGATGAAGTGTCCCCAGGGCTCACCGCCTCCCTGGTGTTGCCCCCAGAGCCTCTCTTTCTTCCCCCCACCAAACATTTTCCTCCTGGACTTGTATATAAATATCTGTAATATCTACATGTGGTATTAAATATAAAAGGGATGTATAAGAAACACTTTAACGCATAAGACACAGGCCGGCTGCGTCACCTCAGAAAGAAGTGTGCTTAAATCTGCACTCAGGGAAGCCGGGCTACTGCCTTGGTCTTTTGCAAGAGCTTGCTTCCGTGAGGACAGAGTTCCGGGCTTCCAGGGAAAGAGGAAGATACAGCCACGATGCGGGAGCAGAGGTGGCCACAGAGGACCAATGTACAGAACCTGGTGGTCTGTGTAAGGGCTCGCTCTAGTTGTCTCAGTTTGATTTTGATCATTCTTGACTTTAGGATTAGGGGACAGCAGCTTCAGAGTCATAAAGGATCTTTGGTATTATTTGATCTGACTTTTCTCGAATGGAGTTCAACCAGTCGTGAGATCTCTAAATATAATCTTAGGAGTCTACAAGCTCTTTATGAGGTTTTTAAATTCTGTGTTTTCATTTGGGTTATGATATAATTATAGTATCAGAATATTCAGGACATCTAAATGAAGGCCCGGGGTCATGTTGTCCTGGGACTGTGTTGACGTTTGTTGAGGGGAAACCCACGGGAACTTGTGCATGGGCTTGTCTGACCAAGACTGAGGGGTCCTAATGTCACAATGACAGCTACCAATCCGGGTCCTTTTTGTACTCACATGAAATTCTTTAGCAGTCATAAACCTGACTTATTTTCCAATGATAATTTACAGTTGAAAGACACTCTCATAGGCTATGATGTTGATTCTCAAGTTTTTTAAAATAAATAAAGACTTTGATTTGATGTCATGAAAATGACGTGCCCTAACAGATGGCTAAAAGCACAGGGCTAGGTTTAATAGATAAATTACGCATTTCATAAAGTTAAGATTAAATGCTGTCAGGCATACTGTGTGAATTAAAGTTTCCAGTAATTTTTAGAGAAGAAAGTGATAGGAAAATTTATTCACCACATAACACGCAGAAGTGTAGACAGAACCAAGCTCCGAAAGAGCTGGGTTGTAGCCTTCGGCACCCTGTTTGTGCTGGGAATAGCATTGTGGATTCTGCCCAACAACGTTACTTGTTATTTTAAACTGATGAATTTCATTGCTTTTTGAGTCTTGTCGTTCACGTAAGTGAATATGACTTGAATGCTGCTTGGTACTCACAAAAAGTTACATCCATTTTTATATTTGGACGAAGTGTAATAAGTATGTGTTAAGTCAACACTGGGTCAGCCAAGATTTTGTTTTCACATTAAGAGGAGTCTGTCTCTGCCTTACCCGGAGGCAACAGTAATCCAGTCCTTTGCTCTTGTGGAGAGAAACCGTCCTCTCCTGTTTAAGGAGATGTCTCATCGCATTTCCAAAGGAAACTCAACCACCCTGTCTACCTAAGTGCAGCTCATTCTCTGCTTAGCGTTGTTCGCTTGTGCGGATCCTTATACTCATCATAGGGAAAGTTCTGCTTGTACTTCAAGGCGCGTTTATCACAGAGAGCTTCTCCCCTGTGAAGCCTGCGCGCCTTTTCTGACCCTCGTACCTCTCCTGTACGTTCCATTTTCTACATCCCGTTACACGCCATAGGTCACCCTTTCAACGTGATGCTGCAATGTGGACTTCCTCTCCAAGTGTCTCCATCTGATCTTCTTGGGAGTGTGGCCCCAAGTTCATCCGTACTTTGTTCTTGTCCACAAGACTTGAGAAGAGTTGTTAATTTTTTGATCTCTTTCCATGCCAAAATAGCACGTCCTAATGAAGCTCATTGACCATGGTTTGCCAAACACAGCCACCATGTAATCCTTGCAAGATATCCAAGACACATTTATTAAGCTGCTAGAATTATTATTTTTTTTACCAAATTAGAGCATGAGAGGGATAAAACAGAAATAGGAGGAAATTCTGCCAGCAAGACCCAATAAAGATCTTTGGAATTTCCAGGCAGTAGCGGGCAGGAGGCGGTCTCTTGGGTCAGCTGTTGGCCTTTCCATTTGTGTTTGAGGAAAAAGGGTTGAAAGTTCATTCTTGTTGCAGTCTGGCTTTGGGATTGGTTGTCGATGCAAGCAAGGACTTTTTGCTACAGGAAATGATGCCATGGCACCAAGAAGTTGTGTTTTTGGACAGGCAAATGGAAAATGCACTTAATGAAAACACAGAATAATCAGTTTGAGTGCAGGGGAGAAGTACTGGGAGGGAAAATGCGAACAGTTCCATATTGAGTAGCCGTGCCTACCCACATGCTGACGAGGCTGGCGATTAGAGGTTATGGTAGGGAAAAAGTTCTTCAACTTAGTATCCTAATACTTCTCTTAACTTTAAAAGCAAATCTATGAAGACCGGCACAAGAGGAATAAAAGTGCTGATCAGTAGCCTCTAAACTACAGGTCGCCAAGTTGTCACTGTCCGCAGCCAGGGACAGTCAGACATTCTGGGCTAGGGGCTGGAACATGGCTCAGCTGTTAAAGCACTTGCCTAGTAAGCGCTAAGTCAAGTGCTAAGTACCTGAGTTCAATTCCCCAGCACCACATAAAGCCAGGCATGGTGGCACAGGCCTGTAATCGCAGCACTCCAGAGGCGGAGATAAGAGAATTGCCCTGAGTCCAAGACCAGCCTGGACTCCATAGTGAGTTCAGGACCAGCCTGGGCTACAGAGTGAGACCCTGTCTAAAAAAAATTTCATATATATACTCTGAACTATCACTTCGTCTAACCCTTAAATTCACTTTGACACGTGCAAATTTTTCTTTACAAAATGTGGTCTCCGATCAATCAGTCTATATTCGCAGTAATCATGTTATCTCCCATTTATAAAGCCTGATGAGTGCTCCAAGAAGTAGCTCACTTCTACCAGCTAGAATGTAAAATGAAGCAACTCAGTCCATCCTTTCTGCAGCACTCTGAGGTGGATACTAATGTTTTTCTCAGGAAATGGAGTCACTGTTGTGTGAAGATGCCCAGGAACACAGCCAGTAGGCGGTACTCTCTGCGTGAACTCTCACCCCACCTGGACCTACCTAAGGTCCTGACTGTTGTCCCTTCACATAGGACTCCCAGTTTAATGCTTCTGGGCTTCTGTGTTATTATATACAAAATGTGAATAATATTTAACTTGAGCATCAGGTGCGATGTGAACACCTGTCATCACAGCACTTTGGGAGGTTGAGACAAAAGGATCACAAGTTCAAGTCCCACCTGGGCAACTTAATGAGACTCTGTCTTAAAATAAATAAGTAAATAAATAAATAAATAAATAACAAGGGCAGAGAATTATAGAGCACTCTTAGGTTTGGTCCCCAGTACCACACACACACACACACACACACACACACACACACACACACACACACACAAGTAATATTTAGCTTATGAGAAGTTTTTGTGGATGAAGTGAGCAAATGTACATAAAGTTCTTTGGACAACGCACAAAGGAGGTGAAGAATTTCCCCACCTCAACATCTTCTTCGTTTGAGACATCATTAGAAATCAGAACCTTCTCATTTTTGCAATGAGATGTGATATATGAGACTTGAGTCTGGTTTCTGAGTTAATACCACCCAGAGCACAACTCGTAGGACTATGAGTTGAGGCCCCATGACACTCACAAAAGGGTGTGTGAGAATGCTCAGCACTTGACACTTATGAGGCTGTTCCCCTGACCTTGAATATTCTCCTCAAGGTAAATACGGCCTAGGAAGATGAAGGCAGCAGGGCTTGGAGTTGATTTGCACCTACCATGCTTCCCACCAATAGGGTGCAACCTTTCCATAACAGGCACAGAGCCATAAAGAGCTGGGTGGTCTGCCCATAGTGTCTGATGGAGGCTGAAGTCCTTATGTCCAGGGGGTGGCCATGGATAAAGCAGTCCTGGAAATAGTAAGCAGTCCCAAGCCGGGAATGGAAGCTGGGTGCCTGGGACCCAGCATCCTCTCAGCTGTCAGATCCAAGTCCATCGTCAAACTGCCTGACCATAGCAGGGGCCAGGCCTAGAGGCCAGGGAGCAAGGGTGGAAGCTCAGATCCAACCAGCCTGGAGAGAAAAGTAAGAGGCTGCGGGAAGCCCATTCGTACCTATTCAATTCCAGCAAAGTATACAGCAGGAGAGCAAACTTATGCTGTAATTCTGTCTCTGCTTACTGTGTTATTCTGTATTTCCTGTTTCTCTTGTCCGCACTGTTGTTTCATCACTGCAATTGTCAGAAAGTCTCACACAAAGGTGCCTAGCGCCATCCAGTCATTAACAGTGATATCACACATTCCATCAGTACACCAGGTAACTAGGAAGAACACAGAAGGAAGTGAGGAAGGGCCGAGCTACTTAGCAGCCGGAACTGCCACTGCCACGGCGGACCCTGTGTGCTGTGACAGCAGATGGGAAGGAAGCCCAAAGTAGGCACAGGAGGGAGGAGTCAGCATCACCACCTCTTCTGGCTGTGCAAACGTTGTTTCTTTTCTGGACAGAGTGTTCTTTCTGTCCCTACACCAGCCAAGTTACCTATCCAGGGCAATGAAACAAACGCAAAATAAGGACAATTCTTGGGATCGTGTTCATTGCCCTAGGAACTTCCGGGTCTTCAGACTGAGAATAATCCCAATCAATGAGTGAGCAGAATGAACTAGTCTCATAGATAGAATAGCCCCAAGGCCACTGGGACCAGAGAGGATTGGAATTGCGTAGGGAGACCCACCAAAAATGGCTGCAGGCAGAAAGTGTAGAGTCCACCTGCCATTTCATTCGCCTGGAGCAATGACAGACTGGGTTCTGCACAGCTGAATCTTTGTGAACGTTACCTTCCATGTTGTGGTAGGTCTTATCAAATACTCTGAATGTCTACTGTTTGGTGACTCGTGCCAAATGCTGAGGATTCAGAAACCAAAAAGAGCAGTTCCCGCCTTCCGGGAGCTCGGGGTTCCACAGGTCAGATACACTTGCTGTTACATGGTGGGCAGAGTGGCTGTAGGCAGACGTGGTGTGGCAGGAGCTGCAAGAGATGATTTGGGACTGCGGGGAAGAAGGGACAACACAAGCCACTTTTCTGAGCATGGAAGGACACTTCCGGTAGAGGCCACAGCTTGAGCCCTGGCCTGGGCAAAGCGAAACCTGAGTGAAACCTCAGGCCTTGTTCCTGAAAGTGAAGAATAGGGCATGTGACCAAGATGGAAGACGAAACAAGGAAAGACGGTCTTGTCGAAGGCTCCGAATGCCACGGCAAGGTGCGTAAAGTTCATGCTAAGTGTGAATTTTCTTCTGTCTTTCCTCTTTTTTTAGTGGAAGTGAGGATCCAACTCAAGGCTTTTTCTCTGTGCTACACCCCCAGTTCCCCAACAGCGTCTCCTTTTTTTCCTAGCTTTAATTTGGAGACAGGTTCTTGCTAAGTCATTAATTTGCCCAAGCTGGGCTCAAATTGATGATTTTTCTACTTCATCCTCCCAGAGTGCTAGAATTGCAGGCCTGCCCCACCAGGCTTGATATTGTATGGGTAATCCTTCATCTTTTCAAAAGCATGTTGGAATGTCTGGCCTCTTCCTCTGGAAGAAACACACACATATATCTATATCCCTATTACATTTTATATTTACCTTCGGGGAGGGTTGTCAGTTCACTGGCACCTGTTTTTGCGTGATCGTCTTAGTTACTCTTGCTGAGACATGATATTCAGTACCCACAACTTAAGAGAGGAAAGGTGTTTTTGTTTTTTTAGCTCACACTTTCAGAAGGTCAGTCCATTCACAGGTGGCCGGCAATGGTGGAACACACGGGGGAGGGTCCAGCTGGGCAGAACCTGTATTTTGAGAGGAAGAGGAGGACTTGGGGAGAAGCCGGGGCAGGAGTGTGCCCTCCTAGGCCACACACTCAGTGATCTGCCACGCCTTCAGTAATCTATCTCTCCCAAACAGGCCCCGTCTCCTACCAGCCCTGAAATCCACAGATAACGCACAATGTTGAAACACACAAGGCTTGGGGGTGAGGGGGAGGTATTCCCAATCCAAATCATAGCAGTGGATCCCAAGTTCAAAACCTAAACCATCAGTAGGAGAGATCAGTGAAAGGTTTGAAGCTGAGCAACACTGAGTCCACGTGTAGCTACTAAAACAGAATAAAAGAAGCCAGCCTGAACCCTGGAGGATGGGACCCCGAGTGGGAGCCTGTTGTGACTATTCAGGCAAAACAGTGCTAGTGCTCCTTCATACCCCCAGCTGCTGTTAGGAGATGGACAAGATCCTAAGCCAATTATTAGGATTCAGAGCTTTTTTTTTTTTTCTTTAGACTCTGGGGAAGGTGCCTATGGCCTTAAATCCAGCTGTAAGAGAAGGCTAGGGGGAGGTGAAAAGAGAAGCTGTGACCTACAGACACTGTGGCCAGCCCTGGGCACAGGAGTGGACACCTACATCCCGGAAGTTCACCTCTGAGGACTTACTCTCAGAGTACCTGTCTTCGTGTGCCGCTGCAAGGGTATGTACCTCAGTTGGAAAAGAGGAAGTACTCAGAAAATGGGCTTCCTGGATGTTCTGCAGGTCGGGTAAAGTGTGGGGATGCCCAGAGAGGTGACATTCACGTAGCAGTGGAGTAGGGATTTAGAGATCTGTGACTTTAGGAGAAATTATGTCAGTTTGAGGCAATCCGGAACCACACCTGGATTAGGGTTTAGGAACCACACCTCGGTTAGGCAGTTAGGAACCAGCTCGGATTAGAGTGTGAGTGATGTGTGGGCCAGTGAATGAAGGAAGAGCACCCACCCGCATACGGGAAGCTCAAGTGGGAACTCAAACCGTATAAAAGGAAGGAAGAAGGAAGATGGTTACAGCTCTTTCCTCTGGGAAAGGTCTCGGCTTTGCAATTGTCTGTAGATGCTGCATATCTTCATCACAGATTCGCTCCAGTCTCAACGTGTGCCTGTCTGCCCGTCACCAATCTTCAGTGGTTGACCTTCAGTCTCCAGCCTTCACCATCGTTCTTCACACAGCCGAGATCTGCAGCAGGCTCTCCCCGGCTGGTCTGCAGTCCCAGGCGGTGCTCTACCTCGCAACTGAGCAGCCATTGGATACTCCAGCTCTCACACATGCAGGCCGCCATCTTGGCCTATCTCTCTCCTCAGACTTGTAAGCTCTCCAAATAGACCTTACAATGTTTCTTGTAATTCCTATAATTCTGCCTCTTGTAGAACCCAAACTAATACAGGATCCTAATGTAATCCCAACTCTTCCTGTGAGACTGTGGAAACAGATCCCTGTGCTGTTTTTTCCTTCAGTTATTAAATAGGAAGAACAATAAAAATTTGAGCCTGCTATGGAAGAACTCTATACACTCTACAGAGCCTACGCCGCAGTGATGGGCGGCCATGTTCATGGGAAGCAACGGCAGACTGCAGCCATCCTTCACTTTCTGGATGACTTTGGATTTTCCCCATCAGAAAAAACCCTCCCTGAAACCCCGAGAAGGGAGACTCCTGCATTCCTTCTCCCGTGCCTTCTGTGTCCTGGTGCTGTGTGACGACTACCCTATGGAAATAAAAGGGGAAGTAGCCGAGGAGACACTAGAGGGTTAAGCCAGCGTCCTTCACCACCTCTTAGAAATACCTGTCTGCAGGAGCCAAGGCTGGCTGCATGGTAGATTGTTTTTTTAATATAAAAATGTTTCAGTTTGATTTAATTTAATGTATTTATTTTTTGCGGTAGTGAGGATTAAACCCAAGGCCTTACATATGCCTAGGCAAGCTCTCTACCACTGAGCCATTCCTGCAGCCCAATTGAATTTTATTGAAACCCAGATAGCCTTGGGCACTAGCTGTTCTGTTATAAGTGGGAACAAGCTACTCAGAATGGCTTGAGTCCCCCTAAGTCCCGTTACAGAGGGCCAACCCACCCTCCCATTCACTTCCCTGCTTGCTTCTTCTTTAGGGTCAGCCTTACCCCTGGGTCACAGGGAAATGGGAGCTCTTTTGAATTGCACACCAAGGCTCCATTCCCGGCAGACTTCCAAATGCTCCCCCTGCCAGCGGTGCCTTGTTGGGCTGGTTTTAGATTTTTTTTTTTCCAAGGGGCGGGTTTGTCACCATTTCTGCCGTTTGCTCTGGAGTATAGAAGAGAGTAGCTACAGGTAACAGATTATTTTTAATTCTGCCTTGTTATTTGGAACCGATTTCCCATATGTTGTTGTTGTTTAATTCCTTGCATGAATTTTCTCAAATATTTGCAACATATGTCATATCTATATGCAGATTTTAAATTATGGATGCCTACCTCCAATCATTTTCGAAGTGGGGAGAAATCCAAGTCTAATACTCTCAGGCAGGACCACAGTCTCCTGGGCATCGGATATCGTTCAGGTAGACACATCTGGTGAAATGCATCACATCAAATTAGTATCAAGGGTATTCTGACTCTGAGACTACAGGCAGACAATCCCCTCTAATGTACTGCTTTTTAGATTGTTGGGGAAACTTGAATCCCAATTCTCCTGTGAAATGAGTGATACTAACACGCCTGTTCAAATGCTCAAAGTGAAGATCAAAGCCGCAGTGTCCAAATTGGCTTTGCAAACACAGCAGCCCCTTGCTTCCCCCCTGGGGATACCGTGCTAATTTTATCAACTCTCCCTGGCTCCTCTGCTATTAAATAGCAATAAATAAGTGTGGGGGGTTTTATGTGTTTGCCAGTGGCTTGTTTGCCTGACAAACAAGCTTATTTCCTTTTAAGTGTGAGGTTTTAGTCCAACTAATAGAATTAATCTATTTTTAATGAAAATGCGAATGGCTTTTACTTAGAAACCTACCTACCTACCCACCTCCCTCTATGCCCAGCCCCACCCCCAGCATCTCCTCTGAACGCATACATCCAGCCATGAATATTTCAATACATCTCAGCCTTTCAGATCGATATAGGCAACTCTCAAGACCTATCGATTTTCAGAGGTTTGACTCACAAGGGTGATAAAATATTTCTCGACTTATGAAGCCCGAGTTAAAGAGACCTTGCTGGCCCTTCAACTTTCACCGATATCTTCGTCTCCTTTCCCCTCCTCCTCCCACAGTCTCTAGTCGGGTCTCTCCCCACGTCACGTTGTCCCTCCCAACCCCCCGCACTTTTCCCCCACCATGCACAGCCCAGAGGTAGAGATTTATGACTGAGCAATAAGTCCTGGAGAATCAGGTTCTGTTTCCCCACTGGGTCCACTGCAGGTGGGAGGGAGAGGGGCCGAGGAGGGAGGAGAGCAGCCCCACGCACGCTCAGCCCCCACCAGCCCACCCGTCCCGCCTGCAGGGACCCTGCCATCCTCCCTCCTGTCTCTCTGATTCATTTATCAGTACGGCCGCCGCCTCCTCCTGTGTACCTCTGAAGATGTAATCCCATAAGGCGACCCTAGCAACATACGAGGAATTCCCCACTGAGGTGCAAGAGCTGAACTACTCCATATGGGTACGAAATAAGCTAATTATACAGTCAGCCATGTCCAATGCCAGGATGGATGTTGTTATAAGTTTATCCAGCCTGGTTACAAAGCAGCTAGGCCGAGGGCCTTGGAAAACGTTACTGAAGCTTGGGTGGTGGGTCTGTGAGACGCGTGTTCGGGAGTTGGAGATCTGGGTTTAGACTTTTGCAGCTCTGGGATGTTGGCCAAGTCAATTCAATTCCCTTTTCTAGCCTCTATTTCCTCTGTTAGTAATATATATTCACTCATTCCTCTAGTAAACAAGTTTTTGAATTTGCCCAGTGTGCCAGAGATGGGGACAGATGTCAAACAAGGCAGATACTTATCTCCAATCTCTTACAACTGACCATCTTGAACTACCCAAAAACATATGGATGTTTCTCTGTACTCTGCCGTCCCCTACAAAATGCTTCTAAATGTTGCAATGCATGTTTTTCAATAAGTATGCTATTATTATGTTTATAATATGGTCCCTTGTTAGAATGTTTGCCGCTTATTGGTATGGGTAGTGCCAAGAGCTTTGGGGGTGCTGGCTCATGGAATATCAGCTGAACCAGTTGGTTTTGAGTATTTTGCACCCCGCCCAACGTGAAATGGGTGGAACAGCAAACCACACCATGGAGCCTCTGGGGGACACATCCCACACTCGTGGGTCCTGCTGTCGCAGGTTTCCACTCAAGTCTTTGGTAAGGGGAACTAAACAAAGGGGTCCAGGAGATGCTGTAGAACATCAGTAAACCACAGCCTACCATGCAGTGGAAAGGTAGAGGGGACCAAGGATCTTGTCACCAGAACAAACAAAAATCTTTAAGTACAATGGTTCTTTGGGTGGAAGGGTGATCGTAGACGTGAGTAAAGACACAGCTCATTTCTTATGATGGCAATGTGATCTATTTTGCACTTTAACCCATCAATGGAGTCCAAATTTGCTGCTTTGTAGAGGAAATAGCCATGCAACCTTGAACCGACATTTGCCTTGTCTACAGACTCAGCATCTTAGATGAGAAAAGGTGTATAAGGCTCCTTCCAGCACTGACACTGCCCAGTGCTATGCAGCGCGGAGGACAACTGAGCTCAGAAAGTGCCTTTGTCCTCCTTGTCCCCATAGGTCACACAGAGGAAACTTCTCTGGGTCCGCTCTCCAGGGGGCCCTCTCTACAGGTCCAGAGCCAGTGGGGTGCGCCCCTCTGTGCCACTGCCCCATATGCCTGGGCTGTAACACTAAGCATCCTGAACTGCCTACTCCACTAATTTTAGTATATGTGCTGCCGGAACAAGCACGTCCCCACCACTAACCCAGGAGGTCTGTGAAGGCAGGACCACTGTCTCACCCATTGTCCCACTGGCCACACCTTCCTAGCACATGATCGGCACAAAGCAAATTCTAGAAATTGGTGACTTTGAATAAAATGGAGGCTCTTGCGAGAAGCACTGCGCTTACCCTGCGTGTAGTGTGGAGTTGTACGGGACTGCAGCAGGGGACACTGGCTTCGTCAATGGCCTGTTGTCCCGTTTTGTGCCTCTCACGTTCATTTGTGGACAAAGCACTAATCAGCAGCATGCAGACAGAGAAGCTGGTTCTGACAGGTTTGGTCTGATTCGTCAAATTACAGGTCACCAAGTCTGAGTTTCCAAATATCACGTGTGGCAGGAAGTACAGTACAAGAAGCATGTGGTAAGTGGGGCACTTAGTTACCTTGACTTTGTTCAGTCTTTTGGGGGAGACAGGGAAGTTAGCTTAATTAAAAAAAAACTAAATGCAAATTTTGCCCAAACAATCTAGGATGAAGGGCACATCTGCAGAGGAGCTGTGACCTTGGAAGCATCCGGGCCACACTCCTGACACCCCCAGTGGCATCAGAATTCTTTGATGGCAAACTCTGGTGCCCCAGGATACAGGGCTCAAAGTCTCACAGCTTGCTGTCCTAGAACTACCGCTACCTAAAGCAATTCCAAAGATTCTCAGTGTTTCCAGGAACAAATCCTGGACGGTGCTGCCTTTCTCTATTTCTAAGGAGAAGGTGAGCAGATGGTTTTGTTTGTTAGATTTGCAAGAAACGCTTGTTCTGTGGCTAGCAGCCTGCTGTTGTCCACCAGCTGCAGGCTCCCACATTGCCACACCACTTACTCCAAACAAGACCCCTCCTTCAAGTACAGTTGCCCCTCCATATCGACAGGTCCAAGAGTCAGCTAATCACAGAATGAAAATACTCAACGAATTTACATCTGTTTTGAAGAGGTACAGAGATGTTGTCGTTATTTCCTAAGCAATAGGGTATACCAACGATTCTCATAGCATTTACGTTGTATTTTAAGTAATCTAGAGAGAATTTAATATGTATAGGCAAAAGCACATAGGTTATATGCAAATACTAAATCATTTTACACAGGGACTTGAACATCTTCAGATTTGGTTATTTATGGACAGTTGCCAAAAACCAATTCCCCACTCCCATCATGGGGCTAATTGAACACCACACTTGGTTGATTTCTTAGGATAAATTTAGAGGATATGCATTGATTTAAAAAGTAAGCTATGGGGGTTTAGTGAAATTTACTTTGCGGGACTTTCAGGGTCACCTCAGAGGCAGCTGTCCTCTGTAGTATGAGAATTGAAGTCCATTGGAGATGGTTCTGTGACTTCTCTACTTGGTGTGACACCCACAGAGCAGGGAGAGGGAGTGGCTTTGAGTGGGAGCCTCAAATTAGAAGCACCAAGGGCGGTGCTCCAAAGTGATTTACGTGATTCTGCTTCCCACAGGAGCACCACTGCCTTGTGAGACCAGGCCTTTCTTTGTAAGACAGCTAATGAGACTCACATAGTGACTTTCGCATCATTGGGATGTAAGAACCAAGACCCATGACTTCAAGGAGGACAGCTTTATTTTCTCTCCAGTTTCGGAAGGTCTTGGTCCATGCGTGAACAGCTGGCAAATGGCAGACGGGCATGGCAGAGGCCTAGCTGGAGTCCCTGGTATTGAACAGGAGGCAGGGCAAGAGATTGGGAAGCAGCTAATGAGCCACATGACCTCCCGGGTCATGCCCAAGGGCCCACCCCTCCCACCAGGCCCCAATTTCCAACAGCATAGAAAATCCTCCGCAGAATAATACACTCGAAACAATTAACCCCCTCAATCTAATAACTTTGTGAATACATGAGGCCTTTGGGGACCGTCCAGATCCAAATCATAATGTACTCTAGGAATCTCCAGGCTGTGAATAACTAGTATCCATACATGTTTCTCCAGCACAGCAGAGATATGCCTTATATGTTCTACCTCCTCGGTACCGGGCCGTTCCTGATAAACCAGTATGAGCTGACTGTCACATCCCACCCCTAACGCATTAAACATTAACTCTAAACGGTCATCAAGGGTCATCTATCACAGATCAGCGTTTTGGACTTTAAGTACTTTAGATATCATGTGGTCAAACCCTTTCGCCTTAATAGTGAGATGAGGTGATTTATTAGCTAATAACAAAATTGAAATAAATCGAGGTCTCCTAGCTCCAGCTCAGTGTTCTCTCCTGTTTTAACTATCGCTCCATCTCATCTAGGCAACCACGGGAGACTAGTAATAATAATAATGACAACAAGAGCTTATTTTGCATTTGGTCACTTTTCCCTGAAAACAAGGGAGTTCATGACCTTTAACACAAACTGAGAAGCTGGAAGTGATTTCTCCTCAGAGCCGCAGGACTGGGAAAATATTCACATCGCTCCTCTCCACAGGGTGTGAGGAGTGCACCTCCCATGCCGTTGGTGGCTCAGGAATGGGACCGGTGTCTCATGAGCAGACACGGAACACGACTGCTGAGCAGTGTGTGCTGCTGTGATGCCTCCATGTGCCTCTTCCCATCACCATAGGGACAACACGCTCCCACTTCCTGCTGCTCCTTCGTCCTACGTTCTAAAATGCACAGACCTGAGCCAACCTGGAGCCAACTGGAGCTGTGCAGGAGAAGAGCCAGACCACAGACCCAAGGGAAAGGATACAGGATTGCCGTTGCCATCCACGGAGACGTGGGGTGAACCGAGCCCTCCACGAAGGGAAGAAAAGCAAATGCATTCAAAGAAACATAGTTACTCATACCTCAACCTCGCTTTCCATGAGTTCATATTGCGAATCTGTTGGTGAGGTGAAAAAATTGCATCTCAGATTGCGTTTTTATAAGATCGTCCTGGGAAAATACAGAGACACAATCTAAGGTAAAATCCGTGTATCCTTTCTGAATTTCAAAGTTTGGTTTCCTGGGGTATTTAACTAGGAAATTCTTACTGCTCTTGCGGTGGACAACCAACCAAGGCGATTTGGTTATGCCTGGGTATCCTCCGCCCATCAATCTCTTCCCTACCTAAAGATCCACAGTTCCCATCAATCACCCATTGGCTACTTATCCCTAATCCATCCTCCCAACCACCAGTCCGTCGTCTGTGTCTGCCATCACCTTCATCCCACCCAGCCACCTAGCCATCCAATTATGTAGTTGTCGGAGCTGCAGGAACGTTGCTGGAAGTCCCATTGTGTTCAGTGGTGGGGTTGACATTTTAGTGACTACAGAAAATCCGCTGAGTTGCTACTGCTTAGGTTGGTCCGTCTGCATCTGATTATACTTGCTTCCAGCTCCAAGCAGTTGTTAATGAAACAGTTGCTGTTTTGTTGACAGAACATTAATTACTTGATCTTAGGACTCGGTAATTGCACAAGCCCCTCTGTATACATTACTAATTACATTAGCAATTATATGGCATTTTAAAGACAAAGAAATGACTGAAGCAATTGCAGTGTCACAGGTAACCTGCTGTTAGATTTCAATCACATTCCTAATGTTTCCATGATGTGCTGAAACAAGTCCTGGCAGATCTTGTGACACTGGCTTGCAGAAATAGCCCAGGACTTTGTGCCTGTGGACGCCCTGCTCAGCAGCAAGCCCATCACTGGGTACAGCAAAGGTAGGTAAATATCTCTTTATCAGCTAAGCTTTGCTTTCTCTCTTCCTCCCTATTAAAAGAGAGACAAAAGCTGGGCATGGTGGCACAGAGGTATAAGCTCAGCACTCTGGGAGGCTGAGGCAGGAAGACTGCAAATCCCAGCCTTGGCAACTTAGTGACTTAGCAAGACCTTATCTCAAAATAAAAATTAAAAGGGGGCTGAAGATGTAACTTAGTATGAAGGCCCTGAGTTCAATCCCTAGTATAGAAAGGAAGGAAGGAAGGAAGGAAGGAAGGAAGGAAGGAAGGAAGGAAGGAAGGAAGGAAGGAAAAAGAAAGAAAGAAAAAAGGAAGGAAGGGAGAGACAAAAAAGGTTGAGAAAGAATGTTTCATTTATTCCACAAGTATGTATTGAATATAACCCTCTAAGGTGCCGGGAGTACAGACCTAGTCCAGGATTTCATGAAGCTTAAGAGATGTTTGCAATGGTCAGGGGAGTGCTTGTTAGCCTCAGTAACACACAGCTCAGAAGTCTCAGAGACGCCGAAGCGTGCGATTGCATTTCTTGCCCGCATGCAGTGCAGCATTTCCAACTGGTGACTGAAGGATCCAGCTCCTCCGTGGTGTGGCCTCATCACTGTGGACTCAGCTCCCAACTCTGTGGACAGAAGAACAAAGCAAGGACCTTCTGGATAATATGTTAAGGACCAGAGCCGGAAGAAAAAAAAATCTGTTTATTTTTCCTCCATCCCTTTGGCCAAGAGTGACCTCAAAGCTCCCTCCCTTAAGAAAGGCTGGAAAATGGAAAGGAAAAGGAAGAAATGAGCAGCTGCCGGGAGCCAGCCACCCTGCATAATCACAAGCTGTGACCAGTGTCACAAAGGAAACAGTGGTGACGGTCACCAGTGTGGCCTCACACACATACTCCCGCGTCCTCTGCAAGACTGCTGTCTCCTGTGTTCACAGAGCGAACGGAAGGCCTCGCGCTCATTAGTGGATCTGCGCATCGATGAGTTGCGTAGCAGGTGTGCCTTTAGCCAGCTTCCTGGGAGCGTGCCCCGGAAGGGTGCGCTCTATCCCTGGCGCTTCCCTTTGCTCTCTTCCTCCTGGCTGCCATGTGGTGAGCAGCTGTCCTCCGCCAGGGCCTTCCGACTCACCTCTGCCTTGGAGACAGCTGGCCATGGACTGAACCCGCTGGAACTGGGAGCCAAACAGACTATTCCTCCTTTCAGTTGTGAGCGTCAGGTATTTTGTCTCAGTGATGGGAAAGTGACTGAGACAAGCATCTTTGCTGCCTTATGGAAAAGACGCTCCTTGTCTGTATGTAGTTCTCATTCAGGGTTCCTTCCCCCTTCCCTCCCCCTACCGTTATCACATAATCCGGGTGAGGCCAGTCCTATTATCTCCCTGGACCATAACCTTTACTGGACGGACACAAAGACAAAAAAAAAAAATGATAGACTCTGATTCAATGCTATGGAGGTGCTATAAACAGACCATCTTTTAGGTCACCAGATCCCAGCCCTAACCAACTTGAGATTGTTTTTCAGCTTTCCTTGAAAATCTCTCCGTGATCTTATATCGTTCCAATTCTCTTTCGTCCTAGATCGACCAACTGGTTTCCTTGCTCGGCACCGATGACCTCCAGTTGACACAGGTTGGCAAAGCTTGGCAAAGGTTTTCCTGAGGACGTAGCATTTTGCTGGTGGATGAAGCACAATCTGCAAGCTACCCAAGCAAAGAGTGGCGAAAATTACATTTAAAGCAGAGAAATCACCTGTGCAGATGCCCCGAGCTAGAAAAATCGTGTAACATTTGAGACCCATAAAGGCCACCTACTTGGAGCAGGTAGAATAAGCAAGAAAATTGCATAAGGTGAGGCTGGCGACATGGGAAAGTAATAGATTTCCAGCTCATCATAAACAATGATAAAAAGTTTGGATTTTATCCTAAGTGCAAAGGGACGTGTCATTCAGGCCAGTGTGTGGACAAGAGGAAGGAGGAGGAGAGAGTGGAAGTGGAAAGATCTTTTCAGAGTCCTTGGGAGCAGAAGAGAGCTGCCAGGGTGTGTCTTGATGACCAGCCAAGAAACCAGAGAGAAGAAATCAGCTCAGACACACATCAGGATCAGATGGACATGCTTTGGTGATGGGCAATTTCGTGGAGGCGGGAAGAAGGAGGCATTGAGCATGAACTTCAATTTCTAGAGGCTGTATTTCCTGAGATTTTTTTTAAAGGAAGAGTCAATGGAGAGAAAGGAATTAAGAATTTCTTTTTGGCATGTTAAATTTCAGATTGTCTTGGGGACCTCCAAAGTTGATGTCAGATCCAGAGGCTTCCCTATCCGTGGAGGCTACATCCCAAACCTCTGTTGGATGCCTGAAATCACAGGCAGTGTCAAATATATGTCATCTATACATGCACGCAAGAAAGTTAAATTTGTAAATTAGGCACCATAAAATATCAGCAGTAACTAATAGTAAGGTAGAACACTTATAATAATGTGTTCCCTCACCTCTCCTCCTCCCACTTCTTTCTCTCTCTCTTTTTCTCCCTCCCTCTCTTTCTCATATCTGATTGATCTTATTGTACTGTACTTTTTCATCAACACTGTGGAAAGCGATACTTTGAGTAAGGAAGAGCAGCTGTTCGTGGATCTGGTGTTCAGGGAAGAAGTCTCGATGAGGAATGAACATTTGGATTTTGTGGCAATGAAGCCATGGAGAGGAGAAAAAGCATCCCCTAGCCTTTCTACCTCTGATAACTCCTGAATCTATGAGCCCATGAACACACACCATAATCCCACCACTCTACTGCATTCCTCACAGGTTTGAAAGCCATGTGTCCTCCTAGCCCCGTACCCATCAGCACACAAACCAGCCCCATCCTGCTCATCTGGTCATGGTTACAATGACTCCCTCAACTTGGCCAAGCCCCCTGCTCACACCATTACTCTCCACCATTCCAATCTCATGCCTTCTTAATTGTGAAAATTAGCCCTACTACTTGACCAAGGCTGGTTCACCCCGGGGCAGCTCTGGCCCCCTCCCCTGCTTAACAGCTGTCACTAGCTCTAGTCAGTGGTGACTTTGCTTTCCTAGATGAGCCTGCCCGGCCACCGAGAAGCCTCCGACAAAGAGTACCAGGCCTCTGTGCTCCATCACCGTGTCCTGACCGCTGGTCTCACCTCAGCCCAAGGTGGGAGCAGGTAGCTGAGCCCTGGATCCTGCGATGTGACTCTTGGAGTCAGTATGGGGACTGAATCTGAGGCATTCCTCAGACTGCATGGAGATTCTTCTGACCGCCACCCACCCTCCCCCTACCATCACCACTCTTCAACCCTGGGCTGGCTTCCTCCGTGTACTGGGAACACACAGGTAAGAAAACTGCCAGGTGGGCTCAGGGAGGTGCTCCTGAGAGAACCAAGGCTTTACTGGTCCTGACATTTCTGTCATGGCACGTGTGACTGCTGTTATATGGATTGGATTGAATGAGGTAATTTGTGCAAAAACACCTGGAAATTTTTGGTGGGTGTTTCAATTTCTCACTGGTTGTTACCACTATCATCACATGGCAAAAGATTTCCTCCTCAGTATCACCCACAAACTTCATGAAAATGAAGTGGCAGTTGGGCCTGGTGGCACACGCGTATAATTCTTGCCCTGTGGGTGGCTGAGACAGAGGGATAGCAGGTTTGAGCTCAGCCTGAACAACTTTGTAAGTTGGTGAGATTCTGTCTCAAAATAAAAAATAGAAAGGACCCAGTAGCTGAGTGCAAAGACCCTGGAATCCATTCTCAGTACCCCGACATGCACGCACATCAAATAGGCAAATGCATGAAGTGCTTTCTTTTGCAGCTGGGCCAGTGCCCTGTGTGACTGGTAACCATGTGCTCTACGTTTCCTGGGATGGCCTGGGCATTATTCCCTTTCTTGTTGCTGAGACCCAGTGCTCACAGATTAAAGGAGACGTTCACTTGGTTCACTGCTTCAGTCCGTGGTTGGCGGGCTCCAAGGCAGAGTTCGTGGCAAAGAGTGTGGCCGAGCAAAGAGGGCCACTGGCGGCAGAACGTAAACGCAAGGCCACGTCTCCATGGCCCACCTAGACCCACCCGGAAGTGTATGCCACCAATCCCTGGAGTGGACCCCAAAGCCAGACAGATTCAAATTCCATGCTAACCACCACAGCCTGTATTTCTATAATTTTAGTCTTCACAGCAAAAGTGGCTTGTTGAATTCTACGTGGACTTTAAAACTCCGTAAAACTTTTCTCAAGAATGAATTTATGCGTCAAAATGGAATTTTTTGGTCAGACTGTGTTTTAGCATTTGAAGAGCGGCGCGTCGTGGTATTTATTGTTGTCACCTGTGGAGGGTGGGAGGACTCGCAGCGGCCCTCTTCCTCCGGGTACCCTTCTTGGCAGGAGGGAAATGAGAGCGCAGCCATGATTCTCCTTTGACAAATGAGCAAAGCCAGGGAGGCCAGCGTGGCACTGTGACATTGTGAGGACGGCCGCCTGGGATGTCCCTGGGCTTAAGGAGAGGGAGGAGAGGAGTGGGGACCGATCGCAGCGACCTTGGCCCGGACACTTCCTGCTTTGTCTTGGTCTCCTGTGTCATTCATCCCTTGTCTGGAAGGAGGCTTCCCGCTGAAGGGCGGGCTGGCTGCAGTGACTGGCCTGCTGGCTCCGGGCGTCCTCCTGACCAGAGGATGAGGGAGAGAGAAGCCAGGTGAGGAAAGGTGGGGTGGGTTTTCGGGACAGCTGGGGAGGGGAGGGCAGGGGAAGTTGCAGCAGCGTCAGCAGCCCTCTGGCCCTTCGCTGTCCGGTGTTCGCTTCTGCGTTAGTTTTTGGGAATAACTAAGTCATGAGCTGAAGCTGAGAGAGGCGGGTGGATGTGGAAGGGAAGGGACCACAGCCCTCCGCGCTCAGCCTCTGCCCAGCCTCACCCTTGGCTGGGGTTCGGCGCTTCCTTGAGGAAGAGAAGAAAGTGGATGCCTTCCTGCCAAGAGCATCGCTTCTCAGTCTCCTCTGAACCATCTGCCCGCCGGGCTCCTGAGACGTGCGTCACAAATGGCCGTGTCCTTGTCACACCGTACGCCCCTTCTGCTTTCTAACCCCTTCCTTCGTGGACAGCACTCCTTAAAATCCCAGCATGGGGGTTCTGGTACCACAATAGGCTGTGACAGCAAAGGTCTGGGAATCAAGAGACTTCCCGTGAGTCAGAGCCTTTCTCTAGGAGCCGGTGTGATGGGATTTGGATGGAGTTTCCAATTAAATGCAGTCCTGGCTCTGCTACCAGTAAATACTGTGAGCTGTGGCTCTTCAGTGAAATAATCAGGCCTTATTTTTCTTCCTAGGTGGTCGGGTGCCCTTTTTAGTCCTGTGGAAATTGACAGGCCATGTTTTGTCTCCCATAGTATTCAATAAATTTTATGATCGATGCGCCTATGTTTGTCCCTTCTGTCAGGGCTCATGTAGATGCCGTATATATATATATATAATGTATGTATATGTATGTATATGTGGACAGAATCTTGAAACATTCATGAATCTTGGAACAAATGCTTGGCATGCTCACGTGACTTTTTTTTCCTTCGTGGAAACTCATCTCCCTCAAAACATTGTAGGAATGAAGTGAGATAGTGTGTGCGGTGTGATCGAAAAATACAATGATTGTTAAAAAAAATTATTAGAGTAAAAGACATGTTGACTCTCCCTCAAAATATCCCCTTCACTTTGAGCACACTTATCCCACCATTCCTGCCACTGTCTGGGGCAGGTCTGGAAGCCCCTTTCGTGTCTTGAGTTGCACTGTCATGGCTGCCTTGAGGTCCTGAACTGAATTAAAACATTTACCTTTTGTGCTTATTTTGACTTTGGGGAAAAGGCAGAAGTCACGTTGTCAGATCTAGTGACCAAGGCATTGCAGAAGCACGGTGAAGATTTTATTTGCTAGAAACTGCCTTAAATATTTGATCAACAAGAGGACCAAAAATATGGTGAATATTTATGTAAAAAATATTACAGTAAAAGACACACACCCATAGCCTCCCTCTAAACACTTTCCCTTGCGTTGAACACACTTACCCCCCCTTTCTTGGCAATGTGTCTTTTACTGTGGTAAGTTCTTTTTACAACTGTAAACAATCACCGTATTTTTAAATCTCCCCTTTCATAGCAAAAAGAAAACATTTTTAAAAACATTTTTAAAGCAGAGAAAGAAGACACTCAGTTTTGCTTCTATTTCCACCCGACTGTTACAGCTCCAAGACTGGTGCTCCTCCCAAGCGCTGCAGCAACCACACTCAGAAGTTCTTCTTTTAAAACAATCGAAAAATTAAGTCCTATTATCTGATAAATAACAAGTCTCCACAAATCAGAGAAGGCTGGAGAAGATCGTAAGTCACTTTGAAAAGTAATTCAATGCAGCATGTTGCATTGAACGTGTTTGAAAGGATACAACCCAGAAGTAGCTATGGTCTTCGCTTCTGGTGGCGTTCTAGAGCCGGGGTCCCCGGCCTTTTTGACACCAGAGACGCGTTTTGTTGAAGACCATTCTCCCAGGGTGGGGCTGAAGGTGTGTGTGTGGTGGTGGGGGGCCGGTTACTGGTCTGCAGTAGGTGTTAGGCGACAGCTTTAAAATGGTATTATCAGCAGGAGAGGAGGCCGGAGCTAAGCTCCACCTCCTGTCAGTCAGCAGCGGCATTAGAACCTGACAGGAGCGCGCTGGTCAGAGGCTTCCCCAGCTGTTCTCTTCCTGCTGATGTCCACAGGCCCAGGGGGAGGTGTCAGGGATCCTTGTTGATTTCATGTCAAACAAAAGAACAGGGTTTATTCTTCAGTATTCAGGCTGGGCGGGGGAACTTCCCTCGGATAGATTTTATGAATATAAGCTCTGTTTTCTAAGCAAGATTGACCAAAGGTCTTTGCTAATCCATTTTCAAATTGTACCTCTTAATTTTTTGTGGATTTTGTTACTGTTGGTATGTGTTTGCAGTACCTAGTAATTACACTTACCTGGGATTTGTGCACGCACACGTCACAGCGTATTCACGTTTACGTCACTTCCCTCCTCCCACCCCCAGGTTCCCTCCTATCTCCACTGTCTCTCTATTTCTTTCCTCTCTCTCTGTTTTTCTTCTTTTATTTTCCTCTTAAATTACTTATAGTTTTGGGTTCTTCACGTAAGAGAAACTCTACAATATCTCATCTTCTTTGTCTTATTTATTTTACAAACTGTAATTATACTGTGTTGATTAGGATTCAGGAGCAGTCATGGAGGCGCACAAGGGAGTTGTTTGGTTTTTTGTTTTGTTTTGCTTTGTTTTTTGAGACAGGGTCTCGCTCTGTAGCCCACGCTGGTCCTGAGCTCACTGGTGTAACCCAGGCTGACCTGGACTCAGGACAATCCCCCGCCTCAGCCTCCCGAGTGCTGGGAATACAGGTGTGCGACACCACACCCAGCGTCATGTGGTGCCGGGGAACCGAACTTGGGGCCTTGTGCTTGCAAGGCGAGCTCTTTAACTTCTGTGCCATTCCTCCAGCCCCAAGGGAGTATTTTGAAGGGTAGAAACAGACAAAACTAATATTTTTAAATTATTTATTATGCACCAGAAAGTAAAAGGGATTGCTTTCAGCTCTGGTGCTGGCTCGGTCACTGCTGCCCAACCAGAGGGCAGGGGAGGAGGCTCTGCTGTTATAGTGAGACGCTGGAAGCTGGAGAGGGCAATGGCTCCCCCGTTGCGACTCAGCTAGAACCGGACACGAACCAGCTTCCTGGACTACATGCAAAGCCCTCTGGCCGATGTAGGTTGAGGGAAGATTGGGTGGGGGGTGGGGGGTGGAGGGAATTAGCACATTTACTCTTGACATGATGAGTTTTCTAAGAAGTATCCGCATAGGCGTGTGTCCCAACTTCAAAAGAATGTAAGTATCAAAAGCAAGATCAGAGCAAGGGCATAGGTTGGCATAACCTCCACAGGTAGAGGCAGCCACATAATTCATCATGCAAACCAGACTTTCAAGAGCAAAGTGTGTTTTTATTAATAACTACACTCAGGCAATGTCCTTGGGAAACTAGTGTAACTCAGCATTCTCCCTATAGAAGGAAGCTTGGCACTATCTGAGAATCACAAATGCACACACATATTTATTCATACACTTCTGGGAACTGCTCCTACAAGTACACTACAAATATTCTACAAATGGATGCACATTATATGCAAAATGGGAATTTTATTAAATATTAACTGTATTATTAATAATAATAGAAAAAAGAAACAACGAAGATGCCAGTAAGTAGGGAAATGATCGAAAAGTATTCACATTTAAAGGTGAACTACAATACAGCTATGAAAACCTAGATCTCCCTTTCTGTTCTGATACAGAACATCTGTAAGTTGTGGTATTAAAAATAAAAAATCAAGCTACAACACAGTGTGTAGTATGAGTTACAGTTGTAAAAAAGAGGAAGGGATGAAATATCTATGTGTATGCACGGACTCCCTCTAGGATCGAATTGCAAGTTCAAGCTCTGCCTATGCCGCTTGGTGACTGAGCATGAACTTGCCTCAAAGTAAAAATTCAAGGGCTGGAGATATAGCTCAGTGTGAAAGTTCTGGATTCCTTCTCCAATGCTGCAAGAAAAGACACATAAATAAAGTTTAATAAAATCATATCACACAGAACCTTAATAACTCATAGAAGAAAGAGTTTGTGGGTTTGCAATGCTTTATACATTTCTTCTTAGAAGGCAAAAACTAAAAATATATTGGATTTTCCACACAAACAAAACCGCCTTACTTCTCCGGTGTGGTAGTCAAAATATCTCCTCTTATCCCACCAGACTGAAAAAAAAAAAGAAAAGCGTGATTGACGGCAAAGCATTGGACACGGCGTTCCAGGGCAGTGCGCAGGAAGGGCAGGAACTGTGGGCAGGTGGGGGGAGAGCAGCACGGTTGCCCTGTGGCTGCAGATACTTCTAATTGGCACAGCAAGGAAGGGAAGGGGGCTCCTCTCTCTCGCAAGTGGCTGAACTAGAAATGACCACACGGATCTATGAAAATATTCTGCAAGTGTACAGAACACAGCGTCCAAAAGTTGTAGAAAGAGTACATTCTTCTGGAATAAAAAAAAAGAGAGAGATTCTCTAGAGCAAACAAAGCCGAATTTTATAAGATATCTTCATTACAATTTCAGAACTCTTGAGAACTTGGATTTAATGGAGACTTATATAAATAACTTCAAAGGAAAAAGAAACTAAAGAATTAGAATGAAATTAAAATCCAAAGGTGGCAGGAATTAACCCAAAAAAGAAAATACATACATGGATGTACATACACCACAATTGTAAGGTGAAAATAAAAATCAAAAATTACAAAAGCTTCAGCCTATATGAAGTAACTGGGTTCAGTCTAGTCCTTCCTCCTTAAACAAGGAGACTGCACAAAATACAGGAAATATGGCTCTTCTGGCAGGAACAATGAACAGAGCAGGGTGATAACAGTAGGAGCAATGCCGGTGGGAGCACTGAAGGTGGGAGCACTTACCGTGGGCTCTGCGGTTGCTGTGGCTTTCTGCCTGGGGGCACTTCAGCACTGGGAGGACGAACCCAAGCCAACCGTGATGGTCTTACTGAACTGAAGAAGCAAAGGTTGAAACTTGAGTGGCCCTAGGAGGCTGCAAGTCATGGATAGACTGTTGGAGACACTGATGCCATGGAGAAAGAGTCACAGAGAAAACTCCAGAAATCTGTTCAGGGGCCTCTTAGAGTCTAATGTTGACTATAAGGCACCCATATATAGGGCATGATTCTATGAAGTCATCCAAAGTCTCCTACAGGTGGACAATTGGCAGAACTCATGAAGACCGGAGAGATGCTGTCCTCCCAAACTATTGGAGTGGAAAGACATGGCCAGTATCTGGACACTCAGTAAAGACTCAATGGTTGAGAGCGTATCTCAGTGATAGGACACAATTAACCTTAGAGCAAAAGCTATTCTCTGTTTTCCTTTACACATTGCAACCAATTCCTAAAAAGATCAATTGATCCACAAGTGATTAACTGCCTTGCTAAGCAGAAATCAATACTCTTCAAAGGAAGACAACACAATGCAGACTCTTGACAACTTTGCATTTGCAATATCCAAGATACAATAAAAAACCTACTAGATGAAGGATTATAGGACCCATTATCAAAAGAAAACCCAATCAGTAGGAAAGGTCACAAATTACAGATTAGCAGAAAGAATTTCAATGGAATTATTGTGAACATGTTCAAGGATTTACAAGAAATCATGATCATAATAGGAAGGGATAGGGAAACCATTAAAACTTCCATTAGAAACTTTAGAACTTAAGAACACATATCTCAAGCGCAACATGGAACCTGAGTGAGCTCATTAGCGTATTTTGCACAGCTCACGAAAATATCAGTAAACACAGGAATAGAAAATACGCAGATTGAGGGTTAGACAGAAGGTTGAAAAACTGAGCAAAACTAAGTGGCTTATGGGACAACAGCAAATGAGCATGTAGTTTGAGGCTCTGAAAACTACATTGTGGAGAAACTTTTTAAAATACCTACATGCATTGGGCAACAGGTAACACTCATCAGAAAACTCAGTATTGTAGATCTGTTTCATTTTTCCTGAGTTAATAGGCTCGACACAATTGAAATCTCAGAAGGGTTTTTGGTAAAAACTGACATACTGATTCTAAGATTTACATGGAAATGCAAAGTTCTTAGCAGAGTCAAAACAGTTTTGAAAAAGAGTAACTCCGTAATTAGAGCTCCAATTATTTTGGCATAGGGTGTGTGAACAGCAGACCCACACTCAGTAGATGCTCTGTTTATTTTGTGTCAAACTAACTCAGTGCAGACAGAATAATCTTTTCAATAGACAGTGCTGGAATAATAGATATAATAAAAGGAAAAAATGAACTTCCACTCTGTCTCAGGCCTAAAATACAATATAACTTGTAAAATACTATAGTGTAGACATGCAAGGAAAGCTTTTGAAACTTCTATTTAAAATAAAACAAAAAGGAAAAAATGTGCAATGTGGAGATAGGCAAAAATTTCTTAGGATATGTACAGTATTGTCCATAAAATTTAAAAATATTGATAAATTGCACCTCGCCACAACTGAGAATGTTATTCCTCAGAGGATACTTCAATTGCATATCGATTGGCAAATCAAAATACTCCAGACCTATACCTCTCACAAATATTAGCTGGAAATGACTCATGGACATAAAAGTAAAGTACAAAACTATAAACCATTTAGGAGAATTTTATTGCCTAAGTATTTCTTAGTATTGAAGAAAGTCTTTATGGTCTACAGTTAGGCAAAAAAATTCTTAGACTTCACACCAAAAACATAATCCATCAAAGGTAAAATAGAAATGCCAGATTAAAATTATTTTTTGTTGTTCTGCAAAGACGCTGTTAAAAAGATGAAAAGTTGATTACAAATAGGGACAAAATATTTGTAAATCACATATCGAAACAAGGAATACTAGTCAGGCTATATAAATAACTCCCAAAACTCAAAAGCATCAAAGAAAAAAGAAAAGAAATAGAAAATGAGCAAAAAGCATGGAAAGATTTTGCACCGAACATGTTATTTCTATGACAAGTACACAAGAGATATTTAATTTCATTGGTAATTAAGGAAATGCAAATTACAGCTACATTGAAAATCACTATGTGCATATCATAAAAACTGAAGTAAAAAGTAAGGACACATACTGGCAAGGAAATGGAGAAACTGATTCTCTCATATATCACTTGTGGGAGTATAAAATGGTACGGCCACTTTGGAAAATGATTTAGCAGTTCCTTATAACAGTACACATACGATTACCATATAACTCGACAATTGTGTTCCTGGGCATTGATCCCAGAAAAATGATGAAAACTTGTGTTAAAAAAAAGACCTGGACATGAATTTTCATAGCTATGTTATTTTAAATAGCTCTAAACTGGAAACGTAGCACATGTTTCTAACTAGTAAATGTTTAAAGAAACTGGCACATAATACTACTCAGCATTAAAAATTAACGAACTATTGAATGAATCTCAGAGGAATTTGTTGAATGGGAAAAACTTCAAAAGGTTGCAGACAATGGTTCCATTTGTATGATATTCTAGCATTGGTAAACGTACAGAGATGGGAAATAGATTGGTTGTTGCCTTGGGCACGGGGATGAGGTGTGGGAGAAGGGTGGGTAGACATAGCTGAGGGAGGTTAACATGGGGTCTCTGTGTCTTATCTATGATGGTGGACATACAACATTCATGTGGTAAAACTACCAAACTCAACATGCACATACACAAAGAAAACAGGGAAATTTGAGTAAGATGGTGAGTTACAATGGTACCTATGTCCTGGGTATAAGGTTCTCCGAGGGGTTAGCACTGGAGGAAACTGGGGAAACTGGATTTCCCTATATTATTTCTTTCAGTTGCATGTGACTCTACAATCATCTCGAAACAAAAGCTTAAAATAAGAGATACCTCATTGAGAACATGAAAAAATAAGTTGTAAACTCGGAGAATATGTCCTAATGATGAATCTGACAATGGACTTGTATCTGGAATATATGGAAACTTGAAAAACTCACCATTAAAGAGACATACCACCCAATTGAAAAAAGGGCCAACAGACCTGCGTAGACACTTTGCAAAAGAAGATACACAAGTGAACAATGGAGACTTTCTGAAAAGTTGCTCAGTTTTCTCAGACACCAGAAAAACACAAACTAAAGCCACAATGAGGTCTACTGTGCATCCGTGGGAATGGCTAAAACCAGAGATTCTGGTAATGTTAAATGTTGGCGAGATGGTGGAGCAGCTAGAATCCTCATGCATTACTGATGAGTAAAAGTGGAATAATAATTCTGAAACACAATGTGGTAGTTTTTGAGAAAATTAAACATACATTTACTCTATGATTCATTTCCATTCCTATATTTTTACCCAAGAACTGAAAATATAATTCCACAAAAGCCTATGGATATTTATAGCAGCTTTATTCATAATAGTCAAAGTTTGAAAACATACAAATGTCCTCAACATCTAGATGGGTAAGTTGAATACTATTCTTCAATAAAAATAAATAAGCTTCTGATTCAGAAACATGGATAAATCTTAAAATCATAATGCTTAATGAAAGAAATATTCACAAATAATAGCATACAGTATGTGACTGGTGAAGGGCTTATGTCAAGTTGAGGGGATCAGAAACCACCTGCAATAAGGTTTGTGAACCACACGTAGATTAGAAATCAAGAACCAGCCTGGATTAGAGTGTGAGTGATTTGTGGGCTGGCCAATGAGAGAAGCACACCCACCAAGATGTGGGAGGGCCAACTGGAACTCCAAGGGTATAAAAGGAAGGAAGAGGGAGGATTGTGACAGCTTCTTCCTCTGGGAAAGCTCTCACCTTCGTCATTGTCTACAGACACCAATGTGCTGCATGCCACAGATTTTTAGTCCAGATTCATTCCAGACCCAACTTGTGTCTGTCTGCCCATCATTGATTTTCAGTCGCCGATCTTCGGGCTCCAGTCTCCATCCGAGATCTGCGGCAGACTCTCACCTCACCAGCTGTCCTGCAGTCCCGGACAGGAGATCTACTTCACAGCTGAGCCGCCATCTTGGGACATCTCTATCCTTGAATTTGTAAGCCTTCCTAATAGATTCTTTTGTTCTAAATCTGTTAATTCTGTCTTTGAAAGAACCCAAACTAATACACCGTATACATTCATTTACATGAAATTCTAGAAAAGGCAAATTAATTGTAGAAACAGAAAACATAAAGCAATTTCCTTCACTTTGGAGCGAGGATGTTATCTGAAGGAGACATGAGGGGTGTTTGGAAACCTTCATATGTGATTGACTGAATATAGTCACCCAAATTTACCAAACTGTGGCTATCAAAAGGAATGTACTTTATTGTGTAAGCCATAATTAATTCACCGCCTTTTACAAGTAATAAAAGACCTTGGAGAGTATGTGGAGTCTGTCATGTACAGAGTCTGTAACCTGGAGGACAAGTTTGAGATACTGTCACCGGCTGCTAAGTAGAAGGATGAATAAAAATAATGAGAGCTAACAACTACAGTTATGAAGGACAGAAGACTGCAGAAATTCCACATGTGACAGCTGAACTCCTGTCAGGAGAATAAGTGGAAATAAAGCCACAATTTAAAACATAACACCAGCAAATGAGGTGGACGGACCTGGATATTATATGATTAACAACCAGATAAGAAGAACTTCTCAGTTTTGGAGAAAAAAGAAAACACGGTGCCTAGAATAAAACATAAAAACAAAATTACAACAAAAGGCAAAAAATATCGAAAATAGTGTCTCCACCGTGAGATTAAGCATATCATTTATAACAGTAGACAGCAGTGGGTTGATTTTCCTTACAAGAGAAAAATAATGGGAACTTTTAGGATAACAATCTTTACATTAAGGCATAAACGTTTGATTTCCCTTCCATTTTTAATTGAAATGACCAGAGGAATGTGGAACAAAAGAAAATAGAAGGAAACCTGCCCATGCCTAGATGTTAAGGAAAGAACAATTCTGATTTCTTAAGCTTCGAAGAAAGCATGCCAATCGCTAGAGAATGGGACCAACTTTAGGGCAGACCAGACAGGCATAAACTGGCCCCTTGGCCAAGAGCGCTTCACGGGCAGTAGGCAGAATATCCCATAATTCTCAGAAGTAGTGACTGGATGTGAGGGCACTTCCCCTAGTCTCTCCTGTCACTACTGTCCTCGGACACTCAGAAGCCAGTTGCCCTAGGAAATCCAGGAACAGTCAGGGACACCCAGGACGAAGTCAGTGCTGCTGGTAGAGTGGGTCTGTTCTATGAAACAGAGCTCTTCTCTCGCTTTGAAAAATGACAGCTGAGTGAATATTGAGAGTACAGCCCGCTCCATTCTTGACATAATTGATCAGCAAGAAATACACAAGGGGGTGTCTTAATAATGCAGTGATATTAAATTAATAAGTATCTCTCTACTTACAAAGGTAATTGCTTTTCCAGTGTACTGATCTATAAGTTTGTATGTTGAGACCTACCCCAAAGATGATGGTATTAGGATAGGGAGGTTTTGGAAGGTGATTTGGTCATGAGGGTGGGGCTCTGTAAGTGGAATTTGTGTCCTTATACAAGAGACTTTGCTCCTTTCACCGTGTGAAAATGCAGTGAGAAGGCATCATTCCTGAGCCAGGAACGGGCCCTCACCAGGTGTTGAATCCATAGGTAACTTGATCTTGGTCTTCCCCAACATCATAATAGCAAGAAATAAATTTCTGTTGTTTGTAAGCCACATAGTCTTTGGTACTTTTTCATGGCAACTGGAACAGTATCAGACACATTTCAAATCAGAAATTGTATATCTCACAACTAAAATAATATAAGAAAGATGAAAATTAATGACAATGTTACAAAGTAAAAATCTTAATTTCTTAAAAATTAGAATTACAAAGTACTACTAATACTTGGGCCAAAATACACAAAAGCAATATTTAAAATATTCTATGAATTCCACAATTTAATACAGAAACTGAACAAATTTGACAAAATAGAAGATGTATCGCAAGGATCCTAATGTAACACAAAGAATTGAAGGAAGAAACGAACAAAGAAATCTCAGAAAAGCAGAACCACAAGGTTGTTCCAAGACTATTCCAAAGTTACTCAAAGACTTTTAGCTTGAGGGAGCTAGCTCAGGTAGGGGTAGCTTTGATGGACAGCAGTCGTTAACATAGCCACATAGATGAGAGATTCCTACGCTAAAATCAGTGGGTTGAAGTCAAATCCATAATCAGAACAAAATTAAAATCAAAGGTAAATAAAATTGTCTTACTTATTTATTTTTATTTCTGGGATGCAACACCTGGACCTCACAACTTAAGGGAGCATTTTATCTCACAGTTCTGAAGGTCTCATTCTATTTGTGCTTAGCTGGCAGTGGTGGAAGGGCATGGCACAGGGCCTCCCTGGGGAAAAAAGTTATTCCTGGCATGGAGGAACAGCAAGCCAGGAGGATGAGACAAAGGGTGGAGCCAGCAATACCCTTCCATGTCCCAGTAATGCACCTCTTCCAGTCAAACCCCGTAACCCACTCCTCCAACCAGGCCACGCCTCTTAACCATCCAAGAAATCTAACCTCCGCGATCGAGTCCTTCCAAACATGAGGCTTTTGGCAGCCATTCCAGATCCAAACCATAACAAAAATAAACTGTACTTAGGTTAAAAAAGAATATTACATCTATACTATCACCATGCTCTCACCCAAAAGAATAGATGTGAGAGATAAAAGATAACACCAGCAGTCACGTGCTAATAGAGAATTAGTCATAAGCCCAAGAATTGGTTCTCTAGGGGAAAAAAAAATCTCACTAGCACCGAGTTATTAAAATTCTAATAAAATATATTAAATTCAATCATAAGAAAAAAGCAAGAACTGTACGTAATTCTGTGTTAATCAACTTGAGATTCTCAATGCAAAGGCCACTCATATAGAAAAGTTTAATAAAATTGACACAAGATGAAATAAAAATCTTAATAATTACGAGTAAAACAGAAAAACTGTTAGAGAACTATCTTCAGAAAGGCTTCAAGTCTGACAGATTTTAGAGCAATTTTTAAATTGTTTTCGAGAAAAAGAATTCTCTTTTTATTGCATGAGATAGAAAGAAGATACCAAAATTATTCCAATTTATCTTAGAATGGTTCACATCTGTCAAGAACACAAGCTCAGTACTGCTAAAAAACAAAAAAATATGGAAACCGATCTCAGTTTTGGCTTCACTACCAAATCGAACCCAGCAGCTCATTTAAACAAAGACTACAGCAAAATCAGGAATGCAAAAATGGTTTGATGATAGGAAAAAAATCCATTGGAATAATCCATCATGTGTATAAGTCAAAGAAAAATGACTCACATGATCATCGCACAAGGTGCCAAAATACATCTGATAATTTTCAAAATCATTCCTGATTTTTAATTTAAAAAAACCTTTGAATAAAAACTTAGCAACGAAGACCAGAAGATTTCCTTGACCAATTACGCATATTATGTCAAATTGGCTGCTCTCCCAATTAACAGAGAAGCTGAGTATGAAAGTCAGACCTGGCCACAAGACCTTGCCATCAACACAACTTTTTAATATTTTCCTGGCCCTCTGAGCGGTCTATCAACAGAAAGAAATATGAAGTAGAAATATTGGAAAGGAGAAAGAAATTGTTTGCCTCTGAGATGACAAGAATAATTTCCTGAAGGGCTCAGGTTCTGGAAACCAAACCCTCCCCGCGTCCTGCTTTCTGCCCTCCTTCATTGCTCCCCCGAGGCCACGAGCACACCGCCTCCTAAGCCGCCTGATGAGGGAGAGGAGGCAAAGGGGGTGGATTAGCTAGAAGGAAAAGAAAAACCAGGAAGAGCTGGAAAACACGACTTGCCTTTATGTAATGCCCACGTACGCAGGCACACACTCGCGCTTACAGAAAACAACACCGCCAGTGCACGTTCACATGTTAACGGGGCTCATTTCTCCATGGCAACATGACAACTGATCTCATTTCTTCGTGCTTTTGAATAGTCTCTACATGTTGTACGGTGGACATTTATGACTTGTGCAGTGGGAAAATGGTCAAAGACAAGTAAGGGGCGGTGTGCAAGTTACACCAGAGACGGCTGGTGTGGGGCCGGGGAGAGTTCCAAGGGGACGATGGGTCCCCGGGTGCGCTGACCGAGCCAGGCCCTCAATTCCGTCCCTGGTTGTGTCGTGTGCCTATTGGCGTACTCACTCCCTTAACTCTCGGAGGCTCAATCTCCTTCAGGGCAGCCCTGTGTTCCTGACATTCCCCAGCGGAAGGGCCTCCCTCGGGACCCAGGGCTCCTGCCTTGGGTGATGCTGTGGCTGAGGGCTCAACTTAACCTATGTCACAATTTACCCAAGGCAGTCAGCACTGTGAGTTCCATAGTGTTTATTCATCTTTGCCCCTTAACTCTGGAAAGCCTCCTAGTTTAAACAACAGCTACACTTGGTCACTTCAATATGGATGCTTTCTTGGTGGGAAAAATGTCTCTATTCATACAATTGTTAAAATATTGTTTTGAGCAAACGCTGGCTGCCAGACCCGAGTAAGCAGATTCCGGGGTCCGAATGAAGTCACTTCCACCCCAGCAGCTGCTGAAAGCTGCGCCCAGAACTACCCACACTCAGGGTGGCATTGCTACTTCTGGGTGTAGGTGGGCAGACATGTGCTTGCAGCTGGGACTGGGCGGGTCAACGATGCAAACAGCGTGGTTGGCAGGTGATCCACAGAGCACAAAGGCATCCTACACCAGCGTGCTACTGAGGACAGCCGAAGTCCCAGAGCGCAGTTTCCTTTGTGTTATTTCAGATCTCACCCAGAGCTGAGGGAGACATCCAAGAAGGGATTAAACCTGGGATTGGGTCAGGCTGAGTGGCAGAGACCTATAAATTCAGTGTCTGGGAATCTGAGGCAGGAGGATCACACATTGATCCCAGCCTTGGTAACTTAGTGAGACTCTGTCTCAAAATTTAAAAACAGTAAATGTAAAAAGGGCTAAGGACGTAGCTTGGGGTGAAGGTTGTGGGTTCAGTTCCCAGTACTACAAAGAGAGAGAGAGAGAGTAAGAGAGAGAGAGAGATTAGATGCTCCTGGCTTGCTCATCTATTCAAGGGTTCACCCCAATTTGGCTCTAAATTTATTAAATACGTAAGTTCTACAATTTTAGATTTTGAGACCCAAATTGTGGCTTAGTCTACAGATTTTTCTCCTTTTCCGCATATTGCTGAGCCTCTGGCTACACTTAAATGTTGGACTCTAAGGAAGCAATTTTGCTCAGATGACCGTTCGGTGGCTAGGGATTTCGTGTTCTAAATTTTGTGAAATAAGAGACTGATACTGTAATAATCCTGTATGTTCTATTAACTCTTTGAACTCTTTTTTTTAAAGGGTTCCTCAGAGGCCACTAAGGGGCCACACCCATTCCCATGGAAGGCAGCCCAGGCTGCAGCTGCACAAGCCTCTAGACCAAGGCCCTTGGGTTGAGACCGAACAGAACTGGAAGTTGAGAAATGAAGTTTTGGATATTAATTTCCTTGCATATCAGGTCACAGGAAAAATTAGAACTCAAGTTGAACTTTAATATTTTTGGAGTTTTCCTTTTATATGTTAAGAAATTTTAATTTTGGACCTTTGTTCTTTTGGACTTACACGCCTTTGGACTTTCTGTAGAAGAGGATTTAGTTTTTGGACTTGAATAGCTTATGTGGAATTTCCAAAGGGGAGGGAGTTTACAGTCAAACTCGGTCCCTTCTATGTTCCTGGAATTATGTTATTGAATGTCTTTATATTCTTATTTAACCACATTGCAGAACTTCTGAGAAACGTTGTATTGGACCAAGTGGCTGGCTGTTTTTTGGAGGGGAGGGAGAAAGTGAAACAAAATAGAGAGCGAATTTGTACATCAGTTAGTAAAATTAACATATTCCTTGGATCCATGTAAAGCCTTCTGAGGTAAATTCTAAACTGTCCATGGGTTGCCAATGGAACTACGGCCATTATTGTGGGAAGGGCCTCCTAAAAGTGGGAGCGGCACTGTCATGAGAGAAAGTTCTCTCCAGAAAACTGCCACGACCCACAACCTTGGGTGACCCTGTGCTGGATGGCTCAGCCCAGTGGCTGAGGAAGACAAAGAGCTGGGCTCTTTTAAGAGAAGTCACATCCCCCCTCAGCATGATCTCATAAGGCATTCTGGTCCCCAACCAGCGTGTCCCATCAGGAACAGAAAGTTGTGGTCTTTTGTAGTGTGGGTGAGCTCACCTATTGAAGGCTGCACACCCAAGAAAGTTTCTCTCTTCCCTTTGGCCCTGGATTCTTGGTAAGTGCATTAGATGTGGCCCTGAACTTGGAAAAGTTGCCCCCAGGGCTACACGAGCAGGTCATATATGTGCCTGCGGGAGGTGGGGCTAGGTGGGGAATTGACCAGCAATTGCACAGCAGCCCCTCCCCGACAAGAGTGTCTGTTATAAAGCTGACCGTGATAGCATGTCAGTAGCCTTGATCCTCGTCTCTTCTTCCCTTGGTTCAGAACTTGGGCCAGAACAAGGATATTTGTTTCCAGAGCCCTTGACAAGCCTCATCTTTAAAGCTAGACTGCTAAGTCCTCCACCACACCATGTTGCATGTAAAAGTTATGTAGATGATGGATGTGAAAATATTTTGAATATTGCTGGTCATTCAAGGATTTGGTCAAGTATCACTCTCATTGATCAATGATACTTTGCAGTCCTGGATACCCAGGACCTTCACACTGAGCTACATCTCCAGTTTTTTTCTTCTTTGCTAGATGGATTTTTGCTAAATCACTAAATTGCCCAGGCTGGGCTCAGACGCACAGTCCTCTTCCTTCTGCCTCCTAGAGTGCAAAGCCTGCAACTGTCTCTCCTTTTCCTGGTGCTAAGAGAACCGTTACCCACTCTGCAGATCAGAATCTAGAAGCGCGAGTCTCACAGCAGCGCCGGGAGTGGGACTGCCACTCTGTGACTGCTGTGCCGGCCACGCGGGACAGTGTCTCACTCTGAGCATTTGTTGCTTGATGGGCCTCTGTGACGGTTGAAGAGATTACGTCAACTCGAGGGAATTAGGAACCACATCCAGATTAGTGCTGGGGAACCACGCCTAGAATGGGAATTGAGACCCAACCTGGATTAGACTGTGAGTGATTTGTGGGCTGGCCAATGAGGGAAGAGCACACACCCGGATGTGGGAGGGCCAACTGGAACTCCAAGCGTATAAAAGGAAGGACAGGGAAGCTTGTCACAGCTTCTTCCTCTGGGAAAGCTGTCCCCTTCGCCGCTGTCTACGCACTGCAGATCTTTAGCACGGGTCCGCTGCAGTCTCGACTTGCGCCCATCTGCCCTCACTGCTCTTCAGTCGCCCATCTTCAGGTTCCAGTCTTTGCCATGGTTCTGCGAACAGCCGACTCTCACCTGGAGGGCTGCCCTGCAGTTCCGGGCGGGAGATCTGCTTCACGGCTGAGCAGCCATCTTGGACCATCTCTCTCCTCGGATTTATAAGCCTTCCTAATAGACCCTTTTTGTTATAAATTCTGCCTTGTGAAGGAACCCCAACTAATGCAGCCTCCCAGGTTCCCCAGGGCATGTGGGAAGACCAGAGAGTCCACGGAAGGCCGGGGCAGTGTAGGGCAAGAGGAGGCCTTGAATGTCAATTTTATTTATTTATTTTAAATCCAGAAACGCAGTAACCTGAGTCATTGCCACTGCCTGATGCGTGTGGGTCCGGCGCTTTCTGGCTCGGCCCTCCTTCAGGGTGGGAGGGGGCGCAGGGTCACCTACTTCTCGCTTGCAGGTTGACATCTCTGTGTGTCAACTTCCCCTCAGCGATTCTGCGGAGCCCTCCCCGCACAGCCAGGCGGCCCGGCGACCCCTGCCCCGTCCCCAAGCAGAGATAATGAGCCGGCGCTGCTTATATAACCTGGTCTGATTAGCGACTCAAATCTTTGCACCTCAACAGCTGTGTGTTGTCACCGACGGACGTTTTAACTCGCCTGCCAATTCCCCGGTTGCCCGCATAAGTGGCTGCAGGAGTGGCTGCCCCTCCGTCGTGTGTTAGGGTGGAATTTAAGTTCTGATAAAGCTTAATGCTGGAAATTAGCTCCGAGGAAGCCGCCGCCGAGTTCCCGGCCTCGGCTGATGGGAACGAGGATGTATTCAGGTGGGCTTTGCTGTATCCTGTAGCCAGTTCGGCTCACAAATTACTTCAGAGCTATTTTTAAAAACGTAATAGGACCAATACTTCGGAGAGCCAGCTGCGGTGTGAGGAGGGTCAGAAAGCGTCTATTAGGGCCCTGCAGTCGAGCTCCACCTGCTCTGCCCGGTGGCTCCGCCACGTTGAGGAATCCTCTGGGTGCCCCGGGTGGAGGGAGCGTTAGCCGCGAGGCGCCTTGGAACGGGCCTTCAATATCGGCAACTGTGCAGACGTCGCAGGCTTTTCAGATTATGAGTTAGCCGGAAGGATCGCCCCCAAGACGGGGGTGGGGGGGTGGTGGGAGGGAGCTACTCTTCACAGCTTTGAGGCCTGGGCTTTCTTTTTGAGGTTGGTCACCAAAGGAAGACTTTGCGTCCCTGGTGATATGTTCAGGTGGCTCACACTGTGTCTGTCTGAGAGAGAGGAGAGAGAGAGAAAGAGAGAGAGGAGGGAGAAAGAGACTGGGAATAGGGAGGGAGAACTTTCCAGCTTATTCCAGAACATTCTTTCATGACCTGACATCATGGAGCAGAACGCTCTTTCGATCAGCACTCTCTTCTGGTTCCTGTGTGCAAAATACGCAGTGATTATTTCTTTCTCCGCTTCTTAACCCTTTCTTTTTCAGACCGGATGATCAACAGACCCACCAGCACCTGTGTGAGTCCAGCCAGGAGGCTGAGCGGGAGGGGAGAGGCCACCAGGTAGATGGATAGATGCAGCTTGTGGCCTCCAGGGGCCCCACCACCTCTTGGACACGCCCTTCCATCCCTGCCCCCGGCGGGAAAGGTTTCCTGAGCACTTCCCAAGCTGCTGGCTCCTGCTGGCCCTGTTCTCCTCAGACATTTCCCAAGTCCCCTCAACTCCTTCACATCCCAGGCACAGGCTGAACCTAGCACAGGAAAACAGTCAGCTTATTTTTAAAGATTTCTTTGACATTGAAAAAGTAACATCTTGTTATTTTAAAATGTAAGAGGGAAGTCAGGGGGATTGGAGGCAGAGCTAGGTCCTGGCTCTGTCACCACCTGGTGTTTGGACTTCGGCAGTGTCCCCAGCCTCAGTGAAGTCACTTGTGAAATGTGACAACGGATCACGGGCTTGGGAGGAGTATTGGAGATTTAAGTATGGAGAGGAATTTGTACTGTTTTATTTCTGGAAAAAAGAAAAACTTTAAATATGCAAATTCAATTATCCTTTGATGAACCAAAATAAAACAGTTGATGGCTTTCCAGACACAGTAGCAGGCGCCGCCGTGTGGGTGACATTGTCCTAGACGGACGTGGGCCTGCCCTTCCAGCCAGCCTGGGTGCCCGGCTTCCTTCTCCCGCCCCTCCCTGAGCTGTGGGCCTGGGGCGGCAGCCCAGCCAGCCACTCGCCTGTGTGGCCGGGCCCCTGGTGTCTGCCTCACTGCGTGGAAATTATATGCACGAGCGTTCTCACGCCGTCTCAGCCCCACGAGGGTCCCCTGACGGATTGTGTAGGCCCATTTTACAGGTGGTAAGATCACTGTGCTTGGAAAAACCAGCGCTCCTCTGCAGCCCGAACGGCAGTTGCCCCAGGAGGAGCAGAGGGGGCAGCAGGGACGGCTTGCAGGCGGCATCCTGTCCGCCTCAGCTCAGCGGCGTCTGCAGACGCTCGGGGTGGCTTCCCGAACACCGTGCGGACAGGAGCCACTGGGGCCGAGGGGCTCCTAGCCAGTGGCTGCCGGGCTCCCGGTGGCTTCAGATAGTCGGTTCTGCTGTGTTTTCTTCTCTCTTTTTAAATTATGTATTTAGTGGTGCTGAGCACAAAGCCCAGAGCCTCTACAGTAACTACATCCCCAGCCCATTTTTAGAGTTTTTGTTTCGACACAGGGTCTCCCTAAGCTGTCAAGTTGCCCTGACTGGACTGGAGCTTGTGATCCTCCTGCCTCAGCCTCCCGGCACGCTGGGGTTACACGCATCCTGTTAACCTCAGGCCTTGGCAGGTGCAGGTAAGGGGTGGGCTCTGGTCTCGCCCCGCCCACACACCTTCCCCTGGGACTGAGTGCGCTGTTGCCCCTGGGGGGCTGGGTGACCCTTCTCGGTCCTGGACGCGGGCACCCGGGTGCTTTGTCTCATCCTCTGCCGGCGTCATCCTTCCTCGAGGCTCTAAGCAGAGGCTTCCGGCCGAGGTGGAGAACACCTGCTGCGGGACACTTGCGGGGAGATACTCCTTCTCCTTCCTTACGTCTCGGACTCGGGTTGCCCGGCGTGCTCTGGTGCTGCCAGGCGAGGGCAGTGGCTCTGTATCTCATCCTGAGGACAAAGCTTCGGCCCCAAGATACCACGGACTCTGCAGTGGCACACACAGGGTCGCCGTGACTTGTGACAGGAGCCGGGGGTGGGGGTGGGGGTCCTGTCTGCTCCGCGGCTGAAACACTTTCCCACTTGGAATTCGCTTCTTCTATCTCTTTTCTTTCCTCCCCTTTCCTCTTCTCCTTTTCCCTCTTTGCAGTGTGGATCCGGGGACACCTCACGGGGCTACACACCGGGCCCTTTTTATGTGGAGACAGGATCTGGCTAAAGTGCTGCATGGTTTAGGCTGAGCACTCCTTGGGATCCTCCTGCCTCAGCCTTCCAGAGTGTTGGGATTGCAGGAGTGTACGACCACAGCCAGTTATACATTTTCTTTAAAAACAAAAATATTTTATTAAGATAGAATTGACATACAGTAAACTTCTCTTATATAAAGTGTACACTTGGAGAAATCTTGACATACGCAAATGCCCGTGAAACCATGGGTGCAGCCGAGACAATGGCCAGCCCGTTGCCCCCGCACGTCCCCCCTCGTTCCTGGCTATGCAGGTCTGCTTCTCTCACCACAGATCGGTTGGTAGTTTCTAGAATTTCTATACATGGAATTACATAGCCTATAGTTTTATTTAAAAAGTTTATTTATATAATGAAATTCACTACTTTAAGCACTTATATTTGTCAGGGTTCTTCAAAGAAAGAGAACAAAGTGTGTGTGTGTGTGTGTGTGTGTGTGTGTGTGTGTGTGTGTAGGGGGCTCACACGGTTGTGGGGAGAGTCCGAAGGTGATAACAGTCTTGAGGCAAAAATAATTTTTTTAAACAGGATCTCACTGTATAGTCCAGGCTGGTCCTGAATTCATTATGGAGAGAGACTAGCCTTAAACTTGTGGAAATCCTCCTGCCTCAGGCTCCCAAGTGCTGAGATTATAGGAGTGCACCACTATAACTAGCTGACATGGTGCTGCAGAATCAAGCCCAAGGCCTATGCATACCGAGCTATGCCCTAGCCCCAGAATTTCTTCTTTTCTTAGGAAACTTCAACTAATTGTGTAAGACCCACCTATATCATTGCAGACAGTCTACACTCAAAGCCAACCAATGGCTGATGTTCATCACAGCTATAAAGTACCTCTGGACCCAGATGTGATACAAGCCTGTAATTCCAGCACTCGGGGAGGCTGAGGCAAGACGACCACAAGTATGAGCCCAGCCTGGCCAGTTTAGTGACATCGTGAGACCCTGCCTCAAAATAGAAATAAAGAAAGGCTAGGGATGTAGCTCAGCGTGAAGGCCTGGAGCTCAATACCTAGTATCACAAACATGTATACACATGGAAATAAAAAACAAAAACAGAATACCTCCAGAGCAACATCTCCATCGGTGTTGCTTAGTGAGCTGGATCACTGTGTCATGGCCCTGCCAAGTTGGCACACGAAGCCAGCCATCACGGTGCACGACTCGCTCCACTTTGGCCTGTTTACCAAGTCTTTGTCACCGCCACCTCAGCCTCATTCTGGAAGTCTTCCATGACTCCAACAACCCCAACAAATTCCCTGGAGGATTTACCCTGCTGAATCATTTTCATTACTGTGATGATCCAAGAAAACGGGACCAGCACACCTCTAGTCTAATTCTCCAGCTTTTCCTACCGAGCAGATTTTAGCAAGACTTTTCCACTATGGCCAATTGATTATCTGTGACTTGTCAATATACTACATTTTTTAAAAATCACTCTCTCGCGAGTCAGTTGACTCACATTCAATGACACTGGACACCGCTGACATGCACTGTGTCCCACTGTGTGTAACCTGTGTTTGGGGGTCAGCTCAGCTCACTCTTAACACGATCCCACCAGCTAAGGACGTGCTGGCCCGCTCCTTGGAACAAAGCCTCAGGTGGGCAGGGCCAGGAGCTGGCACAATTAGCCAACGAGTCCACAAGTCTCTCTCGTTTCTCATTCGCCCGTGTCATCTTCTCTGCACGTGAACCTACTATTGTGATGAGGACAGGCACGTGGGGTCTTAGCCTTTCAACCTTCAACACCGTGAGCTAGATAAATCTAAAAAGTGTCCCACCTGGGGCATTTTGCGATAGCAACAGAAAGTGGGTTAATGGCGTGATTCTGAGTCCTTCAACTGCTGTTGCTGGCGACATCACCTGCACCTTCAAAGCCTCACACCGCCTCCTATGCACATGGCAGGGCCCTGCCGGGGTGAAGGAACTTCGTAAGCATGGGAGTGCAGGGCATTCAGCTGGGCATGGGAGGCCCAGGCATGTCCACTGGCATTTCCACTTGTGTCTGGGAAAGGACACCACACAACGTGCTAGGATTTGGGTAGTTTTCTTCGTTCCCACTGGTGGATTCTCATGTTAGACAGCTAGGGTGTAAGATGTTGGGGATCCTCCCTTCCTCCCCTTCGCTTGCCAGCACAGACCTGTAGTCTGCAGAAAGCAGGCCTGAGCTCTGATGAGAGACCTGGAGCATTCTGCCCAAGGCTCCACCCCTCTCTGGCTCCTTCCCCACGTCCTCCAGCTGCAGCCCCTGCCACAGGTGCCTCCCCTCTGCCGTCCTAATCGATCAGTGTCAAGGCGAGGCTCTGAGTCCCCCGTCACTTCCCACGTGCAGGTGCCATCAATCACATCTCCTGAGTTCCCACAAAGAAACAGCCGCCTCTTTCCTTCCCACGTCACACCGTGTCCTCCGGGCTCCAGTCCTGGTGCCACTTCCTAGTTCGCTTTGCCTTCTCCTTCCTGGCTTCTGTCCTCTGAGATTTCCCGACTAGAACATTCTTCAGCATGGTGCCCAGTCTACACCAGCACAGGCGACCCTACCTGAAAACCCTTCTGTTCTTTGTTTGAAGACGAAATATACACTGTGTTCTCTCTTCATTTTATCTCTTCTTCCACTCTCAGTTGTTCCTACTTTAAAAAAAGAGTAGCAACTGGGTCTGGTGGCACAAGCCTATACCCCAGCACGCTGGGAGGCTGAAGCAGGGGGATCACAAGGTTCAGCCAGCCTGGGCAACTTGGAGATTTAGTGAGAACTTGTCTCAAAATTGAAACTAAAAGCAGGAGCTGAGGATGGAGCTCAATGAGAAGGGCCTAGTGCAAAGGAACGACGGAAACCATCACACCAAGTCAGCTGAGAAGGAAGGGAGGGGTGGGTGGGTGGGGCAGGTCCACGTGAGTCAGCACAGGCCTCCAAACCCGGGACTGAGGGCCAGTAAAACAGAACCCAGAAGGAAAATTTAGCCCAATGCATAACCACTCACTCAGGTTTCGAGCCCCACCTAGCACCATCAGGCCTGCCTGGCTGTGCCTGAACAAACGTCCAGTCTGGAGAGAGGCCTGTTAGACACAGAGGTGTCCTGTTGGGTTTCCTGCAAAGCCAGAGCTTCGGATTCCCAGAAGAGTCAGCTGACTCCTTGAAGCCCCAGTGAACCCAGGAGAGCGATAGATTCTTGGTTTTCTACCCACGAGCACAGATAGAAGGGCGGCGAGGATAAGAACTGGTTGCTTTGAGGTCTTGAAAATATGAAAGTAGAAGCACCAGCATATTCTCACACGGTGACGATTATAGCTTGTGCCAGGGAACTCGGTATACCTCGGACTCTCCAGGACAGCTCCAATTTCAGCTATTTATACTTGTCAAGTCATAAGTTCTGATCGTTGGCATACAACATACAGTCACCTTGCTTACGGGGGAGCCAGGGCCAGGGGAAGGTCAGTGCAGTCCCTGTTTTTTCTTGGAAGGTGTCAAACACGTCTGAGCTGCACCTAGGAGCACCCTAAGTGGGTCACACGGGAGAGGTGGTACGGGGCCGTTACCAGCTGGCTCTGCTGGTAAGTAGAAACACATTTCTGTATTTCATAGGATGAAGGAAAGGAACACACCACCAGAAAAATGCTACAGGCGGGGACGATTACTCAGTGGGCCCTTGGCTGGGGTTTTTTAAGAGGAACATAATCCAGAGGCCAAAACGAAACTCTAGAACAATCCAGGTTGCTTTCTGTCATGAAAAGAGTGACAGAACACAGGAATTAATATTCAGCCAAGTCCTGACTCTTCAAAGAGCGATAACCTCCAACTTTTTCCTTCCTTTTCTCATTCCCATAGTCCCAGGGTTTCTCAAGTTCAGAAACACGTTTGGAAATTGAGAATTTAGAATGAATGAAAAAAAAATAATAAAGATCCTTTAAAAAGCCACCGTGTTTATTTTTTTAGGAAAGTTGTGTTAAAAAAGTGCAAAACACAAATATAAGAGTAAAGGCCCAGGTTTTCACATATGCTTCTTTTTCCCCCCACTATTTTTATTAATATACAGATGTAATACATAGTATTTACAATGAATTTGGGTGTTTCGTACATCTACGTATCACATCGACTTTACAATCCCTTCCCATTTTCTACCCTCCCCCACTCCCTGTCCCTTCCCTTGGCTCCTGCTATCACTTCATATGGTTCCAAAGAATGTCTGTGTTCTGGGTTTTCCAAGTCCGAGAAACCATACAGTGTTTAACATATTAATCTTCCGCACCTAAGTCATTTCACTCAAATCACCACTCTACCCCAGCTTCCTATTCCTCTAATGGGTTCACAGTAGTTAGATCTTGATATCTCTTCTCTGAATCCAACCAATCCCTTTATTGGGATATTCACCAAAAGATTTTTTTCCATATTTTCCTATATCTTTGTTGTTATTGTTACACCTGGCCTTACTCACCAGTTCCCATTAGAAAATAACTATAAGCATGTACTTCAAAAGACTAGTTAATTAGGGAAAGAGAAAAAATAAATAGATACATAAAATTCAATTGCCTTAGCTGAATACTGGAAGGTGCATATTTGTACGTTCACAAGGTTATCTTTACATCAGTTTCCTTAGGATAAACTTTCATTAGTGACCTGATAAGCGAATTGCTACAACAATACAAAGTTAAAACTATATCACATGGCTACATTAAATGAAGTCAAATCTATACCACATAAATATACTTAAAGTGACAGACATGAAGGCAAATTTAGTTATTTCAGAATTCCTTAACTTTCATATCTTATTTACTCATATTTCACTAATTACCAACATACTTTTTTCTCAGCTCATTCTCCTCTAGCTGTTGTCGCTTTTTCTCTGGGGTCATTGGTGCTGTTGGTCTCCCTTTCACTTTCCAGGTTTCCTTTAAGTATTTTCTGCAATATTGGTTCAGTGGCTGCAAATTCCTTTAAGCTGTCTCTGTCATGGAAAGTTTTAAGTTCTCCCTTAAAATTAAAAGATAATTTTGCTGGATATATCAATCTTGGTTGGCATTTATGTTCTTTTAGTGCTTGGATGACACTGCTCCAAGATCTCCTAGCTTTTAGAGTTTGGACTGAAAAATCTGCCGTTATCCTGATGGGCTTATCTTTGTAGATCACCTTCTGTTTTTCTCTTACCGCTTTTAGTATTTTCTCTTTGCGTTGGGTTTCTAGAATTTTAATTATGATGTGTCCTGATGAGGATCTCTTCTGATCAAAGTTGTTTGGTGTTCTATATGCCTGCAATAGTTCCATGTTCATTTCTTTTCTTAAATTTGGGAAATTTTCTTCCATTGTTTCATTAAACATGTCCTTCAAACCTTTTTTTTTTGTCCTCAGTCTTCTCCTCGATTCCCATAATTCTGAGGTTGTTTCTCCTTGAATCATCTATCAGCCGTTGCAATGATTTGCTTTCTTTATTTGCTTTGTGTTCTTCATGGCCTGTATGTTGCAGCTCAGTCACTTTATTTTCTAGGTCTGACATTCTAATCTGAAGTTGTTTAAAGTGGTTGCTTATTATTACCTGCGTGTTTTTCATTTCCTGAATATCTGCATTTAATTTTTCTATATCTCTGCTGTGTTCTTCTCTATTTTCTTCTTTTGTCTTCATTATCTTCTGGTATATTTCTTCTCTGGTCCCCTCTAGCTGCTTTTCAAGGCTTGCTTTTAGCTTGTCTATGTATTGGTGTAGCTCTTCTGCTATCTGTTTTATTTCTTGCTTTAATTCCTGCTTTAATTCATTGAATTTCTGGGCCCAGAAATTTCCATCATTTTTGCCATATTCATCTTTATTTACCCTGATATCATCTCCTGGGGTTTCAGGTCTTTTTGTAGGAGATTTTGTAGGGGATAGCCAGTGAAATAAAGCAGGAATTAAAGCAGGAATTATTAAAGCAGGAAGCAAACCAGGAAATAAAACAGACAGAGCAACAGCTACAAGAACACTTAGCTAAGCAAAAAGCAAGCCTTGAAAAGAAATTAGAGGAGACCAAAGAAGAAATGGGGAAGCATGGTTACATATGCTTCCTTTGATAAAAGTAATTCACAAAGTAGAAATAAAAGTCACAAAATTGATGCACTCAGATCTAGTTTGCATTAATCCGCAAAGCTAGGTGATGTTTAGCTGCAAAGATGCAGGAAGCTCAGCCTCCTGCAGCGACTGGAAAAGGAGAGCCAAGATGGCGATCCGAGGTGACGCTAGTGGCTCCCATCTCTTCCCTGAGATGGCCCGTGCCTCCCTCGGGGACTTACAGACTCCACCTGGAAGAACTCTGCCTTTACCCACGTGAAACTGATTTTCTCCTTGCGTTTCTGTGCCTCTGGATTTACCAGGATGAGGAGTCAGTGTGCAGCCGAAACCGATCAGGCATCGTTGTTGTTGGTGGAAATGGTTGCTAGGGGAATTTAAGAGTACTTGTTGGTTTCAGTCAAATAAACATTGAATCTCTCTCTCTCTCTCTCTCTCTCTCTCTCTCTCTCTCACACACACACACACACACACACACACACTTTTTTTTTTCTTTTTTGCGACAGGGTCTCACTGTAGCCTAGACTGGTCCTGAACTCACCATGTAGTCCAACTTGGCCTCAAACTCAGGCAATCCTCCTGCCTCACCTTCCCAAGTCCTGGGATTACAGGTGTGCGCCACCACACCCAGACTACGTGCTACTTGAAAATTGTATTTAGGGCCTTGTACTCGCTAGGCAAGCTCTCTGGTCACTTTTCTTCTGATAGTGCTGGGGATTGAGCCTAGGGCCTTCACTCTGCACTAGATCATCAGCACCCTACCCTCTCCGTAAAATTTCGTTTCAAGTCACGAAGTTACCTAGGCTGGGCTTGAACTTCCAGTTCCCCTGCCTCAGCCTCCCCACGTGCTGGGAGTACAGGTCTGTACCACAGAGCGGATTGGACTTCTTTACGGCTGGCTTCTCATTGACAAGGATCTTCGTGGAATTCCCACACTGCACCTCTCCAGAAGGCCTGGCTGCCCCGTGGCGGGCAGTTGCGCGCCTCCTCCTGACCTCCCTCCCTGGTTTCCGGGTGCGTGGTTCCACCTGAAGGAGCAGCCCACTCCGGTGTTGTGGTGTAACCCGTGCTGGTCTACACTGGCACTGCCCTCTGTGACGTGTTTCCTGAGCGCTGACTCATCCCTAATCCTCTCTCAGCCTGGAAGGGCTAGGGAAGATGTAATAGGTGGCTTCTCCGATCCTAATTTTTATCCCAGGCTAGTGGAGGAACAAGACTGTGCAGAGCTAAACATGCCCGGGGCCTGTTACTTTGCTACTTACTATTTTATTTAGACCTCACGACCCTCTTGGCATGAAAAGTATCTTACCATACAGCTCTCTGGACCTCTGTGTTTACAGATAGGGGAACCGCAGCTCTTCGCGATAGTATTCTGATGATCTTACAGACGGAGTGGAGGATGGAGGTGGGATTTGAACTCAGGACTACCGGCTTGGAAGGCTTACCCTCCCCTGCACCTTCACCGCACAAAGAATGGAAGTCCAGCATTTCCACTGTGACTAGTCATTGTTGGCAAGAGGTGCCACTAATATTTGATGGCACAATTTTCGAATTGATGCATCCCTGGTGCTTGAGGCACTGATAGCTTTCTGTAGCTCCTCTGCTCTTGATCACCTTGGAACTAGTAAATATTTGGATTCCATACTGGAAGTCACTTTGGTCTCATTCCTGTATTAACAGCAATTTTTCATGGGTTCAAACTCCTGGACTTGCAAGAATCTGGAACTGGAAACAATGCTCGCTTTGTCCTCAAAAGTCAGAGCCATGGCACACCAGATGTGTCCTCATCTATGATTTAAAAAATTCTTACTAACTTTTAATAGATGAAAACAGAGTGGTGTAAGGCCACATCCTTTATTCTGCTCACAAAGGCCTGGGACTGGGGCTCCTCCCGGGTGTACCCCTCTGCCAAGCGCTCCGAGTGCCAAGAACGATTTCCTGGACGTGGCACCTATCGCCTGCCTAACCCTCCCTGGCTCACAGGATACCCAAGGCCAAACGATGGCCCCACGGCTCTTCACTGTCTGTGCGAGCCAAGCACAGTAAATCTTGAGCCCTGACGGCTTCCCCTCTTACCATCTGTCCAGCAGGCGGCTCTGGCCACTGAGAAGATGATGCTAATAGACTCAAGGCAAGGCACTGCAGTAGTGCTTCTTGACCATTGATGGGCCAGAGAATTCTGAGTTCTCTCTCTCTCACCATCCTTGTAATGGGCAAGTAGGGAAGCTGGGATTTGAACTTGATCTGCAGGACTTTGGAAACCCACATAAAAGCTGACAGTGTTGAACGTCCTGAGAAGACCAGGACCCAGTGCAATAGTTCATTCAAGAGTGTCTACCTAAAGCTGCCATCCAGATCTCCAAAATCCTAGCTATTCCCATGCTATCACTCTTCTCTGTTCATAACATTTATTTTAAAAATTTATTTTAAATTTCATTTTAAAAATATATTTCAAAATACTTTAAAACTTTTTTAAAAAATAAATTTTAAAGAAGCACTTGCTGTTTCAAGTGGGATCTGCTCTAGGGGCACCTCCAATCCTGCCCATGGTGTGGCACCGCTGGCACTGCAATAGGTCTTCAGGAGTCAGGCAGTGGACCCCTTCTGTGTATCACGCATTTTAATAAATTTCAGCAGGACCATCATTTTTATTTGTCGTTTTGGGAGTAACTTGCATCTTATTGCTTGTATTGGGCAAAATCCAGTGGAGAAAGCAAAGAATGCAGCCACCGACTTGGGCCCCAGAGCTGGTTGCCGAGAGCAGCGGTGAGCAGGGACCTCGTGAAGGAGCTCATAGCACTCTAACTCCCTCTCTTCTTGAATAGTCATATAAAGATATCCAGACTAAAACATTATTATGAGATTTTATTCTCCATCCTCTCTCGGAATCACTCAAAAATGGAGGTAGTTAGTGAGAAAAAGAGGGACGAATTTCATTTACTGATAAAGCTTGGAAAATGAGTTACCCAAACCCAAATTACTAAGGAAAAGAGAACAGTTCAGGGAGAGTCAAATGGGACGGATTAAAACAGGAAACGCACGCGGCAGCTGCTACAGTCAGACCTGAGAAATAGTTGGCTCAAGAGATCCTCGATCACAGGTGAATATTATAATATGCATCAAAGTATGATTTATATACATATACTGTGGGTGAGGAGAGGAAAAAGAAAAGGAAAATAAATTATAATTGGCAAATACCAGAAGAAAATAACTTAAATGGATTTGATGGCAATTCTGATCAAGATCACTTACCATAGCAGCCATTAAAATTTTAATTTTTTTAATCAAACAAGAGATCCAAGTGGAGATGCCATTGTTCACTGAAAATAAGAAACACAATAAAAAGGGATGAGATACAAGGTGGTGTGTTTATGAAGTGGGGATGGGAAATGGAAAAAGTAGTATAACCATCTAAGAAAGGAAAGGAGGATAAAAAAGACAAGAGAAAGAAAAGCAAAGTATGCCAAGAGCTCAGAGCAGTTAGGGATCATGAAAGTTTATGATGGAGACTAGAGATCCAACATACGTAGAATAGAGTCTGCGGCGAGGAGAACCAGAGCGAAGACACAAAGAAGATATTTTGATGTCATAGTTAAAGAGAAGATTCCAGAAATTTAAGAGGAACTGAATGTCTACAATGAAATGGAAGAAGGTATTCTGGGGGAACAGCGACACAGAGCAATCAACACTAGAGACATCCTGGTGAAGTTCCTGGGCCACAGATGTAAACAAAAGACTCCTTTGTAAAAGTATCAGACCCCCTACAAGTTGAGTGGGCATGAGGTAATCCCAGGTTACATCTGCTTTCCAGGCACTATTACTTACTGTATCCCCTTCACTCTCAAAACTGGCATGACTCAGACAACAGATTATAGGACTGCTTTCCTTACATAAGGGGACCACGAGAGAAAACAAGAAAGACAGCCGTGGCTCAGACGCATCCACAGCACTGCAGACACTAGGACACAGAGAAGACGAAGAACCTCAACAAACTCTCATGATGTTATCAAGCAAAGGAAGTGTAACTCCAGAAGCGTAAGACTCGACCAAATAAACACTAAGTCAGAAATAGAGCGATCGCCTTTTTATATGCGCAACCCAGCAAGTACAATTCTCCTTTTTGAAAAACTCAGCTAACAAAGAAAGGGAAGGAGAAACCATAGCAGATGGGCCCCCGTTTAAATTTTATTTGTTTCTTATTCCCCTGACCACGGTCCCTTTGGATCTTTTGCTTCAGTTCATGTTGCCACAGAATGAGACGGTCTGACTAGCAAATTGGGGATTTACCCCTGTCGTCCCATCCCTTCATGCTCCACCAAACCAGCCACCAATTCCTCAGACGTGTGGACGCCTTTCCAGTCCTCCCTCTATTTTCCATCCCTATTTTCAAGTCCTAGCTCAGGAATGAGACGTTCTCGTCTGGCAAAGCAATGTTCAAATGAGCAGCGGAAGTGTGGCAGGGCACTGGCCACACAGAGTAGATACTGGGCATAAGCAGCGGCTCAGCATTCTGGGGCTTACCTGCTGTCTTTCGGCTCTTACCTGGCTGGTCTCCTTGCCTCTAATCTCCCATCTCCAACCTATAACCCACACTGTAGACGCTGTAGATAATAAGATTTTTCTGAAGTTGATAAAGGTATTGATCATGTTAGTCCAATTTGGTTTCCCTCAGGGCTGCCCGCCACCTGCAGCCTAGTCCTATGTAGGCAATTTGAATTCCCTGGCATGGGAACAAGGTGCTTTGGGACCTACTTTCTGTTCTCTTCTCCTCTGGAGCGCTAACAACCTCTACTACAAAACACCAAGCATTTTTGGAGGCGCCGTCCAGCCCAGCCTCCTCATGAAGATTACAGTGATCAGCGCAGGCTCTGCGATGGCACCAGCTATCCCTCTGGCTGTTTGCTCCCATGGGCACATGGGAAGCTCCTTTCCTGTGATTCAAGATGGATATGAGGGCTTGTATCCCAGCCCTCTGGAAGGCTGAGGCAGGAGGATTGCAAGTTCAACCCAGATTGGCCAATTTAGTGACTTAGTGAGATCCTGTCTCAAAATCAAAAAGAAAAAGAGGCTGGGGGAGTAGCTCACTGGGAAGGAAAGGCTCGATCCCAGTGTGGGGGAAAAAGAAAAAAAAAAATGAACTCTTTGTGCCCAGACTATAATTCTGTACTTAGTGTCTGATGGGTTAACTTAGAACATTTGTTCCATCAGAAGTTTCAAATCCTAGCAGATGTCTACCTACTTCAAGAATTCCATGCAGCAACATCCAAAAAAGTAATAAGATCCTTTGAGTTTGGGGGTTTGACAGAGGAACTTGGCCAAATGAGGACGTGGATCAGTACACAGGGGCCTCCCCAAAAGTCACGCCGACTCTCCCCGCTAAGCAAGTACCTTGGTGGTATGTTTTTTTCATAGACAAAAGCTTTAGTAAGTTCCCCTCACGCAGAAGAAAACTCCTAGACCAGCCATTATGAGGAAATTCACCCAACTTGAGAACTAAATCTCAAAGTAATTTCTTCCACTAAAAAAAAAGGTAAAGGTCATTTTTACAGTACAAAAATTTTATTTTTTGTTAGGATAATTTAAAGTTTAAAACTGAAGTAGACATATTCATTTTACAAATGAGATATTCTTTCATAAGTAAGACCATTAAAAACGGTAAACCGAAAAAAGCCGTCTTTACAAAAAGCTCTGTGCATAGCAACTTTATACCGTATATTACTGATGAAGCAAAACAATAAAGAGAAATTATACAGTTGGAAAACGAGGCCTTGCTGTACAAAAGCGGAGAAAGGAATGGCTTTAAACCATGCATACTGAAATGTGCAGAGAAAAATTGGGAAGAATTTAGATGCTGAAACAAAAAAAAAAATTGAGACAAATAATGAAACAAATTGTTCCTTTAAATGAAAAATCATACACAGCTCCTCTTACAAAGACAGGATAGAATTTTGTAGTTACCTATAGAAATACTCATATTCCGAGTGGCACAAAAATTGCCTGGGACGGGGATGATTCAACAGCAGTGACTAAAGAGGACAGAGTAGCTTTGCTTTTAATTTATTAGTACACTAAAAATAATCCTTACACACATTTGTACAGTTAAATAGACCTGTCGCTGCCAGGGGTCTAGCTGAACGGTCAAGGATGTCTGGTATTTAGTTACACACACATTTCGTTGCTGTTGTTCGGTATTGAGCTACCAACAAATTCTACAGTCGTTTTGAAGACAGTACTGCACTCGTCGTCATGCAAGAACAAAATTCACAGGTTCTAAAAGCAATGCTACTTAAAAAAACATTTCCTTATGTTGGGTTGGCTCGAATCCAGGTCTTGACATGCTTAATTGTGTTCGGCTGCACTTCTGAGAGGGAATATTCACATTCCGCACTTTCTTCACTGAGGAAGCATTTGCTCAGGAGTTTCCCTGTATTTTGGCGCATTAAGCCCTGACTATGAGGGACTGTCCGCAGCAGTTATAAGCACGCCAGGTTTCCTAAACCTTGGACTCTCTTGGGCATCGAAAAAATAGCACACGTGTTGGATACTTCCAGAATGAACTAGAGGCAAATAAAATGGTTGTGCGATTGAGTGAGTGTGGACACGTATTAGTGGGGGAAGAGATGGACATTAAATTGGTTTTGATGCACTAAAGACTTTTTCATGAGAGCAGCATTCATTGCTAATGGAACCCCAATCTACATCTGTGTACAGACTTTACTATGGTGACTTGACATTTCTAATGGAACCCCAATCTATAAGTTTGTATATAGACTTCACTACGGTGTCAGTGGGCCATCAAGAACACTGACCCCAGGGGAAAGTGAGCTATTCTTATGGACTATTCAAGTGAGTCTTGGTACCATTCCAGGATTTCACAGGCTTTCAGAAATCAACCACTATTAGCAGCTACTGCAGAGTTCTTTCTAAGAGCTAGTCACAGCACTACGGGAGCCCACCAGAGAGCGGGAACTGGGCTGCCTAGAGGACAGGCACCCCTCAGTGTTGCATCCACTGAGAACCCCAATGCCCATGTCTTTGAACATCAGGAAAAGGCCTTATGGATTCTAACATCTGCCTCCACAAACCATCCCACTCATGCCTGGAAACAGTGTCAAGTGGAATATATGGGTTTTTTTTTTTTTTTCAAGAGAGTTTAAGACCACACAAGGGGAAATCTGCAGAGAGATTAAAAGACGTGGACATCCCAAAACTGATCCGAAGCCATCATGCCCAAACTCTGAAATTTTGCGGGGCTCTATGTCTCTGTACTAAACCAGGTAAGCAAAGAGGAGAGACTGTGTGGCCCCGGCAGGGAAGAGTTCCAAGGGAGCCCTTGGGTAGCAAAGCCACGTGGCCTTCCTTCCTTAGGGTGCTCAAAGCTTGAGAGACACTAAAATGCAGAAATTCTCTGCCTTGCTAAGGGGAGAACGGTGAACACTAATGCGGATTTGAAAAGAAATATTCACAAATAGCAAACACCAAAAGAAGTATGTGGACTATGCAAAAGACAGATGCAGCTGGGAAGGAAGTGACGGTGTGAGTACTTGCATACGGGGAGGTACTTGTGTCTTGTTTTCTGCAATGGTTGTTTTGTCAGAGTCTACGTAAGGGATGTGTTCTTGCCCATGGGTTTATAAAATGATGGAAAAAGAGGGGAACGTGGGATGAGGGGTGAGTCTAGTAAGTGTAGTAATAATCACACACCTTTAAAACTTGTTACTACATGTTTGCATCGCTTTCAGTTTACATTAGGAAGAGAAATTCTTCTCGTCCCCAAAAAAGATCTTAATTTCTACTTCTACTTACAATAAGTTACACGTTTATTTATTTAAATAATTGTAAAACATTTTAAAATTTTTCCCTTTTTTGTTCTTTTTTTAAGAGATTAAACTATAAGCAAACACACATACAACATTTCATCATTCAATTCAGATTTCATTTTAAGAAAAACTTCCATGCTGGTACCCTGTTTTGTTCAATTTTTTTATGCATAAACTAAATTGGTATCTGAAAGGCTTCATAGAAAATAGAAACTTTCAACATTTTTTCCTACAAAGAAAAACAAATAGTATCCAAAATATTAAGCGTGAATCGTTTGCCAATTTTTTCTTAAATATTTTACAAACATAGGAAGATGGTTTTCATAATGTTCATAACAAAGAATTGCATTTCTGCTATTAGCACTGACCACATCAATGACACCGTTTGTCCTTGTCCCCAGGAGGGTCAGTTTGTGGAGCTACCGTCAGAGCAGCAGGAGGAGTGCGAGAACAGGTAAGATGGTGGCTCCTCGAATCCTGTGTCTGTCCATTGAGTCCGTTTGGAGCACAGGTCTCCCCAAAGAGCTCACGGTGCTTTCCTCTTTATTGGTCCAACAGAGTAAGTAGCTTTGTGCTATGAGAAAGCAGTTCTTCCTCCTCTTTACATAGGGGGTACGACAAGTCCAGTCATGGCTGCAAGGGAAGAACGGTACAGGCATGAGACTCCGAGACCTTTGATGTGCAAGTTTGTACCACAAAGAAGGGGGCAAAGAATGGAAATTGTAAAATCCAGTCCAAGCCAGGAAAACGGAGCACGCGGCTGGTAAGCACGCCACTTCCCTCCGGGTTTGACCCAGTTGACAAGGTCTCAGGGACCTACTGAGCTCCTAGCAAGTCTTGTTCAAGTTGTGTTTGAGAGGCCAAGGTTGTGTTTCATCCCCAATCAGTGGGTTCTATAGATGACATAATAGCTATGGACTAAATTGCAATACAGGTGCATTGCATTTTTCATTGTTAGACAAAATAATTTCCAGATTTTACTGTTCCAAATCACTTAGGTGGAACAGGGAGGGAAACTCCAGTCGTGAAGCCTGTTGACTTCATGTGTAACAGACCAGGCTTCCTGTCTATCCTGGGTGTCCTTATATCCATCCTAGCCTAAATCTGATCAGTGCGCTTTTTCCCTAGGTAGCGCCACTAGTTTAGTGCTCACTGCTGACACACAGTGCTATTCAATGACGAAGGCCGATTCACTGAAATAGAAAACATTTCTTTCATACTGCTAGGGTTGGAACTCAGCAACCTTGCATTGATCTATATCTCCAGCCCATCTTTGGTTTTTGAGATGAGATCTCACTAAGTTGCTAAGTTGCTCAGACTGGGCTCAAACTTGTGATCCTCCTGCCTTGGTCTCCCAGAGCGCTGGGATTGCAGGCCTGTACCATCAGGCCCAGCTAGAAGACTTAATTAAATTCCCATTCCCACACCTCATGCCCTGTCCATGTGCGGTGCCCCATGCTTCCCCATTTGATGGAGACATGGGCGATCCCTAACGATGTTGAATCAAGTCCGAGGTCATTCCTTGATGGGAAATAAGGCAGCACAAGCCAAAGCAGAATGGGGGTGGGGAGGAACAGGCACATTCCTCTGGCCTCGGCTTGGACAGGATGAGCTTCCAGAATTGTCATATTCTTGGAAAACGGCAGAACAGATTCCTTGCTTCCAAACTTCTAACCGTATGTGGGATTGAACTCTGATTTTTCCCGTCTCCATCACAGCCGGGAGAGTACCAAATATCAGGGGGGCGTTTTACTGAACGGTGCTCACTCAGCTTACAAGCAAATGGCCAGAATCTCTGCTTCCCCCAAGCTACCCATCCCTCTCCCCGCTCCTCTCCATCTTTACCTCCTTCCTCTCCCTCCCTCCCTCTCTCTCTCTCTCTCTCTCTCTCTCTCTCCCTCTCCCTCTCTCCGGCTCTCTCCTTCCCTGTGCCTTTCGTCTCCACCCAGCCAGTCCTCTCGGGCAAAATTGTCAGCTGCCTCTTTGCCTGCCCATACAGCCTTTATTGAATGTTTGTGAGATCTGGATTAAGGTCTTACACAGCTAGCAAAGCCTTAATTATTTTTGCCTGTATTACTATATATTGAATCGATGTAACTTTTCAATAAAGGCGGTTCAATTCTGGACACTCCCTGATGATTTGAAGATATAGCAACTCTAGTAATTATCCCAGAGTGCAGGAGGGTTTTTTTTTTTTTCTTCTTCTTCTTCTTCTTCCTGGAGGGAGCTGGAAAACGAATCAGACACACAGTGTATAATATTATCTTGACAATCTATACTCATCAGCTTTAAGTGCCTGATAAATGAGGCAGCAGGCGGGACGGAACGCTGCTTGCCTCGCTCTCTGGCCGGGAACGGCAACCAGTGCTTCCAGCTTTACTGGGCCTACTGCACTGAAGACTCCTCCGGCCCTCCTTTTCTGGGTCTCAGAAACACTGAAGGAATGTCTGAGGACAGAATGGCTCAGAGACGTACTGCATGCTGGGAAGCGGCCCGTTCACCTCTGCCCTTCTTCCCTAGTACCACTTCTGACACTGGGCGGACAGACCCCTGTTAGAGGGTGACGTTTAGCCTACACAAACGGAGGAAAGGAGAGGTTCACAGCTGGGGAGGGGGCTGCTCCCTGGGGTCCGCCTCCACCCCCTTTTCACCGCTGCACCTCAGGGGAAAGCAATAGCCTCCCTTTGGCCCAGGTGGCGAGGAGGTAGGAGGCAGAGGCGAAGGGAAGGCGAGGGGTCTTACTAGTACGGGCCCCAGGGAGGCGCTGGGCCACGAGGGGCGTGTGAGCACGAGGACGTGGGCGCAGGTCACCAGTCCCCTGCTGTGTGACCGTGGACCAGCTGCTTCTCCCAAAACGGTGCCGGTGGAGTGACGTGAAGGAGAAGATTAACGCAGAGCGCCCTGCTCGGTGCCTGCGGACGTCGGGCGGGCTGGTCGTACAGGCCTCTGTCTCGGATGGAGACCCCGTCACCTCACAACGGCGTGGAGAAGAGCCCCCTGAGTCTCGGCCCACCCAGCGCCTCCACCACACGGCCGTCCTCCCTCGCTCTGTTTCTGAGACCGACTTGCTGGCTGTCAGGCCCAGTGTCCCAGGCTTGCCACTCTGTGGCTGTAGGTGGCACAGCAAATGTCAGTTTGGTTTCCTCCCTCTCTGCATCTACAAGGATCTCTCGTGCTGAACCTCGAGCCTCGCTCACCTGCTTCCCCAAATTAAGGATGAGCATGAGGCAAGTGCAGCCGCCTCCCTGCAGGCTGTGCACACAACCTCCCCCTGGGCAGCAGCGCCTGACAACCTCCGATGGCAGCCAACCCTCCGGCCTGGCAGATTAGGAAGCTGGTGTTCTGGGACGGCAACGACCCGCGCAGACCCGTATGGCCCGGACAGCGCTGAGCTACACCGCCAGGTCTAAGGCTGCCCCACCCTCAGGGCTCCCGAAGACACTCATGAAAACCCACCACTACTGCTCCGCACGTGATTTCGTATACTCATCGTTGATTGCTGTTTTTTTCAAGGCTACAATCTTAGACAAGGGCTTCCTTCCTTCTCCCTCTACATCTTCCCCTCTTTCTTCTTTTTATTTTTAAAGTTAAAGTCAGCAGGGAAATATACAGGAATGGTAGGATTCAAAACACGGTTGGGACTTCGCAGCAAGTCTATAGCAATGAAGTCGGAGCCTGGAGCCGGTGCCTACATGTGGCTAAGTTGTCACTCCTTTGGGCACAGTCAAGGGCAAGCAGCTCACTCACTGTCCCAGGCCAAGCATTCTGGCTGGTGGTGATAGTGAACATGGGACTGAGGAGCCTGGAAAGGGCCTGCCTAAGTCACCACTGCGGCTGCTCCCATCACGTCCACAAGCAAGGCCACACGCAGTTCCTCTGGTGGCACTTCAGGGAGCTTAAGTGTGTAGCAAGATCAGCGTGGAGGTTGCAGCCCTGGAGCCAATGAAGACTCTGTCCCAGCCTTGAGAGGTGGCAGGACCCACCAGCGAGTCGCATAATCAGAGAAGACCTAGCGGACAAGATCTGAGGCAACCAGCTCTACGTCCCAAGTTCAGGGAGCGTGTGAGACGGGGTGGGGGTCAAAAGATGCCTCTTGCCCTCAAAGTGAAGCTGAACCTACGTCCTGAAGAGCCAGGAGTAGGAAAGGGCCACATCCCCTCTTCCTCTTGTCTTCCCCCCTATTTTTCCTCTCATGCCAACCTGGGCCTTTCCTTTCACCTCTCACTCTGCTTTTTCCCACTCTGAGAAAATCCCATGAGTGAACCCAGTGAACTCAGGAGAGAGGCTGAAGGGAAGGGAAAGATGTAGTGAGAGCTCAGCCGCCATGTTCCCTTTTCATTCTGGAGTCAGCCATCTTGGAGTGTGGCCCTGCCCTGGGGATGGTAGGGGAGCTGGGGACTGTCTGCTGAGACTCAACTACAGACTGAACTCTTTATGGCTCAGACACCTGGATAAAAAGCAAAAACAAAACAAAACACTCCATCAAATACACAGATGTCTCCAAGTCCCCACGTGTTGGGTGGCATGGAGCCTCAGCTGCTTGTTGACTTAGAATTTAAGAAATTAACTCTCAGGGAGTCTTCTGAGTGCTGGGTTCTCAGTCATGGTTTTGACAGTTTCTCTGTCAAGTTACTTGACATTGAGGAGATGCCATCCCCTCTAGCAGCAGGGTGGGAGCACGGGGCAAGGACATATCTCTCTGGTCTCCTCTCAACCATAAACGGGGCAGGATTGCTCGCAGGAGTCCCTGAAGGAACCCATATGTTATTATCAAGCCACCTTGCGTGGTTGTCCCAAGAGCGGAACAGCATATTTGGGGATCCCCTCCGCACCTAGCCAAGCTCAGCTGACCTCCAAGTTCTGGCGCATGAGGGGCTACCCAGACCTCACTCTGCCTGCCTGAAGGCAGTCAAGACCCCCTGCCAAGAACAGGGTCGCCATGAGCCACGGTGCCCAGCAGTTTCCAATCTGCTCCACGGCCATCAGCTGCCTCCCAGGTGAGATGATTAGATTCTCATACACTCATCACATTTGGGCTACATCACGTCATATTACATTTTAGGACATGGCTCAAGTGAGTTTGACGGCTGATAGTAATTCTTGTCTTTAGAAGCAGTAAGTCTTTCTCTCTTGCTCCCCACCCAGCCCTGATCCGGCAAGCACCTGCTACCAATTTGGCTGCATGTAATCGGGATTCCCAGGGCTTGCCGCTTGTTCCTCTCAGCTCCTTCCACGTGTGCCATGGGACATACACGCCCCGCAGACGGTGAGCCAGGGAGGTAACACGTGATCCGCCAGTGGCACTCCATGGGTGACCAGGGGCCTCCAGAGATAGTCCAGTGACTCTATGGGCAGCACAGGGCTGCGCTGCACGTATGGCTCTGCCACTGTTAATACTGTGACCTGCGTCTGCCGAGCCCTCCCTGCTCCCGACCTCGCGTTTACTGGCCGATGGTGGCTGGTCCACTGGCACCACTGCGCAGCCAGGCCTGGCCCACGCGGGAAGCATCTCTCCACAGGCACGTGTGAGGGCTATGCGAGGATGCTGTGCTCTGCCCTGATGTGCACACACCTGTCTCCTGGGGGCTCCCACGTTGCCCCTCCGCTTACCTCTGAATCCGTTTCCGTTGCCACTGGAGCAGGCGGGCGAAGGGGAGCCTTGGGGCCTGATGACAGGGGCAAAGGCACTCTTCTGTTTAACAGCAGGAAAAACTGAAGAGGAGAATGGGAGGATGGAGGACGTGCTGGATGATCCGACGGTGGGACTGGATGACATGACTGCAAAGCAAACGCAGCAGCCTCGTTAGGGGGCCCGTCTAGACACTGGGGTCTTTCCTCCACACATACATTCTCTGCTTTCCTTGAGAAGTGATTGATTTCCAGATTCCAGATATTAGAAAAAAAGTGAAGTGAGGGGTCGGACTAGAAACACGTAACAACGAACATGGTAGCGATTCCACCGGGAGACAGGCACAGTGTTAGGGAGACCCAGAAGGCGAGCTGCTCCTGCTGCGGCCTGGATCTGGAGTGTCCCCAGACCCGTACCTACGGATTCCGTGCTGCTGGGAGGTGGGGCCTGGCCAACGGGGGCGATGCCTAGGGCTTGACCGGGAGGGCTGGGTGGGTGCTGGTTCCACCCTTCCTCCCAGACTTGGCTCTGCTTTCCCATGCCGTGAGGAGCTTTGTCTCTGGCCCCAGCCCCACCACGTGTTTCCACCATTTCAAGCCACCCGCCCACTTGTGAATGGACTGCGGCCTTCTAAAACTGTGAGCTGCAATAAATCTTTCCTCCCTCATGTGTGGTTGCCAGATACTGAGTCACGGGGATAAGAAAGTAACGGAGACAGCTCCTCTCGCTGGGAGGCAGGGAAGGCACCAGCAGGAGACGTGATAACCTGTCCTTATTCACAAGCTGGCACGTGTCAAGAGAAGGCTGGGACTAAGGTGCCTGAAAAGTCATCAAACCAGCCTTGCAAACCATCTTTTCACCCTAAAAAGTAGTCCTCGCTGGGGCCTGTGTGCCTTCCTGGCAACCTCCAGGGCCCCAGAGGTTTGAGGTGTATGGTTAACATCTTCTCCGAGAGAGCCATCTCTACGGGGCCACTTCCTCATTAAATGTAAAAGTTTATTAACATTCAGCAGATTGCCTCCCTCTCCCTGGACTTCAGCGCTCCTGGGAAATAAAGCTGCAAATGACATCATGTTTAGAAAAAAACACCAATATTAACAATATTAACATTAAAATGACTTAAGGGAAGCCAGAAGCTTAAGTGCAGTCATTTCCAAGAAAAATAAAGGCAATTTAGACAACGAAGTACTCCACTTCCTGGTGGCAGAGGCTCCACCAAGTGCATCATGCAAGAAAATAAGTTCATTTTCTATGTTTCACTTCCTTAAAAATAAGCAGAATTCACAGACAGACAGACGGCCAGATGATAGATTTAAAAAGCTGGGCGTGGTAGATTACACCTGCAATCGCAGGACTCTCAGAGGCTGAAGAAAAGAATGGCAAGTCGAAGCCCAGCCCGGGCAGTTTAGTGAGTTAGCAATATCCTGTCTCAAAATTAAGAAAGAAAAATAAAAGAGGGCTGAGAACACACCTCAATGTGTAAATTCCGGGCTCAACCCCTGGCACCAAAACAAGCAAACAAACAAACAGAAAACCAAGGTGGACTGAAGGTCAAATTTTAGTCACCTTCTGGTGGCATCCACTCCCATCTCTCTTCTCTGTCTACGAAATGATAGTTTGGGCTACATGTTTGCAACTGCACATCATGGAACAGACCTCCAGTGTGAGGCTTTTGACAGCAGGACCACAAACGAAAACCATCAGAAAAATAGCTCTCTCTACAACAGGTAGTCCTGATCTGAAAAGCTTCGGGAAGGAAGTAACTGGGAACATTATATAAATAATAAGAAAAAATGGGACGAAAGACGGAGTCCAGGATGAGCCTCACGTGATACTGGAAGGCCCAAGCATCCGTAAGAAGGGGCCCAGTTCACCATTAGACACAAGGTGTGGGGTGCCGGGGTCAGCACTGTTGGGGGCGGGGTTTGATTCATATTTCCAGGCAAAACCTTCTCTCCTGGCCTCAGTGAAATGGGGGAACAAAAGGAGAATCTCCCTGGTATTTAAGGCACAGAATCAGGTAAAAGAAAAGCAGAGTGCTGAGGGGGCTGATTCTGACCGCAGAACAGTCTGCATCCACTCCACATGACCCAGGAGCGTGGCAAAAAGTGCCGCCCCCCACCCAACAGCAGAAACTCCCTCTTAACCTGTGAGAAAAGGCGTAGGATGATGTCATTATTAAGAACTGTAAATGTACACTAACAAAAATAATAAACATAGGGAAAAAAAGGAAAGGTCCTGACCATGCAAGCTGGACACACACACACACACACACACACACACACACACACACACACACACTGTCCCCCTTACATCCAACCCAAGCCTCACTTTCATAAATACTTTGTTTCCTATTAATGGACAGAAGCTACAATGTGGCTTAAATATGGTGGCTTCCTGGCTGAAGAGGGGTCACCTCAGGCTTTGCTAAGTGACATGAAAGAATTACTATGGAGTTGAATAAACACAGGCTGCTTTAAATATTTTAATAAAACTTTTGTAAACATGCCACATTACACCCAAATTAAAATTTAATACAGCTACAACAAAGCTCCTAAGAGGGATTTTAATTTGTGTATTTTAGCAAATACTATGTTTCAATAATAAAATTGTGAGAGTCAGAAAGTTTTGTTAATTTTTTAAGTAGTTAGGGGGTTTATCTGGATATTAAAAGTTATCATTAATCTACATCAATGATACTAGTTTTATACTGGCATAGAAAAAGGTAAAAAAAAAAAAAATTCTTAGAGCCAAACAGAATCCAAAAATACACCGAGATATATATATGCAAGAGTTGATAGGTAGTAAAGGTGACATTTCGCATGACATTAACAGGAAATAAATTCCCGGAAACAACACACTGTTTGGAGACTAAATTTGGATTGCATCCTCATGTTCAACACCAAAGTCAATCTAAATAAACAGCTATCTGTGAAAATAAAAGTATAAAACTGTTAGCTTAGAAAATTTATATAATTTGCATAATTTTTTCAACCCTAAAGCCTATATTCAAATTCACAAGACGGGCTTGCCACATAATGAAAAATGTCTGTAACACACACGCACACACACACGCGCACGCGCACACAGAGCAAGCAGATTAAGAAAAAAGTTTCCATTCTTATTTGAATACGCTTATGTCTTCAACCACTAGTATGCTTTTGTAAGTTAATTAGAAAAAGAAAACCACCCCAATAGAAAACGAACTAAAGGACAGAAAAAGGAAGTTGCCGGAGGAGAGGGGAATATGGCCGAGAGAACCGCATAGAGGGCCTCCAGATGACTAGTACTAAAATGCTAATTAAAACAGGAACAAGGTGTTATTTTCCACTTACTAAATTGATAAAGACTAACAAGAAATTAACAGGGCAGAAAAGCATACATTCTCTCTTTTCTGAAGAGAGAACTGACCTCTTGGGCGGGACTCTGGCAAGACAGAGCAAAGTGTTTTCAAATGTGTATATCCTTTGACCCACTAATTTAATCTCTAGAAATTAATCCCAAGGATATAATTATGAATGTGCCAGAAAAAGAAAAAAGAAATAGATCCAAGGGCATTCTGATAATAACAAAAAATTGAGAAATAAACCTCAGTAACCCTCAACAGAGTAAACTATATTAAGTTCTTACAGTAGAATGTGTGTGAACATTAAATCTAAGGTTGGAAAAGAACTTATAATAAAATGGAAATGTAGCCCTCCTCGGATGGAAAAGTCAATTACATAATAATATATACATCAAAATCACTTTTATTTAATGAAAATACACATAGAGCAAAAGACTAGAAGAATGGAACATACTCCCAAACTTTTAGCAATGGGATTTCTGGCTGACAAAATTACAACTGTTTTAAAATTTTACTCCTTTAACCTAAACATATTTCCAAAATTTTCTACAATGTACAAGTCCTAATTTTGGTATAGGAGGAACCAATAAAAAGCTACTAAAATTTTAGAAGTAGAAAAATTTCTATTTCATTGCTAAGAAATAACACTCCTTAGCAACAAGCATAATAGTTTTGTTGAAGGGTATTGATTTTTCTCTTAGATGTTGTTTCTAATGTCTGTAAACAAAGTTTGTCTATTAATCCATCTGATACAATGAATAAAAGCAGAGACTAATACATGCTCATATTTCTAGGAGAAGCATGGGCCCATAATTCACTTCTGATACGTGATCTCCATTCTCGGAACCCAACTCTGCATCACTGGAGGATTCTACGGAGCTTATACCTTCATATCTGTGACTTTGATAATTTGCCAAATTTGGGCTCCCACCTCTCATGGCTGGTAGCAGGAAAATCATTAGCTGTGCGCCAGAGAAAACACTGCAATTTTCTTTTTTTTCCCCCAATTTATTGACATGTACATGTGCAGAATTTAAGGTTTACAATGGAGTTGAGCACTTTGTGCATATACTAACACTGCAATTTTCAAAGTGTATCTATCCATGAGGAGAGAGTTCGCACTTCAAAAGTTTACAGTGATGATCATCTCGGCATAGAAATAAAGTGTGTCACTGTCCCTTTCTTCCTTTCACTGATACACGCTTCTCAAGGCGTCTTCAATAAGAATGATCTTACTGTATAAGATTTTGTCTAGAGAAATGCAATAAATACACATCAACATACTAAGTGGTTTTTTTCTTACAGTGGGAGTAAGCTTTCTTTTAAAAACTACCTCCATGTGTTTTACATTTTCTACAGCACTCATTTAATATTTTACAACAGAAAATGCCTCCCTGTTTATTTCTGCAAATATAAAACTATGGAAGCCCAGGGCCTGGCCTGGGACTCTGTAAGAGCGGCAAGAGTCTCTGAGGACAGGCTGGCTCCCTGCCTGTGTGAGCTCTGTCCCACACTGTGGGTTGGCTGGGTGACCACTCTGCTTTGGAAGAAGCGGTCCCCCTGGGTGTTGCAGGCTTGCTGAGTAGATCATCTTCAGGGACAAGCAGAGAGCACCACTAAGGAAAGCTAACACACACACACACTTCCAATTGAGAATTTCTCTGGACATGTCCTCTGTGGACAGAGGCCAAAGTAAAGGCAAGCACGTCTGGCCCAGAAATCTACGTGAACATGGGGAGTTGAGGAAAAAGCACTGTTCCTCTTGCAAGGACCGATTGGCCTGCCCCAGCTGGAACCCCCGGGCACACAGCCTGTGTCGCATCGAGCCATTGTGTTTGCTGGCGCTAAGGGGTCCGTCAGCATTTCATTACAACCCCTATTGTCAGGGGTTTAGAATCCAGCCATAAAAACCTGCACTGAGCTGGAACTTGGCACACACAGCTACCGCCAGGAAGTGAAGTTTGTATGTAAAATTGAAAAAACATCTGTTTGGCCATTTGCGAAGTTGTGTGAGAGCAAACACAGGGAAGACGCTGGGGTCTGATGCTCTGCATGGGCGGAAATGCAAGGCAGGCTTGACCCCGAGGCCCGGCCCGCCCTTTTCCCTCATGTCTCAGGCAAGCGATGGCTTCATGACATGGACCAGCCACATCGGGCTTCTTTTAAAAAATGAAACACAAAATCACAGGACTGTGTTTTAGAAGACAAGCAACTGAATTGACAAAATGCTTTCCCCTGGTGTGCGTGTGCCTGCATGAGTGTGTGTGTGTGTGTACGTGTGCGCGCACTCACATACATATTTTTTCCAGAGACACGAAGACTTAGCTGGCTAGAAGTAAAACACAGGGCAGGTGCTATTGTAATGAACTCCACTGGGTATTTGGTGTTTCTGCAGTGGAGGAATTGGATGGTAATGAATGCGTTGTTTGGAATCCCATTCCAGGTCGGCAACTCCCTCCGAAAATGGAGGTGCCAACCTACACCCCTCAAGGCGGGAGCCAGGAGGGGTCCTCTGCATCTCTCCTCCCCACACCAGGGCAGAATACCTTGTTCTCTCTCTCTCTCTCCTGTGTATACTGTGTCATTTGAACAGGTGATTTCAAGAAATTGTGACGCTATTATTTTTTCTGTGGCAATTGTAAGTGACTATGAGTTCAATTGCTGGAGGGGGAGGAGCCCCTTCCTGCCGGACAAATTATCTAGTTAGGAACATTAAGAACCAGGCATCCGTAGCCATCCGTTCCTACCTCTTTTCCGATTCTCTCTCTGTCTCTCTCTCCGTCCCTCCCTTCCTCTTTCTCTCCCTCTATCCTTCCTCCCTCCTCTCTCCCTACCCCACCTCCTCTTATCTCTCTCCTTCTTTCTGCATCTCCACCACATCATTTTACTAGACTGACCTTTTAAAAAAGTTATAAAACAACTATTTCACATAGTTCAACCTAATACACAACGAATGTATGATCAAATCACACAATGCTATTATTTCTGTAAATCAAAAATTGTCAGATCGGGGAGGGAATTTCTAATGGCTCAGTCTAAAATGCATGCTAAATATGTTTACATTACTGAATAATTCAGAAGCATGTTCTGAGTCTGGTGACAAGCGTTCTCCTCCTGTTTTCACGACTGACTGGCTGTGAATCCTGGACTGTATCATCGGACAGCTCCTCTCCTTTTCCAAGGAAGACAACGCTGATAAATGGTTACATCCATGTCACAAGGCTATTGTGAGGATCCGGCCAGATTCTAGACATGAACATGCTGTGTAAGCTAGAAAGTAGAATGCAACTGCTAATTAGTCATCTTGCTGTCGTCATTATGTCTCTTGCCAGCCCACCCCTTGTGGGATTGCTAAAGAAATCGTCCCTTCACACACCGGGCACCTTGTCCACAAGGAAGCATGGCAAACGCCTCCCCAGCGCCCAGCGGCAACGACGCCCACCTTTCTGCTAACTCCGTGAGGACTCGTGTGTAGACACGAATCTAGGACAGACAGTATTCCTCTCTTTGCTTTGGCCTTTTGTAAGCTCAGAACCAAATCACTGGCTCCCTTGAATGAGCCGGGTTCCACTGGTGCTTGCACCTGGGTTTGGAACTTCCCAATATTTTTTCCAGGCCAGCTATTTCAGTTCACTTTCTATTTTATATGTTTGCATTACTTATTTGACTACTACTCCCCCAAAACATTCTTGAGGCAACATAAGGTAAAGAAATCAATCCAATCAATCAATTTATTTCCTCAGACCACTCTAACTAACCTGGGCTGTACAGCAAGTTACAGCACAGAACTCAAGTCTCCAAGTAACAGAATTCTAGTTGTGCTAAAAGAAACAACCTCTGCTAGTTGGTGGTACAACCATGTCACACAGTGCAGCCGTGACTATGTGACTTGAATAGATGACCAGAAATAACTCCAGGCCCCGCCTCCCAACTGCGGCACTTCGTAAGCCCTGGCTGTCCTTGACGTGTCCTTGCTCCTGGCATGAGGGAACCATCTGGGTAAGAAAGAGGGCAGACCACGGGGCCTTGCGACAGCACCCAGCATTTCAAGAACTCGTTCCTCAATCACTCTGGCTGTCCCTGTCGCCCTGTCCCCTGGCCCCAAGTATTCCCCAAGTAGGTTTGAAAAGTTACACTTTCTCAGGCTCCTGGGACCATTGTGAAAGTTCCTGGCCTCACTCCCAAAGCACCCCACGTAAGTTTTCACAACTTCCCAGGGCACCGACTTTGCTGCTAATCACAGATTAAGATTAAGAGGTTCTGTCTCAACACTTCCCACAGTCAACTTCCACCTCTCTGGAGGTGAGCCATACCGTAAACAAGAAAAGAAAGAAAGAAAAGGGGGGGAAGGAAAGAGGGAAGGCAGGAAGGAAGGAGGGAGAGAGGGAGGGAAGGAGGGAGGGGGCAGAGTACCTTGAAACCATCAATCCTGTGCCCAAATTATCGCTCTGGTGCATTCCGGCTGTGTGATCGTGGGTAAGTTAGCTAAACGCTATGCAACCCAAATTTTCTTGCCTGTAACGTGGAGCTAATACTAACCTTGAAAGTGCTTACAAAGATTAAATAACAGATCGCATCTAAAAGGGCCTGATGAAGAACTCACGTATTTCCTTTCTTTCCTGGGGCCTTGAGCAGCCTAATGCGTCAAAGTCCAGCTGAGGGGGAAAAACGGTGGGCAGGAAGGACATTTCACAAGGAAACTTCCCCAGACGTCAGTGAGATCCTGGAAGGCAGCTTCACCCCCCAAAGGCTGGCTAGTAAAACCCAGGGACGGAGAGGCCTGGAGAGCCACGAGGGTGGCGAGGGCACTTACTTCCATATGGGGAGCCGGTGGGTGAGCCGTTCAGAAACCCGGGCGACCCAGGAACGCCCAGGTTGGTCATGGGGACGTTGCTGTAGCCGTTCATGCTGTTGCTGGAGGTGCTGTAGCTGGACTGCTGGGGCGTGGAGCTGGAGGAGTAGCCCCGCGGGGAGATGCTGCTTGTGTTGCGGATGTATCCTTGACAACAGAGGAAAAGCAAAGCCCAGGTAAACTAACTGGTACCCACCTGTGGCCGGCACAGAACCGCGGCCCACCATGACACGGAGCCACGCGTGGGCAGCCATGGGAAGCGTCAGTTTGTTTCTGGTCTTTTTCTTTTAAATTCACATGTGCTGGTGGTGGGTGTGCGTGGGGTGGATACAGGGCCAGATGTCAACACGGTCACAACATACAATGATCAAATCAGGGTCACAACACACCTAGTACTTCAGACATTGATCATTTCTTTTGGTTGGAAGCATTTAAAAAATCCTCTCTTCTAGCTATTTGGAGATGTACAGCGAAGCACCAGCCGTAGTCACGGACGGTGCTACACACCTGCCTCTCTCTTCCCACCCTCCCGACACAGCACCACGCCAAGACACCGCCCTCTTCTTCCACGCCTACATCCTCAGCATCTCCAGCGGACGCTGAGGGGCTGGGGGAGGGTCACCTCCCAGGCTGTTTCATGCCACTCTGGAATCCTGAGAGAGATTAATTAATATTACTAAAAAAAAAAACACTTAGTGGCTAAGCAAAATGAGGCAGATGCTACTTTCTGTGGCCAATATTTTTCCTTTTTTTTCTTCTTCCCTTTCTCTCTCTCTTTCTCTCTTCTTTGGACTGGCTCTGAGCTACATCCTCAGCCTTCTTTGATTTTCTATTTTAAGACAGGGTCTTGCTAACCTGCCATGTTGCCCACTCCAGGCTCACACTTGGGACTCTCCTGCCCCAGCCTCCCAGAGCACTGGGATTTGTCTGTTCTCTCACCACACGGGTCAGTAGTCATTCCTTGAAAGTTCACACATGAAAGGCCTAGAAAACACCAACACTGGCTAGACCTGGCCAACCTAGCATCTCCCGGATTTAACACAACATAGTATCTTTTGGCGAGGCCAAATAACATTTCTGGGGCCATTTGTATTCTGTAGAACATAGTTTTGGAAACATTCACTCCAAGTAGCCACCATGCCACATGGGGACTAGGGATCCCTGTCATTCAACAAGTGCCACGAGGTTCATTTAAATGTGCTATGCTTTGACCCAGAACTGGAAGGTGCCAGCAGCACCTGGGAGAGGGACCACTCAGGCTGGGAGTGGAATGGCAGAAGGGATGATGTGTCTCCCCTGTGCTTCCAAAACTCCACCCAGACAAGTCACTCGATTCATCCCAAAATGAACTGCTTTGGGTAGCCATCGCTAAAACTACTTAGGAAACAATCCAAAACTGATCATCATATGAAAAAAATGACATATGATCATGGGCCCCATGTCTAAAAAGAAAAATGTAATAATATGCCCCCCCCCCACCTACTCTTTTGTAGGACAGACTCACCCTGGGCAAAAAGATTGAGGAATTCTCTCCCAGTGGGTGAATAAAATTAGAAATAAAACTATCCCAAGGTGTAGGACGGTTCTGTTATGACAGTTCCAACTGCACAAGAGGAAGAGTTACTTCATTTAAAAATGGTTGACAACAGGTTTAGTTTTTTAATAACGAAGTCAACCTCAGGCTATACTTTACAGAGAAAAGTCTATTTGACTGTGTAAGTTTGTTGCTACATATTTATACATAAGATCATAAAAGTTATCAAGAAAAATGACAACATTTACTCTTGGTTCTCAGGAGAAGAGAATCAGGTATAGTGAATGAAAACGGTGATAATCAGGTTTTTAAAAAAATTATTCAACCTGATTATCACAATAGTAAAGACATAAATGTTATTTAATTCATATCTATAAGTCTGTTTTCATATGCCTTAACCCTTTTCAATTTATACTAGCCAATCTTGCTTTGAAATAATACCAGTCAAAGGATTCTACATTGTACCCAGAAATCTTAGCCTCCAATAATGTGCTAAAATAACACCATCCATGATGGTGTTGCTTCCTCAGGCAGGTGCTCGGTGGGTGGCTTATGATTCAAGCTCTACCTCCTGCTCTGGTAGAAGCTACCTCTTAAAGGTAGAATACACGTTTGATTTCAGACGCCAAGGAAGGTCGCACCTTGGTTGTTCCCTTGCGTGGACTCCGAGATGCTGACCCCGAGCTGACTGCCATACGAATTGATGCCCATCATGCCACTGTGAGCCGGGGAGCTGGAGAGGGCTGGGATCTGGCTGGGGTTCCTGGGGACGCTGTACAGGGCTTCTGCGATGTCTGCTGCTCGCTTCAGAATGATGTCCTATAAAAAGGAAGATGGGTGAGCACTTTATCTAGCACAAAGAGCCCAACTCAACGGGGCATGAGGCCGGTAGCTAACCTGGTTGTTGTGGGGTGTGCCGTAGAGGGCCTCAACGAGGTCCGCAGCTCTTTTCAGCAGCATTTCCTGGAGAAGGAAGGAGAGGTGGGGCACTGCTGGCAGTACAACTCAAAATGTCAAGCAAGGGAAATTACAGATAGAAATCAAAAGTTCGCACGTCTGCCCAAAATGTAAATAATTATCCAAGAGGTTCAATGTTCACTTTAACAGGTACAATATACCTATCCATAGCCATCTCTTTACTAATATATATCTATATGGAATTCACTGCTAGAATGTGGCTCTGGAGAGGGTTTGCCACTTTACCAAAAAAAAAAAAAAAAAAAAGAGGGTGAAGTTGGCTAAAATTAATAGTGTGTTACAGAAATTCTACAAAGGATGAGTGGAAAATATGGTGATTATTTATAAAAATGTATTACATTAAAAGATAGATTATCAATCTCTCTCAAAATACTGCCCTCTGCCTTACGTACATGGATCCGTTTGTCTCTTTCTGAGGCAGTTCTGGCAGTCCTCTTTTGTGAGTGTCTTTACAAGATGTGATTGGAAAAATGTAGAATGAATGCTACCGCCAGTGGAAAGGCAGGCTTAAAAAAAAAAAACACGATGGTGTGTCTTCATTAACCTTATTCATGGGATCTGGCACCATGCGACTTACGCTTCATCGCCAGAGTCAAAAGGATCCATTCAGTTGTTTCGAACCAATTCAGGATGTCAAGGAAGACACAACATTGCAACTGAAAACACGCAGAGGACTTCCTGAGCTACCTTACAAAGTGGCAGTAATGACAGAGTGTGTTCAAACAGAGGGGGGTTAATGGCAGTGCATCTTCTACTGTAATAAAAAATAATTTAAATACATTGTGTTTCTCTATCACACCTCATATGTACAACTACATTCAGATCATTGCATTAAAAAAAACGGTACTTTAATTAACCAAGTATTCTAAAAATGATTGATGGATCTGGACTTAGCTGTTTGCCAAGGAGTTGTCCAAAGTACTGAAATTATCTTGACAATGCCTTCTGCAAGATTTTATTCCAATAAAGATGAATTCTTTCAATAATATTTCCCTCTGTTCACTTTAGCCAGAGAGAATTAGTAATCATGAATCCCTGTCCTCTCGTTCTGTCTTTTCCACCTCCTGTTTTTTACAGCCTTTTAAATTGCTATTAACCTACTTTCCAGATACCAACTAATTTAATGGTGGGGCTGGGGATTTTTCCAGGAGAATAATAAAGGTGTGATGTGGAAGCAACTAGTTCTGGAATTTTACTCACAGTACAGAATAGAGAACAAGGCATTACATACCTTGTGCATATAACGTGCAATTATAAACATTTAATGGTTTCTCATTAGTTGAATGACTAATTAATTGTTGTATTTTTAAATAAAGAAAGCTGATATCATCTTTCTACATAATTTTCATAAGCAAGTTCATTTTAAAGTGATACATTTCACAGAAGTTTACATGGAGACATCACTGTCTTTATTAAATTCCTGTATATGCAGTAAGTCCTTAATGAATATTTGATTGTGAAGTGATGGATCCTTGCAATTACGGGGAAACAAATCAGACTTAAACTCACATGAGTGGACACTTAGACTTTTAAACAATTATGCAAATACTTATTTTAATGAAGATGATGATTTTATAAGCTGAATATACTAGCAACAAATCTGTTTTATAGGTCCAAATTTTCAGATTTCATATCTCCTCAGTGATTTAACATATTTCACAGTTAGTAGAAATTTTATATTCATCTTGTATCTAAAGCTTCGCCAATTTCAAGGCCTAATTAATTTAAATGGGACTTCAATGGCTAGGTTTGTGTAAAATTGCTAAAATTGTACAGGAAGATTTTCACACGTCAATTTCCAAAACATTTTACCTTCGCTAATCGCTCAGGATCTCCAGGATGCCTTGGGATGACTTTTTGCAGTCTTTGGAAGCCATAGTCTATGGTGGGTTCATTTAATGCTGAAAAATAAAATCCTCTTTTTGAGCTAAGCCTGCACACAGGCTATACAGCAAATCCCGTAATTAAGCTTTCCATAGGTAACACAGACTCTGGGGTGACCTGGTTGAAGGGCTCATGCAGAACAGACACATTCAGTTAGAGCGTTTTGCTGCAGGTATTAGTTAATTCACACACAAATTTGAAATTTACAGTATGTTTTCCCATTAGAATAACATCTCAAATTTTCAGGACTATTACGAGTATCAATTTTTGTCTTAAGTACACATCTTATAATTATCTACTCATTCCCAAATAGTCAAAATATTATATAATTACATCACAATTTCTTATGAAGATAACAAACTTTTCTACTATTTTCTTTCCTCTTCTTTCTCTCTTCTCTTTCCCAAGTGTGCCTTTTCACCTATTCTCCTAATTTTGTACACTACTCATTCAAACATACCTAAGTTTGCTATGGCCTTGTTCTCCTAAAATTGTTTTCTTAAGCTGAACGCACTTTCACATGTTGCCACTGTATTTAGCTCTCTGTACTTTTTTTTTTTTAATATCAAGCTTCCCCAATACACAACTCGATATCTGGGAGCAGATCTCAGTCTGTTTCACCACTATGTTTTCACTGCTCAAGACAGAACCTGGCACACAGGAGGCACTTAGAACCTGGCACACAGTAGGTACTTAGAGTCAGTAATTAGAACTCAAGTGAAGAGTGCATGGACAAATTACGTACTTCACCATTTCTGTCATGTTAGAGAGTTTTCAGAGTTTATTCCTCTGTTCTTTATACTTCACCCCTTCATTTTTAAAGACTGCTGTTTAAATTTTGCAGTCTTAGAATTAATGCCTGACTGATCTTGGCAGTGGAGGCCTATAATCCCGACACTCTGTTCTGGGAGGCTGAGACAAGGAAAATCACAAGTTTGATCCCAGCCTGGGCAACTTAGTGACTTACCCAGACTCTGTCTCAAAATTGGAAGCAAAAATGGAGTGGGGATGGAGCTTGGTGTGAAGGCTTTGGGCTTGCGCTCCAGTGCCACCAATAAACAAAGAAGGAAATAAGTAATGCATGATCGAATTTTTTCAAAAGATACAAAAAATTAAATAATAATTTTCTGCTCTTCTGTTAGGCAGTGATAAACACAGGAAGGTGTATTTTTAAAATCTTCCTTTTTACAAATGCATTTTATGAACATCTGTTAGTGCTCTTTCAAAACAACACCTTTTATTTAAATAAATTACAAATAATGTTAATAAAAATAAAATCACCCATAAGCTACAAATTAATAAATGATCAGGATTAACATTTCGGCTTATTTCCTTCTGCAGTCAAACACATTCCACAAATACTCTTCACCTGTTACATAACCTACTTTTTATCCACTTAATGATACTCTATATCATAATTTTTCCTCAGGTTGTTAAATATTCTTTTATAACATTATTTAAAATTCCTGCATCTTTTTCCATGACATGTTCTATAATTTATTTAAATAGCCTGCTAATGGTGGGCACTTACTGTGATCATAATTCCTCACTATTATAAAAATTAGAGCAATGATTATCCTCTCCACCTAACTTTAATTATTTCAATTGGAAAATGCCAACAATTAGAATCACTGGACCAAAAATCATGATTTATATTTCAGAGCTTCCCCACATACTGTCAAATCATTCCTCAGGGTCTGGAGGAATGGCACAGCAGTTAAAGCCCTTGCCAAACAAGCCCAAGGCCCTGCGTTCAGTTCCTCAGCACCACATAAAGCTGGGCATGGTGCTGCATGCTTGTAATCCCAGCTCTCTGGAGGCTGAGACAGGAGGATTGCCAGGAGTTTGATGCCAGCCTGGGCTACACAATGAGTTCAGGACCAGCCTGGGCTACAGAGCAGGTCACTATCTCAAAAAAAAAAAAAAGGCACTCCCGAGGAAGTATATTTTAATTTATTCTCCCTCCAGCAATGCACATAGTCATTTCAATTTACATTTCTGAAGTCACCAGTGAAGTTCTTGGAGATTTTTGTTAGGTTTAATTTCTTTCCTATGAATTGCTTGGTACTTTCTGCATTCTTTTCTACTGCGGATAAATTTATTCTTTTTACTTGTAGAAACACTTTACCATATATTAAGATTTTTAACACATTGTCATCACGTTACATTATCACATCTCAGTTTGTCCTTAGGTGCCAAATATAGACAGGCCATCTTGACTTCGAGATCTGCACACACACACACACACACACACACACACACACACACGAAGGTGTATGTCATGTACAGCATAACAGCATTACAATCAACATCTACACACAATGCCACATACTCACATGTATATGAATTCTTAGATTATTTAAATTTTCTAGAATTCATTTTTTCCATGTAACAATAGGTATTTGCATTTGCCACAACTCATTATTACAATTTTTGGAGTGATTTCCAAACATTCTTTTTAGTTTCATTGATCCGTGTTTCTATTCTGGATGAAAATCTTCTAAAGTACATTTTTCCTCAACTATTTTTTCCATGTATTCTTCTAGATGGACATTAAGGAAATTTAAAATATATATAATATATAACACATATAAATATATATACCATATATAATATATGATATATAAAGTATATCATATATTTTATATATTATATATAAATATATTCTTTTTCTTTTTCTTTTTTGAGACAGGGCCTTGCTCTATAGCCCGGGCAGGTCCTGAACTCACTATGGATCCCAGGCTGGCTTTGCACTCATGGCAATTCTCCTGTCTCAGCCTCCACAGTGCTGAGATTGCGGGCATGCACCACGATGCCCAACTTTACATGGTGCTGGGGGATCGAACTCAGAGCCTTGTGCTTGCTAAACAAGCGCTTTAACTACTGTGCCATTCCTCTAGCCCTCAAAATATATTTTTGTTGCATTAAACCTGTAATGAAAAAATTGACCTTATAATATCAACACTCCATATTCCTTAAGTCTCCACAAAAAGTGTATGATGTTTATTATACATATCGCAGTTTGGATCTGGAATGTCCTCCAAAAATCTCATGCATTTGGTTGCTATGGACTGTCTATGGAACCATGTACTACATGGAGATTGGGGCCTAGTCTGGAGGAGCAGATTACAGGCATGTAAATTGGATTACAGGTGTGTGTGGGGGCTTACCACACCTTCCACACCTTCCACACCTGGATCCAGCAGGGGCTGATCACGGGGAGGAGACCTGGAAGGACACAAAGCTGCGTCCTGCCTTCCTTGGAATACGAGCCTCAGCCTGCCTTGACTCGGCTTCCTGTTTATGATGCTGTGAGAAGCCGCCTCCACCTCTGCCTCGGCCGGGTACTTCCACTGCTGCCAGCTGCCCCTTCATGGACCTTCTGGAACTGTGAGCTAAAATAAGCCTTCCTCCCCACTGGGGATGTTGGGTAGTGAGTCACAGCAATGAAAGAGTAACTCAAACAATACATGTAGAAAGCCTTTTGTCTTTATTTCTGGTACATTTTTTTACTTCTTACTGTTTTTCCACATCATATTTTCTAAGCGACTTTCCAGCCCCCAGAAGTGCTAAATTTTCCTGTACCTGTGCCGGGAGTGTGTGAGGGGAGTCTGTGGTCATGGACAGGACAGACATTAAGAGAGTCAGCTTCGGAGCCATTTAGGCGCTAGGTCTGAATTCCAGCTTCTATTTAAAGTCCATCTCACAATTGGCTGTCAAAATTAACTGAAATAATTTATATAACTCTCTTCCCACATAGCGCTTGGCATCTGAATGATCTAAACCAAAGATAACCATTTGTTCTTGTGCCACCAACCCCTGACATGTGTCATTATATTTTTCTTTTCCTTCTCTTAGGTTTTTACATCATACCACCTACATATAATAATCACACTTTCTCCCTTTGTTGTGTACATTATCTAATCCTATTTAGATCTTAATTATCATAATCCTATTTAGATCTTACATTCCCATTTTTGTGCTAAAGCTTCCCAAACAGTACTCAAAAATGAAGATGATTAAGTAATTCTCATGACAATGACGCCCATAATTCCCCACCAAATGTGGGGCTGGTATGATAATTTCAGGTAAATACTGTTTACCATGCTTTGGTTAGGACTTTATCAGGACTTGGAAAACTCCAATCTCATGATATTCTCCTTTGATCAATTTTATGGCATTTATACTAAGGTTTTTGATATTTCACAATTAAATATTAGGTCATGGTTGTTTTTAGTACATTTATAAATTCAATTTGGCGATATTTTCTTATGACCCCCAGTCTCTCTGACAACCACATCAATTGTGTTGCTACGAACAGGGCCCAGTGCACAGGAGCACTCAGGTGTAGGCTCACTTTGTCAGGGAGGGACGTGTCCTTGTGAATAACTGGAACTGTGCACACTGTTCCACTCAGTTTGATTGGTTTTTATTTTATACCAGCTTTGAAAAAGCAAAATGAGAAGCTACTTATATTTTAGCCTCTGCTCTACAAAAAGTTGGGTAACATTGGTAATGTCTCTTGACGAAGACTTTGAAAAAAATCTTGGTAAAATTTCTCCTGTCAAGGTCACCAACAACATTTTAACTACACCACAAGGACCTCTGCATTTGTCTATTAACCTCAGGGTGGCGCTCGACAGTGACAAACCCCTCCTCCTGAAACTCTTCATGTGCACCGGCTCTCATGAGCCCTGCCCGCTCTGCTGTGTGACCCCCGGCCCAGCCACGGCACTCCGCCTACGCTGAAAACTGTTCTTCTCTACTTGTTCTGTGAACGCCCATGCTGCGTCGGACTGTTGCCCAGGGTACACATTGTCCTGGGTATCTTCACCCCATCCCTGGGACTTCCATCACGAGCTACATGCTGATCCCCACAAACATTACCTCTAGTCCCGGCAGCTGGCCAGGGATTCAGCCACACAGCCTACCAGAGGATGGACACTTCCACGAGGACGTGCCGTAGTTTCCTCTCCCCAAGATCTCCAAGCTCAGGAGCTTCAGAAGGAACAGCAACTTTCCCCATCTGACTAAACCCCTGGAGTCCACTCCTTATGCTCAATATTGTTTGCATTTTTCTAGGAAAAAAAGCATCCATTTCCTCAAGATTTAAAACATTGTGTCACATACTTGACACAGTAGAGGATTGTTTTTAAAAATACAAGCTTCATTTCTCCTTCTTCCTTTCTTCCTCGTTGTAATTTTCTAGTCCTATCTCCAATCGTGAGAGCTCCTTCTGTTCCTAAGAGAATATCCTGGGCACTTGAGTGTTGAATCACTGTTGGTTCTCGCTAACTTCACTGGAGTTGAGAAACGCTGGGTGTTCAATGTCTACCCTTGGGAATTTTTGAGTTACCACATATTAACTCTTGCCCATGTTTAACAGACAATGCTTTAAGTGCTTTATTTACTATATCTTTTTGATCACATTATTTAACACGTTCCATCCATTTTTATCCCTATAAATTTGTCTTCCCACAGTTTCTTTATATTTATAATACTTCTACTTCCTAGAAAAAACAAAACCCAGCCACTCTGTGCCCGCAGCCACAATCCTGTGTGCACACACCAGCACACAGATACATTTCTGGTGTATCAGCGGCACCAGCCCAATGTCAAACATTAATACCAGATTTCTTTGAATTCTATGTTTGCCTGAAAATATCTCCCAATATATTCTAGGTGCAGGAGGTGGATGAAACACTCGCACTAACATTACCATCTAGCTTTGCATAATTGGAATCATTCCACTAACTATTTTCCCACTTAGCATTATAATGTCAGCAATTTCAGAAGTCTTTCTTCTTGACAACCGGATTTTTAGTGCCTGTGATATGGTGTAATGAAGGCAGTCATTGCCGCAGTTAGAATCTACCGACACTTGTTATGTTACAGGCATCCTGCTAACCCTTTAAGGTACATTGGCTCCTCTGATCCTCATGCCCTCACTGCACTTATCCCCATGTTATAGGCTGTTCTAGGTGGTAAAGGCAAGATCTGAACCCTGGTGTGTGTGTGTGTGTGTGTGTGTGTGTGATACTGGGGCTAGGTCCCAGCGCCGTCCGGTCAAGATACAAACCCAGATCAGTTTTTAAAATTTTTGCTTTTGAGACAGGGCATCACTAAGTCACTAAGTTGCCCAGGCTGGACTCAAATTTGCAATCCTCTTGCCTCAGCCTCCCAGGGCGCTGGGATGACAGGTCGGTATCATGGGCCGAGCTTGTGCTTGTGCTTGTGTTTGGCTTTTCTAACCCTGAAACCCATGCTCTTAATCTTCTCCACTGCACTAGAGATGTTCTCTGCATTGCTCCAAGCTTCCTCTCCTTCTGGAAAAGGGCTGCAGGCGTGGAGTGGGAGGTCCTCTAACTCTTCACAGGAGAGACGCCCATTCGGGATCAACAGCCACCTAGTGCTGCAGGGCAGAGACCACGGAGACAGAATTCTCCAAATCGGCCACTGCTGCATCTCTTGAGAACGACAGGCTGCTTTGTGACCCAACGTGTAGAGTTTTTCAGGTGAAGGAAATTGAAAGAACACAGCTCGGGGTAAGCTCATAATATGCCGCACACAAGCAAACAGCCTGTCCCAGGTGGGAAGTGGAATCGGTCACTGTCTCCATGTCTGTCCCCCCCTCCTTGGCCATCTGCTCAGTCACGCCCCGGCAGGTGCCCACCACCCCCGTAGCATCACTGCAGGTGTCACCCACAGCTTCCCTGTCACTTAACCCTGTCTTTCCCCCTTTCTGTTGCTTACATCGAAGGGCAGGTGTGGGAGGCAGATGACGAATTCTTTTTATTAGAGTTGATCACACACTTTTTCTCACTGTCACCCCTCTGTCAGCCACGGGGACACCAATGCCAGGTCTGGCTTTCTTTTCCTGCCTTCCCTCTGCCCTCCCAGCCTCTCATCCCCAACCTACAAAGTGCAGAGGATCTTGGCCACCGTGGGTGAGCAATGTGTGTTCAATGGGATGAGAAGATGAGACATATTCGTCTCTTTTTCTATGTTGACTCTCGTTGGCAGGTCGCTGCCTCCAGACTTCTCGGGGATTAACTGGGATGGGTCACGTTTGTATCTCGATGAGAAAGAGCACAATGAACTGATGGTGGTGTGCTCACTTCGGCAGCACATATACTGAAATTGGAACTGACGTTGTTATGTCTACAGACAGAGAATTATCACACACACACACACACGGTACGCCATACACACCATTTCATCTAATCAAGTGCACATCAACAGCAAAAGTCACAATAAACCATGAAAGTGAATCTCAGCCTCAGTCTTCAAATCATCAAGGTCAGATTTAACAACTTTACCCTGATTCCAAACCGACCTACCAAGTGACCGTTGTTTTCACATCCTATGCACTCAACTTCACTTTGACCTTGAATCCCAGATCCTCTCCCCTCCCTCCCTTTCTCTACCTCCCTCGGTGTTCTTTAGCTCTTCAGGCCTGGTGTGAGCCAAGCAACCTCAGTTAGCTAATGAGGTGCCCACGGTCAGCACCAAGACTGTCTCTAAGGGCCAACCAGGTCATTAATTGCCATCATCCGTGTAAATTTACAACCTGGCCTACCACATGTGGTGTGGGATGCTGGGAAGTTCTGCCAACCCTTTGGCTGACAGGGAGACAGAGAAATGCTGGCAAAAAACCCAGAGTAAATTAAAAATATGCTTCAATCTATAGGCTCTATTTATCTATGTCTTTCTTTAGCAATATAACATTAAGGTAAAAGGTCATATCCCCACTGAAACATAATTTATATTTACCTTTTATTAAATAATTATAGCATGGCATGAAGTTAAATATTACAGAAGCTAATCAAGGGGGAATTCAATAGCGAAAATTCAGACATGAGAATTTCGTCTTTGCTATACATAGAATGTCTTAATCCTCCACTGGGAGTCATTTGGGTTTGCTTAAGGAGTTTAATAATACACATTTCAACTGCCACAGAATCTAAATCCCATTTGGATCAGCCTTGGAAAACTTTCATCAATACCTTGAGATTTCCTACCATTTCTCCCGAGAGCCTGGATCTCACATGTCATTTCTCATTTTGATTGTGAGTGTAATATACGAGCTTACTTACATATCATAAACCCAACAAATAGATATGGACACCAAGCAACGTGTCAAGGGTTTTGTTTTTAAGTAAATAGTATTTAACTAAAAATATCTACTGGGAACCACTCATTTAAAAAGCAAAAAGCTGGCCAGTGCTCAATACTAATTTTCCCAAAGGACTGATGAGACATATAAATTCTATATGATATTTTTTCTTTTTTTTTTTTCTTGAGAGGAGGTATGGGAACCACACACTGCTCACCCCATCTGGTGCTTCTACTGGTGTTTCCTAAGCAGATAAGATCACGGGCTAACGTGGGAAGGGGCTGTGTGCTGGCGTCAGGTCAGCCGCTCACAACAGAGCATCCATGTGGCAGGAGGTTGTCTACCAGTGGGGTGCAAATCACAAAGATGGCAGCATCAAGGCCTGATGGGTTTTCTTCGCAGGAATTTTGAGAGGAGGGGAATAAGATACTGAGGTGAGGGGAGACCTGAACTGTCCCCCAAGAGGGCAACAAAAGGAAGACTATCGGACCAATTGTGGCCTTCCCCTAGATCAGATAGTCACTGGGCACATAGTCCACCAAAGGGACCAATCAGTGGCCCACAGAACCAGAGGACCCCACAGCCAAGCTCTGAATTTCAACTTCCCTCAAAAATAAAGAAAACAACGAGATTTTGTTCTTTGTCCCAAAAAACAAAGCCAGAGAAATAGAATCTATGTAATACAACTTCCAAGTTCACACCTGATCAGAAGGTGGACCTTGATGTGCACAGACAAGAGCACACAGCAAGCCTTAGATGGGGCCCAGTGTCACTAGGAATAATGAGAGTGACTCCCTGTTGACAGGGCAGGAAAGTATAGACGAAGCCAGCCTGGAGAGGGATGGGCAGGTGCATGGACAACTTCCTGCCCTCACACACCGCTCCCCACGTCCACATCTTCCAAGCCTTTGATCTCACACGTTGAGCTCCATGAAGTCTGCCTTGCACCGGCTGCTACGATTCTGATTCTATTCCCTCTCCCTCCTCCTGCTCCCAACCTCTCCTTCCAGTCATTTACTTTCTGCCCTACTCCTAATGTGTCCAACTAGCAAGGCTAAACAGGTTGAGCGTCCCTCACCCGAGGTGGTTGGAACTGGAAGTGTCTGGATTTTGAATTTCAGATTTTGAAATATTCACATGTGTATAATGTGATATCTTAGGGATGAGATCCAAGTATAAACACGAAATTTATTTATGTCATGTATACCTTAAATATATAACCTACTGTCAATTTTATATGATTTTAAATTCACTTGAGTTTTGACTGCAACCCATCAGATGAGGTCAGCTATGGAATTTTCTACTTACAGAATCATGTCAGTACTCAGAGTTCTGGATGTTTGGAGTAGTTCAGATTTCAGAGGTTTGGATTCGAAACTTCCAACCATGAAGCCGGCACGTTACTGCTCTTAAGGCGTGTTCACAGCAACGCACAGCGCAGTGGAGCCACATCCGGCCCAGTCTTGGGGTCTACCTTAGATCCTGACACTGACTGATGATGCCAACTTTCTCCAGTCACGTGGCCAGGTGACGCTTTGGTTAATTTCTTTGCAAAGACAAATGGCTTCAAAGACCACTGGTCAGTCTCCCCAACAGAGCATCAGTGTTGTAGGAGGTCCTTTATGCCCTTGACCAACAGAACTCCAAGTTGTCATTGGTTGGGCTCACAGCCCTTTACAAGCTCTTGCATTTATTTTATTTATTTATTTTAGTCAAAGCTATTATTTACTTAGAGTAGTAGAAAAAATAGAAGTGGGTACGAGTGAACCCCTAAGCTGAGAAACAGAAGTGAGCGGGTTAAAGTCACAGGCTGCTTAACCTTGGTGACCCTGCATTCTCTCCTCAGTTAAACAATGCAAAAAGGCAACTAAAAACAAAAGAAATAAAGATAACGCAGGGACATGCAATTCCGAGGTGGCACCTGCCTCTGTGGATGCGGGGCAAGAAGATGAGGGGAGACTCAACAGTGCTCACGTGAAAGATTAGACGGAAGCCTCCGATATTTAATTTTAAATGAAATATTAATTTAATATTTAATTATGCTTTGGTTTCAAGAAAAAACTGCAGCCGCAAGACAGATTGTTTGAAGAAGGGAGCGATAGACACGGTTAAGGAGCCAACTGTAAAAATTAAAGATAAATTTCAAGGGTAAATCTAAATGCCACCATGGAGCAGTTAGAAACACGTGCCTACTCTCTGCGATGTGCATTTGGAATATTATAGCCTAGACGCCGTCTATTAAGGAGCTGTGGGGGTGGGGGCGCGGGCCTGTAGCAAAGCGGCACTTCCGACTGGGGGGCCGACAGCAGGGACATGTCGCTCAGACCAGCTGGAGGCTCAGTCTGCAGCTCACGAGTGGTGGGGTTCTGCCCAACTCAGCAGAAGTGCAGAACTTGGGGGCCTGTGTGCACAGCCTGTTTCCAGTATGAACAGGGAACAATTACACTCGGGCAGGTTTTTTATGTCTGAATTGGGTATTTTTTTGAATGAAAAATCAGGTTCACTTCTTCATTGGGATTTTTCTTTTATAGGATAATGCGATGAGGGGGGAAAAAAAGAAACGTGAAATGAATGAGCTATTAACATCTGAAATCCAGTCTGCACACCTGCAGGTGGGCCGCACCTTGCGCGCAGCCTTGCAGCGGAGACCTGTGGGTACGTGTGATCTGAGCTGTGCAAAAACCCAGGCCTCCCAGACCTCCTTGCGACTGCTGCTCCTTCTTGCTAATGAATGCTTCCTCTCAAATATAATGAACGGGAATATTTAGTAACATGTTGTTTTTTTTTTCTGGAGTATAAGATAAGAAGTATTCTGGGAATGTATCAGTTCACGTGATTTTTTTTCTTTTTTTTACTTTTTGTGGTACTGGGGACTGATCCCAGGGCCTTTGCACTGAGCTGCATCCTCAGTCCTTTTATATATTTTTATTCTGACACAGTCTGGGGAGCGTTGCCTAGGGTGGGCTTGAACTTGCGGTCTTCCTCCCTCAGCCTCCAGAGAGTCAGCAACGCAGGCCTGTGCCACCGTCCGCTGAGTTCACTCTCAAGAGTGTCTCCGCCAGGTTGGCTTTGCTGACTCCCAGACTGAAGTGCCTGAGATGACACCTCTGTGGATCCCTGTGCCAGCCGGATCCCCGGTCTCACTGTCCGTTTGTCTTCCTTTGACCTGCCTCCCCGGCAAAGTCCATGCTTGCCGACTGCCCTGGCTTTCTCTGTCCTCCGAAAAACTCTGGTTTCTAACCCACACTGAGGTATCAAGGGCACAACATGGCGGATCTTTCAAGAAGAACCCACATTTTGGGGAGAAGAAGACACACTAAAAGATTACCAAATGGCCAGGAGAGAGGACACTACCTGGGCCTAACTGTTGGCCTTGCCAGAGTGAATCCTGCTTATGGTTTTCTGTTCACAGACTTGCACATAATTATCTTTGTATATGTAGGAACTGTGGTCAAAAATACAGTGAATGACTATATTTTAAAAAAATATTTATTACAATAAAAGTTACCTAGTTGTTAATACCTCTAAAAACTCTCCCCCTCACTGCGAGCACTGTCCCACTGTCCTTTATGAAGCAGCTCTGGAAGCCACCTTTTGTGTCATTAGTGGTGCTGTTGGGGCTTCTTCAATGTCCTGAATCATTTCGAAATATCTCACCCTTCACGGTCAGTATGTATCTAAGGAGGAGCCAGAAGTCACACCGTGCCAGATCCTATGAGTAAGGTGAAGGAGGAGACACCGAATTGTTTTTACTTGACCTAAATTGCCGCAAATGTTCTGAATCAAGTCAGGACATGGAAGCAGCCACAAAAACAAACACACCTGACCGAGATTTTGGAATTAACTGTTTCAAAAATGATAAGAACAATTGGATATGTGTGCTTGACATGAAGGATATTCTACAAAAGATTAATGATGTTGTGTCTTTTACCGTAATAATATTTTAAAATTTCAACACAGACTGTATTTGCTGACCAGCTCTTACGTACACTTTCATCTTTCCACTGAGGTGAAGTGTATCTCCTTTTTTCAGGTTAGAAAAATGGTACAAAATTGGAGTTATATGATTTTCCTAGAAGGTACGGATGGAAGGAAATCCCGGGCTCCCCACTCTACGCCATCTCCCTTGCACCCGGCAGTGATCACTGGGCTGCCTTCTGCCCAAGATCCAAGGTGGCTTAAGTTTATTAAAAAGGTAGCTCTCACACTTCTTTGCATTTTGTCACCTCAGGTACTAGTGCAGGGAAGAATTTCCAGCCTTTCTAAAAAGTCAGAGCACTTCCTAGGCTCTTGGGCTGCCAAGTCACAGGGAGACAGCAAGAAGCATCTTCCTTATACCTCCTAGGAAGCCTGGCACAGGCGAGGCATCTTTGAGGCCCCTTCATGCTCACCGGCTACAGCCCACTTCCTGCACGTGTCCTCAGACCAGCAGCCAGCAGGCAAGGTATAACTATCTGGTGAGGCCAACCAGAAAGCCTTATCATGTCTTCTAATAAATATTACAGTATCAGAAAACACGGGTTAGTGGTTAAACTTTGGTTAAGATAGCTTGCATTGAGCCTGTCTTGGTGACGATAGGAAGGTGACTTCATTTGTCTGAATGCCACGGGATTTCCATCTATAAAGTTGGGATACTCACAAAATTGCCTGTAATCCCAGCACTCAGGAGACTGAAGCAGGGGGATTGCTATTAATTGTTGTTGTGTCATATTTTATTCTTCTAATTTTTAATGAAAACAATTTAATCTTATGAGAAAGTAAGAGGCACAAGCCAGTAATGTGAAGAAATACAAACACCATAACGTGTAGAAACATAAACACCAACACTGAGAAGCCACAAGTGCTAACACCACGGTACAGGGGCTTCGATAACTTACTTGCCATTTTTTGGTACAACTCTTTGTTTTCCTAAACATAAAAATTGGCTCATACTATGTCTACTGTTTTTAAGCTCTTCAACAACTGAGTTTTTCGTACAAATGAATACCCATCGACAGCATTATTTTTATGTATAAAAATATAAGGACGTTTCATTATTTACCATTTAATGACTTTTCTAACAGACACTAAGGATGTTTTTAACTTTTTTCTACTATAAGTAGTGCTCAATAAACAGCCTTGGGCAAATTCAACTATTTCTTAAGGACGTATTTCCGAAGGCGGAGCTGCTAGGTCACGGGCACATGTCCTTTTAAGTGCTGACTGTTCCAACCATCTGCCTCCTGCGGTGATGTGTCAGGGTGCCCCCACTTGCTAATATGGTCAACCTGAGCATTTTCATTTGTTAAGAAAAAATTTTGACAACTTGATAAAGAAAAAAATCTGTACTGCACTTGCTGCCTTCATTTGCATTCGTCTGGTCATCCATGTGGCTGGAGTGTCTCCACGCGGATGGCCTGACTGTGTTCCCTCCTGAGCTGGCTCCTCACGTTCCATGCATGCCTTCTGTTTCAATGTTTTTTCCCTCATGACCTGTGCAAAAGCTCACACTCACCCCTTGCCACACATGGTAGGAGACACAAGTTTTACTGAACAAATAAGTGATTCTCTCCTCACATAAGATAATGTCCTACAGAGAAAACACGGCTCCAGCTCACTCCTTTCCTTTTGATTTGCCTCCTGGTAGCTTAACATGCCAATGTTTCTTCCCTTGGAATCAAGTCTTGTGCACAGTGGTGTGTGTCTTTAGTGTCGAGGGGAGCAGTGCTCCAGAAGGTAATTATTTTATTAGATCTACAACCTTTGCCTGCATTTCTATTACAAACACTTTACCTGAGCATATTTCGGTTTATGATGTGAAGCTGGACACAGAATTGTTTCTTTTAACTACTTCTTAGTTGGTTGGCCCAACACGTCGGCCAAGCACTGAATCGTCTGCACAACGGCCAGACACGGCTGGTCACCACACTGACACTGAAGCACTGACACACTCCATGTGTGCAAACACGGTTTACGTTTAAATTGCATGGCATTTCTGCAGGTTCCTGCAAAGCCCATATTCTTTTAATTATTGAAACCTAAAACAGGTTCTAATGTGTGGTAGGGCAAGTTCCTCTCACTTTTCAAAACCTATGTTTTACTTTAGCACCTTCCCAGGTGAATTTTTTAAATCTTCCCCAAACATTTTGTTGGTATTTTGATTGGCATCGTGTTAAATTTATTCATTAATCGACATCTTTATGATATTAAATCTTCCCACCTCTCAGCCAGCTGGAAGTACTTTGTCCTTCCTCTGAACTCCCTCAGCACTTTATACCTTTTTTAAAAAATCACTTTCTAAACTATACCCACCCAATTTTTCAACCCTGAAACCTGAGTATCGACCCTTCCCTCCCCTCCCCACCTTCGCCCCATCCAATCAATCATCAAGTCCCATCAGTGGTACCTCCTAAATTTCATCCACTTCTGCCCGTCCCCACCACCGGCACTGCAGTCCAAGCTGCCATCATTTCTGGCCTGGACCACCACACTGGCCTCCAGGTGACCTTCCTGCACCCACACTGGCCCCTATGCCATTCTCTACGGTTCAGCCAATAAGACTTTATAAGGCAAATCTGACCATGGCATTTTTTTTTCCCCCTGCGGTTCCCATGGTACTTGAGGAAGAGCTGAGAAAACAGGCCTGGATGGGATGTGGCACCTGCCCTCCATTCCAGTTTATGGTCAGCTTCTTTTCAATTCATCCTGTCTGCCTTGTTCATGGTAATGCCCACTAAATATATCACATGCTCTTTCCCACCCCAGGGGCTTTGCATGTTCTGTTTCCTCTGCTGTGCTACTTTAAGGTCTACCCATGATCTCAGTTTAAGGAAATTCAGTTACCCCTAGCCTATGTTCCCAGCACCCTACACAACTTCTTTCTTAGTACTCATCCCATTCACAATTTTTCATTCAAGTCTGTCTCCATGACGACTGCACTACTGTAACAATGAAAGTAGTAATCGATAATAAACACTTTGTGAATGCAGCACAAGGCCCATCATCTACCCTCTCTCCATCACAAGGGCTTTGGGTGCAGAGGTGTCCAGACCTGGCTACCAGCTTGTGAGACCAGGAAGTCTAAATTTCAGGAACTCTGTGAACAGGTCAATGCCACACAGTAGCTTAAAATCTCCGTGTCAAGAATACAGGCACTGAAGAAATTGGTAGACGCTGCACACCAGCACTTGTTACAGACTCCTTTTTCCCGGGTGCCAGGTGCTACCCCTTGGCCAGCCCACCCTGACTTCAGCCTCGGGCTGCTTAGTTCTCCCCAGCTCTGTGCACAACTTCTCTTTCTTTAATGTCCACATAATAATTACGTTCCCCCCAAGGAGTTGGTACACATGCACACAGCACTTAACCATCTTTACTCCCCTTATATCACCCTCCCACCTTCCCTCCCAGACCCCCCTCCCCATTCCCACCAAGTCTGCCCCTCCCATCGCCCCTTCTTCCAACCCTGGCCATTCCTCACGGCACTCCCTGAAGTGCCATCGTTAGATTTCTTTCGTCCTGAAGCCAGCCTCCCTTCCACCGTGATGTCCCTGGGCCCTGAGACTCTGAACCTGTCCCCGTGCTTCCTGGCTGAACATCCCAGCAATGCCACTCAGCCACACTGGCATCCCTGACCTTCCCTAGTGGTCCCAGTTTCCTTCCCCCTGCTTGACCTGTAATATGCTGCATTTCTGCTGAGGACATTCCCTCCAAGCACACGCACACGTGTGCAAACACACACACGCAATCACAGACTGTCAAGTCCTACTGCAGTGAACACTAGCACATCAAGCATTGATCGCAGGCAGCCTGACGAAATCCCAGGATATTGGGAAGGCAGCACGGATGGACTGGAGAGGAGGGCAGAGGGGCCCTCAGGGAGAGCAGGCAGAACTCAGAGGGTGGCTCCCTCCTGTGACTCTGGTGTCTGATCTCCATCCCGTCCTCATGCGGCCTTCCTGCCCACCACGCCCAAGGCATCTCTCCACCCCGCTTCGCTTTCCCCTCAACACCAGCAATGACATCACTCATTGTCCGTGGCGTCCCTCCCTCCCTCTAGAATGAAGGCTTCATTAAGATGGGGGACGTGACTTCTCTCTCTTCTACACCCCACAGAAAGGAGCTGGGCCACCCTGTCCCCTTATCGATGGACAACACCTTCTCCCTAGAATGAGCACATGAACTGGGTCCCTTTGGGAGCTCAGTGGTTTTTTTGTTTTTGTTTTGCTTTGCTTTGCTGTGATAGGATCTCCCATCCACAAAACAAAACGAAACACACCTGAATTGTGCTTACTTCTGGAGAACAAATGCAAAAGCAAATTTTAAGATACATATACCTAACAATTATCCTTCCTATTTACTCCTAATTATTTTGCAACTATCCATGTCCACATCACCAAGAGAAACGGGCCGAGGACAAATGCTCACCAGCTCCAAATGTGCACCATGCCTGATCTATTTTCTTGGTTCTCTACTTCTTCTATACCCCTAATTTTCTCCTCCAAAAATACAATATCCTGCTTGATCTCCAGCCATCTGCTGTTTCCTCAACCCAAGTGGTCTTTGTTATCAACAGCACTTGTTTTTCCTAAGATAACACCTTTTTTTTACTCTCTTGAATGGGGATTTTTGTGTCTTCCTTATTTCCTGCCAAATACCTTTGCAAGTCCTCTCTTTCCTTCATTAAAACAAAACTGGGGGTGGAATGCACATTAACATAAAGTTTACCATCATAACTGTTTCAAGCATCCAGGGTAGTAAGTCTAAGTCTATTTGCATTTGTTGTGCAATCAAACTCTAGAGTACTTTCATCTTGGAAACAAAAACACCCATCCCTTAATCGACACCTCTCCGGTCTCATCCACCATCCACCCTGCAGCCACCACCCTCTGTCTCTATGAATTTGATTCTTCTAGGTACCACACAAAGCTTTGAGGCTGTTGTGCAGGTTCCCTCTACGCTGCACTTGTCTTGTCTGCACTAAGATCTGGCTTAAATTCTGCCCAGTACATGGCCAATGGTTGGCCCAGCCCCTCAGCCGCACACACGCTCCCCTCTCTCCCCACTATGCACATGGGATTACCACTGTCAGAACGCTCTGCTTCTCCTCTTCACTGACCCAAACCTTCCCCAACCTTCAATACAGTCTTAAATGCCCTCTCCTCCCCAACCCCCATCCTGCTGCACAACTCCACACACTTGCCTCCCCAAAACCCACAGAGCCATTGAAAACACCACGCATTTTAAATCTACAAATTTTCCAGTTGCCCTGTACAACACACCACTGTCTCCTCCTAAAGTTTCTAAACTTCCAAACAGTGAAAAAAACATGTATGATGTGTCATCTGTACCTCCCGCCTAGGAAAATCAGGAGACACAAAGTGGACACTCAATACATATTGGACTAGTAGACAGTTTTTAACTTTCATAAAGTTTTAAAATACTTTGCACCACTCTGCAACCTAACCAGGCAACTTTTGTGAGTCATTTTCAAGAAGATTTAGTTACAGCCAACAATTTTGATTATTTTTGTCTGATTGCTTGGATAAAAAGACCATTGTTCTAGCACAGTCCCAGCAGAGTTCAGTTACTAAGAGTACGTTACATTCCTGAAATGAGCTGCCATGACTTATCTTCCAGACCATGAAGAAGTTGCTTCAACAAAATATAAACTTAGATTTGAGTCTACACTTCCCCCATGTGATGGCTTTCATTTAATCCATTTTTCCTTCTAGAACTAGAAAGACCGATAAGACCAGAAAGATCCAAACTGGAATGGTACTAAAGAGACTCAGACTGAAGTGATTGTAATGATCCTGGACACTGGAGTGATTCTAGAAAGCCTCCCATGGAATGACTCTCTCACCCACCTGTGTAAATGAATCTTCCCGGGGCTCCTTTGCAGAACTGTTTGGATTTATAAGATAGTGTCACTTCCACGACGCCGGGGATGTGTCGAGGAGGAGTCTGCACTCTGATGGCATGAGGAGTTATTAGCTGAGGAAGGAGCAGGCAGGAAAACAAGACCCGTTAGACAAGACACGTGCAGCCTCCCGTATCGCTTTGGCAGCTCCCAAGCCCACCTCAGCACCAGGGCTTCTCTTTTGGTAAGGCGCCATGTTGGTCTTCTAATGCCCAAAGAGGGACGTATCCTGTTCTCGATACTGGGCGTTACAGAAGCAAGTGAAGAAAATAACATTGCATAACCCAGAGACACCCTTGTTGATACCCAGAGTGTTTCCCGTACACTTTTGTGGCTGGACCTCTCAGAATTGGCTTTTGCCTGTGCTTGGACACTGTTGTCCTCATTTTTTCTAGTGGCATTACAGTGTAAGCACACCCCTTCTCCAGTTCATTACATTTTGTCAAATGTAATTTTCACTGATGGAATGATGTTATCATTTTTTTCATCATTCTCCTATAATCCAATAATCTCCAACAATCTAAACTCTCGCTTTTCATAATTGGACATAATGCCACAATGTGTTTTTGTCTTTGTAAGAAATGTGTCCCTGCAGTGATTGTGACCTCTGTGTCGTCTCTTCCAGGGTGCCCACAGTAGGTACTCAGTACGCTGTGTTCTTGCTGCCACTGCCCCCGGGGAAAACAGGCTGCATGACCTACCTCGCTCCACACCAGCATGGTGCCGAACACCACCTGGAGACCGTCGAAGAAGTTGTCGCCAATGATGATGACCATGGCGCCTCCTGTGGTCCAGCCTTCACTAGGGCTAATGGCTTTGATGCAGGGGGTGGCTGAGAAACAGGAAAGGAGAGGTCAGCTCTGTCTTTTGCTGGTACAAATTCGGAGTTTGGGGGCTGTGCTGTCCTTGAAAGCTGCTGGTCATTCTAACAAATTCAAGTTGAATTTTGTCAACTTGCCATCCTTCCCTAATTGGTTGTTGGTTTTTGCCAGGCCATTAAAGCCTAATGAGTTGACCATTTGGTATGAAAAAAGTGAAACACTTAGCTAATTGTGCAGAGTGTTTTTAAAACTCTGTTGTTTTTGCCCATATTTTTATAACTTCATCACACTAGAAAAGTGCAAATCCCTTTTCTCTCCCCACCTCCTCTGCCCCAAGATGTGAAGATTTACAAGCACTATAATGTGGTCGGGAGAGGACAGGAGGCAAAGCCTACCATAGTTGAAGGGTCTTTTCAAACTATCGAGAGACAATTTCTAATCACTGTCCTGGCTGGGAGGGCAGACTTTCCCTCCCTTCTCGCACATGTTTGAGGCCTCTGGACTTCACATCCCAACAGGAACCCAATATGGTTTTCAGGCCATAACTAAAGTCAATCCATCACACCATTTCCAAAGTTGACAGGGTCAAAGGTGGAGGGGAACTTTGGCAGGACTCCAAAAACATGAGCCCCCTTTGAACAGCCAGTCAGTCACATCCAATCAGTCAAAAGAAACTTGAGGGGCTCCCAGCTCTGAACTTGGGGATTTTCTTCTCCCCTTTCAGTGCCCACTGCGGGAGAATTAACACCACTCCAAATTCTTTACTGATTCAATCATTTTCTTTCAGTTCATTAATTCCTATTTAAAATGATACGAGATATATTTTAAGGGCCGAGGTGGGAGGGGGCCGGCGGGGCGTGCACAGCAGAGCATCACGCTCACACAGGAGCCCAATCTGGTCCTTCCTTCTGCGTTACAAGGTCTCCCAGCTCCGGGAGTCCGGGAGTATGGAAGGAAGGCCCAAGAGCGAGGAGGAATTTACTCAGGTTTGTCAGCTTTGGTCATCGATACACTTTAATTTTTTGGACAACTTGAAGTGTAACAGTTACCAGCATTTCTAATTACTTTAATGCACTTGGAAAACTACCCAGAGCAGCCCGTGGTTTCTTCTTGTTCAAGCAAACAAAAATCAATTAGTGTCAGTTTCATTCTGCACATTGTTTTGTTTTGCCCACAATCTGTTTAAGGGCACATCTGACACTTATTCATACATGTCTGGCACCGTAAGGGTCCTGTTTAACTAAGATGTCATAGGCCTACATTCGCCCGAAACACCCGTCTAGCAAAAAGACAAAACACAGAACGGAGAGGACGAGACGGGGAGGTCCCACGAGCAAGTGGAGCGCGGGCTGGGCCCGGGTGGGGCTTCCACTGCAGCAGGCCACAGCAGGAGCTCACGAGGGCACTTGGGAAGCCACGTGGCCTTGTGTGCTTTCTGCACTAGGATGCTGAGATATCGATTTGAAACTGAAGCAAGGACGTGCATGCAGAACTTCCTACCTTCCGATGGGTCAAGCCTTCTCGCTCTCCGCCCATGCTTGGAGTTGTTATGAACGAACATGTTGTCAGAAACGGCCAGCACGTGCCCATCCACGTTCACTGTAGTCGATAACACAACCTGTGTATTTAAAGTGAAAGGAGAGGAGGGCATTGGGGTTGGTTTCTCATCAAGTAGCAAACACAGCATTTTTTTTTTTTTTTCACTGTGGATGGAGTTCAGGATCTCTGCTCTGAGCTCCATCTCCAGCCCATATTTAGTTTTGACTGTCAAGACAGGGTCTTGTCAAGTTGCTGTTTCCTATGCTGGGCTTGAACTTGGGACCCTTCCGCCTCAGCCTCCCAGAGTTCAGGAATTACAGGCCTGAGCCACTGGGCTCAGCACACGACACAATTCTTGCCACACTGCCGTATGACAATTGGGCAGCAGGGACAATGTGCTTAACAACAGGCATTTCTTCTCCCACAATTATGGAAGAATTTCACAGAGAAGAGACAACCTGTGGTCCGCACACGGTCATATATTTTTACTCAACTTCTACCAGTGTTGTGAAGTGGGGAGATCAGCCTTCTCTCTGCCTGCCAGCGCCAGTATCTAGTTCTTTAGCCAAGGACTGATCGTCATTTCCAGCAGGGCCGAGAGCTACAGTCCCAAGGTGCCGACTCTGTGGGACTCAGAAGCATAGACACAACCACTGGAAGGTCACCGCCCAAGCTCAGGAACAGACTTGAATTTTGAATGGGTTCCGATGCCATACTGCGAACATACACGCCTGCAAAGTCGTGGCTGGCCCCGCCCACTACAAATGCTCAGACTCGTGTGCAGAAGGTAAGGCTCCGGGAAATCAGTGCTGAAACGTAAGACACTGGGTATCGAGCTAGAAGACAGGGGAGAGATGGCTGCTGAGACTCGGACAAGCAAGGATCAGAAGCCAGAATTGGATTGAAGCCGCAGCCTGCTGTTTCCCCACATGAAACTGAGGGCAAATTACTGAACTACTATGAATCCCACTTTTCCCATCTGAAAAGTGTAAATGCTGCTGCTCATCTTGCAGGACTGAGTGAGAGAAAACAAGGATGAGACAGGAGAACTCATGGAAAGCGCGCAGTGAGTCTGCAGGCTCTCTGCCTCGACCCAGCCTTAGCTGATCCGTCAGGAAGACAGATAACACTACCCGAGGAGACTTTGCCATGTCTAAGCCCTGGGAAAGGTTCTAGAAAGGAAGACGCTGGGTTGGGTAGCGGCAGTTCCACGGCATGGCTGGTACCCTCGGAGAGCTGACTTGCAGGCAGGAGAACCAGAGCACACGGAAAAGTGCTGAGCTGAGTTCTACCGTAGGTGCTGCAGACTAGGGTGCAGAAGAAGTTTCAAGAGGCAGAGGTCGGTGAAGAGAGGCAACAGGAAGCCCACCTCCACTTCTACACCGAGGGGCAGGACTCCAAAAGCCCACATGGGAGCGTGCTTCTCCGCATGTGTCACTTACACATGGTGTTACGGTTTGGATCCGGAATGTAGCCCAAAAGCAACGGTTCAATAATGAGGGCTAATCCACTGATTTCCTTTGGTGTTAGGAAGTGGAGCCTGGTCAGCCGGGTGGCCCCCTGGGGCTTTACCCAGAAAGGGGAGGGTCAATGGGGCAGGACCCGAAGCTAAGCTCCACCTTTCCTCTCAGACTCTGCTTTCTGCCTGCCATGGGATGAGCAGTTTTTCTCCAACCAGGCCTCCTCCAGCCCCTTTGCCAGCTGCCACGAATGGACAGAAACCTCCTGAAACTGTGAGCTAAAGTCAACCTTCTCTGCTTTAAGTTGTGGGTGTTGGGTATTCTGTCCTGGCAACAAAAAAGTAACCAAGACACATGGCAATGATATACACAGCAACCTGCTATATGCATATGCATGGGCAGTCCAGACCACTCGAGGAAGAGCACTCAGTAAGTACACAAGGAGGAGCCATGTTCCCAAATGACGCTTCCTGTCACTCCTCAAATGAACTCTGCTTGTGTTCTTGTTGTCACAGGGCTCTGCCATCCCTTTTTTAAATGAAAGAGAAGCAGGGAGGGACTTGTGCTCCCTTACCTTTTAGTGGGAAAGAAGGAGATGGCATTTTAAAAACCCTTTTTACTATTAATAATCTCAAGCAAATAAATGGAACAGCACAGTGATTCCCGTGCACAATCGTGCAGGTTCCATAACTGTCCAGAAGCTGCTGACCCCACTACGTGCACACCCCTGTCCACTCCTCATTCCCTGTTGCAGCTAGGTGATGATGACCAGGTTTGGGAGGTTTTATTTAGGTAAAACTGTTATGTATTGAGATGCATGAAACTTAGCATCATGATTTATATCCCTCTCACGATGTGGAATATCCTATCCCTCCAGGAAGATACACTGTGCTCTTTCCCAGGCAATCCTGCCCCTGTCCACAAAGCGGCACTCCTCTGGTCCTCCCCAATCCCGGGACAATTTTAGGAGGCAATGTTTAACATTTGTACAGTATTTGTAATGAAATAGATTTGAGAGAATCCCTAAATCTCAGGAGTCCACAAATCACTTCAGAGAGCCTCATGCCACAGGCATGAGATGGCACACATGAAATTTCACATGGGCATCCGTGGGTTTCAACCATTCAGCTCGACAGATAATCCCTAAGCCCTGAATTGTGACAGGCCCTGGGGATTCAAATAATAAACTTTAAGGAATCTCAGTTGTCATTCAGAAAATTATCACCCATATAATTGCTCACAACTCAGGGACGGAGCTCGTCTAGCTCAGGGTCTGTTTTCAATTGTGTCCGTGTTAACATGTTAGCATCTGAGGAAAGTCCTGGATAGCTGCTATCATGTGGTGGCGACCATAAAAACGAGACATCCCTCACTCCTGGCAGACGCACTGAGGCACGGTCTCTTCTCAGTGATCAGCAAAGTGTCAGATGGCATCGCAGGCCAAGGAAGAGGCTGGACACCACAGCTACAACGGTGAAGATGCACACTGATGTGAAAAACCAGCACCGGTGTGCATCCCAACCCGCCGGGGGTTACGTGACAAAGAGGTGGGAGTGAATCACGTTTACAAATCATGTGTGTAGGGATCGACAAAGACCTAACCATCATCTCAGGAAGGCAAAATAAAAATCCCAAACAGCAAAAAGACTGCTTCCGGCCCTTGTGGTTACCACACTGTCCTAGGCACACAGAGGGGAACCTCGGCTCTGCCTGAGGATTATGTGGTAGCAAGGAGCGTCCCCTCTGAGATCATTTCATTCATTCCACAAGCCCCTTGTCATCTGTCCACTAATACTCCCCGTGCACTCCTGCTACAAACCCCAAGGCTTGCTTGAGCCAGTGGATTTCATCATTGTCCATTTGGGTGGAGTGAGACTTAGTTCCAAAGTGAACATTTCCAGAGTGACACACCCTGGTGGCTCAGATGCACTTCGTTATTTTCTGTTAACAATGGAAATAAATTTTAATCTCTTGCTGGCTAACACTGGCCTCTCATGACAGCAAGGGAATTAACCTGAATTATTTCAGTGTCTGCAAAATTTATTGCAAGATTTTAAATTACGTCCAAATGCATGTGTGTGTGAGCACATATATACAGATATGAGGCAAGTTCCAGTTTCTCACATTGCAAACATCTTAGGCCGTGAGGCACCTCGAAGAGCCTGCCAATTAAGATGAATTTGTAAAATGTAATGGATTTAATTCACAAGCTCCAGCAGGAGGAATGAGACACGTCAGGCTGCTGCTCACGCGGGTGGACGTGCACCCTTAGACACTCTTCTACCCACCCATCGACGTCTGAAAGAATCAGTGGCATTCTGGAAGTGAAGATACATTTGGTTCCATCAAAGCTTTGCATTTAGCTTCCTTCACCCTTTTCTGATGGACGATGACAACACCGATATTATCCTACTCAGAGAAGTTAAAATTACTGAATGTTTTAAGACGAAAGGAAGTGGAATGCGCATTCCAACATCATCTCACTCCCAGGCCTTCCCCTTCCCCAAGCCAACTTCTTTCCCCAGTGAGTATTTCCTGGGTCACGAAGGCTGACCCTTCCCATCTGGAATCAATCAGTCAACCCCTGACAACTTCCTGAAACACCTCGCTCCATTTCCTGTTCTCTCCCCCCTCTCCCTCTCCCCCTGGTTTGCTTCACTTTTCAAAACTGCAGGCCACAGCAGCTTAATGTTAGAGGGTCAGGCACAGTTAGACTCCAAAACACTACACAAGGACACCTTTGACCTTCAAAAATCTTTACATCTTAGCTAAACAAATCAAGGTCAACATTTCTTACCATTACCTTGTTAACTATTTGTATGCTCTTTACCAGCGGTCCTCTGGTCGCGGAGCCACCCATACCACGTGTCCTCCTAAGATCAGAAACTGATTCTGCGTTAAAAGTAGCAAAGTGAGAGTGAAAAGAAGGTGCCACGGAGTCACCTGAAACCAAAAATGGCCGGCGTTCCGGCAGACATATGGACAGGATTCCACACAAAAGAACTTTTGTGCCGCATCAATGTCTCCTGTCACCTAGACCTGATACCTCGTCTTTCCTGAGGCTGTCAGACTCTCCTGGCACTGCCTTTCTGCTGGCACAGCCCTAAAGAATGCCAATTAGGAATACAGATGTCCATAATTTGTGAGGGATGGACCCCGGGTTCTGCTGCTGACACGAGTGACAACTTTCATTTATTACTCAGAGTTGAAGTATCTGTATTGCAGCTCAAAGCTCCTGCAGCAAACGCAGCAGCCCCCGTGCTCAGTCACTGTAGATGACAGCTCTCCTCGACGGGTGCACTCGATTCAACACAAAGCAACAAGCAGCCCGGCCATAATGAGATACCTTAAAGCCAAGTTTCCAAGACAGAGGCTGTCAGGGTCAATTGAAATAGCTTGCATTTCTTTTTAAGTGAAAGTGGTTTTTGTGCCAGTCGTCATTTTGTCTTGATTGCGGTGTCTACTCTTTGATGAGGCCAGCTCAGTACACGCAGACTGAATGGGCAGTGACAGTAGTAGAGTCATTTAACTATGGAGCAGTGACCCCGAAAGACACAACACAAGTGAAACACTTGCATCCCCTGGAAAAGTATGCCAAAGTTTCAAAAACAGAATCTGGTATGTCAGCAGTCTACTAAAAGTACTCAGGAAAACTGACCGGTTTTCTCAAATTCTATTTTTCATCACCCTAAAGCTCTCCCACATCTCTCACTCTAATAATTTACACAAAGCAAGAGTCAAGATGGAAAGCACCCTTTGCTGCTCATAAAAGGCCACTAGGGAGAAACCCTTAGGCGGACACAAGTGTTAATCTGCCTCTGCGCTGATTTTCCAATAGTGTGGTGATTTCTTTGTGTTTTGTTTTGTTTTGTTTTGTTGGAGACAGGTTCTTGTTCCGTAGCCCAGGCTGATCCTGAACTCACTAGCCCAGGCTGGCCTTGGACTAACGGCAATCCCCCTGTCCCCATCTCCCGAGTGCTGGGATTACATGCATGAGCCACCATTCCTGGCTTTATGTGGTGCTAGGGAATTGAACTCAAGGCCTTGCACTTGCAAGGCAAGCACTTTAACCCAATCCCGAAGACGGCATGAGGCCTGGGTGCCTCTTACAAAGGAGACATATGCCCACTCTCGTTTACACCTCACACTGAGGTGTCTTTGGCTTTTTGAAACACCACATCTGAGTGGTTGGTTTTATTGCTTCTCCTCAATGTGGCAGCTGTACACTCAGCTTAGTTATCCAAATGCAAAGGACACCAGCATGGAGCCTGGTCCCGGTCAGACTCTGTCCACTCTCCAAGACCCTGAGCCTTGCACAAGGAAGACAACAGGAGAGAGGGCAGAGTGAAAAATGGCAGGGACCAACCCAATGACCCGCTCTTTGAAACAGGTGACAGTTCCATCGTCCATAGTCAGGCGGGAATAACTACCAGGTTAGAACCCTCCCCACATGGGTGGAGTTCTTGCCCTTGAAACATCACCATGTTTTCCTGCCATTTCAGGGAGGGTCATACATGTCCCAGCGCACTGTGGAGTCTTGGGAAAGCCACAACACACAGCACACTCAGTGTCGGGGGCTCTCCGATACCCTACTCACAGATACGCACGCACCCAGCTAAATAAAATGGTCTCAAAAATTCCTGTTATTTTGCCAAGTACGGAAAAAAAATTCTTTATGACATTTTACATCTGGAAATGGAATTAACTTCGTGATGCGCTTTCCCCTTATAACCGTTCAGTTGCTCTACATGTTATTTCAGCTTTCCCAAAGTGTAACTGTTACGGGGGATTTTATTTTCCACCTGTGAAAGGAGCAAAGAGACATTGAGACCTTTAAAATGACAGAGAAAAGTCAAGACGGGCCCCTGGCCACGGCAAGCAACCTAGTCGAGAGCCCTCTTTGTGCGAAGAAACACAAGCTGGTGTTTCTATGCACCACCTAGCACTCAAGGTTGAGAAGAGGGACCTAAGGAAACAATCTTACCTAAGCCCTCAACCATTCAATTTGGCAAACCACAAGTGAAATGCTGACTGGGTTGTTCCATCACGCCCATGGCGCAACATCTTATTTTTTTAAACCAGAATTTAAAGTCCAGATTCTTTTTCTTGTCATTGTTACTAGACTCCAGAGTTTCCAAAATTACCTTTAAACACTTACACTACAAGTATGGATTTTGTCACTTTAAAAAAAAAGAAAGAAAGGAATTCCCAGAATTCTTAGCTATTGCTGACGTTCCCTGACGCCTTACTTTCCGTTCAGTGAAGTATCAAGTCCCAAACAAGAGAGCGCAAAGTTGGTCACCACAGAGACAGGAGAATTGGGGGGTCCAGGGGGATTGTGGCAGGGCAAGCACCGCTGCTCAGAAGACACTTTCTGATGTAACCACATACACTACATTTTAATTAGTTAGTTTTTGTTTGTTTTTGCAGTGCAGAGGATTAAACCTGGTACTTTACACTGAGTTATATCCTCTTTTTTTCATTTTTCTTCTAATTTGATGCAGGGTTTTGCTAAGTCATACGTCACCCGAGCTAGGCTCAAACTTGTGATTCTCCTGCCTCAGCCTCACAGAGTGCTGGGATTACAAGCACACACCACCATGTCTGACATCAGCGAGTATTTAGAGTCCCGCAGGCACTAACTGGAGGCATGCAGAAAACAGCGTGATGGCTGGAGGAGGACCTTACCACACAGCTCGTGAAACAAAACAAATACGACACACGGTCAGAAAACACACTGTCTCGTACCAGATCAGGAGGACCGAGCTGCACGGCCACTGAGTACTCTTAGAGCCCAGGATGAAGAGCCCGAGCCTGACCGAAACCATCTGTGGACCCGGTCAACGAGGAAGCAAGAGATGAGAGCGGCATAAAGAACCACACAACTTCAGTTACACAATTCAAGGGGACTGAGGTGACGACTTCGGCAACTTTTAAAAGAAATGACAACTGATCTAAGTCACACACGTCCAAGACTTTCCTGCTAGCAGGTTTTGGTGAGTTTGGCATTGGAGTAGACATTTTTGAGAACCTGATTTTGAAAATCTAGTTGAATATGTGGTTTTTTTAACCAGCTTTTTGTGTCACTGGGACCCTGCAGGCCATTCATCTGCGTCACAATCCGGCATCCCCCGTCACCTTAGAGGCCACAGATGCCAGCCACTCCCACCCTGCCTCCCTGCCTTCTACTGGCTGGTTGATTTTCCCACCTCAACTGTATGCCATGGGGGATACTCCAGGCAAGGGCAGCATTTTACCACCAAGAGTTTGGGAGTCACAGGGAAGCCGTATGATACATCAGATTGGGCTCTCTGGCTCCACCAGTCTCTTCCACCCAACCCTTCCCCGAGGACCTCATGAATCACCTGCCACCTATCCGAAATCAGAAGCCCGCGGGCCCCTAGGCAGCTGAATCATCCACGCAGCATTTCTGCAGAACTAGGAAAACTCTATGTTCCAAAAAGTTCTTTACGCCATGGTGCCGGAATGGGTGCCAGGGTCGGAATTTAGTGCCAAGTGTGAGTCCCCTGAAATAGCTGAACATTTAGGTTTTGCTTGCACCTAACTGAAATCTGACATGTCCTGTCCTAAAAGTTGTCCGGTCAGCCACCTGTCTTCAGTTCTGTCCCTTTGCTCCCACAAAGAACTCAAAACTCACTTCCAATGCAAGTCAGTCAAAAAGCACTATTGCCCTGATTGCGTCCCCATCTAAGACACGCAAAATCAGAGGTGAAGCAGGCGATGACGTCATTAGAGAAGAGCTTGAAAGAGCCCACGCTAAGCTTAGAGTGAGGTTGAGTGAGAGACTCCCAGTCCCCCAAATTTTTTTTCTGACTCTAAATAGATAATTATTACTTCTTAAGTTGGACTATCTGGTTTGTTTTACCCCCAGACAATGGGCTCACCTGTTGAGCACAGAGGCCACAAGTCAAGTGGTTTCCTGATGTGCTTTAGAACTGCTGCTCGGTAGCAGAGCAGCTCTCCAATGGTGGCTGAGATCACAAGCAGCTGGGGCACCTCTTCGATGCAGAGACGCGAGCTCAAGAGGGCTGCAGGCAGCTGGAGCTGTATTAAATTTTTACCATTTGGAGTTAATTTAAACTCTCGTTTTCCTCTTCAACAGTGTGAGAGAAACATTCAGCATTTTTTTATTTAAGAGAAATAGATGGTGGTGCCATTAAAAAGTTTTATATAAGAGCTAGGGGTTTACAGAAAAAAAAGTAAGGGATTGCCGGATAGATCCTGGCCCTGTTCCAAGACATGAGTAGCCGTGCCCTTTGCTCCTGCATCGCTTAGTAAAACAGGCTTGGGGCGAACGCCCAGCTGTGGGGACTAGGTGTCTTTTCATAGACTTCCCCAGCTCCGTCTGGTTCTTGTGCAGCTGTATCTATTGCATAGTAGTCACAGGCGTGAGGCTTGTCACTTGGGCCAGCTGCCCGGTGGATGGCAGTCAGTCCCCACTTGGGAGATCTGTGTGGCCTGGGCTCCGCAAGTCCCAACCTCCCTCTCAGCAGCTCTAAGTCCTGGAAGATGCCCCATCTACCATCTTGGGTGTGCATGCTCACAGCCTAGAACTCACTATGCACCACTGTCTTGTCCTACTAAGCATGGAATGACTTTTTTCTTCATAAAATGCATATGCCCTTCAGTTCCAATCACCATCTTCTCTCTTGAGGTCAAGGACAGCAGAATCTGGGTAGGGTCCACCCACCATAACTATGCAAGTTAAAAACAATTGTTTTAGTAGGTCCAGTAGAAAAGGGGAGTCATTCAAGGAATGAATTTGAAACATCCTGGAGTCTCTCAGAAAAGCTCAGTAAATAAGCTTCTTTATCCCAAGTTCAAGCAAGCTCTATGCTGGAATGAAAGGGTTCATTAAAAATTATTTGGAGAGTAGATGTGTTGAGGCTGCTGACGTCAGAATGACTTAATACACACACAAGCTGGTGCTACCTATAAAGGTGGGACACCCCAGCCCTCTATGGTAGTGTGTCTTCTTAAAACGGTCCTTTCGAGGCAGTGCTAAGAGCCCTGGTACCCAGGCCCCTGAGCACACCCATCCCAAGTAACAGACCTGCTGATTCCACAAAGGTGCTGTGTAGGGTTCTGAAGACTATTCCAAAGAGCAGCCACACTTACTACTATCATGCATGTGGGTATCACGTTGTTCACATCATCCACAACTGACGACACTACTGACACCAGAGAGACAAGGGCACACTGTGGAGCCCCACCATCTCCAGGAAAGCCCTCCAAGATCGGAGAGAGGCACCGCTATGCTATGCAAATCATTCCTTCTGCTTCTGTCTGCCTCGCCACTAGGGGTGAGACTCTCAAGATGGAGATTTTAGCTGAATTGCTTCTGGTTGGTTCTCCAGCATGGTGCTTAGTGCCCACACAGGGATGGTCTTTGTTCTGTGTTCTTGGGTCAATGAACAACGAATGTGTACCTTGAAGCAGACCCAGAAGCCTGCCTGCCCACGACACGGAGTCAGTCACAAGGAACCCTACACCATTGCCTATTTTTTACTGTTTCTTAGAAATTAAATGCGAGAAATAACAATATGCCTGTCTCCCTTTTCCTGGTTTGGTTTTCATCTGGATTTTATAACTGCCTGCTCTCTATCCCCACCGCTTGTAACCTAACAGGCTGGTCAACTTGCTAAACTGGACATTTATTTCCTTTCCTTCACAGAGCTGTTAATATACATGTTTCCTCTCATTGTTCCAATTCAAGAAAGGAAAAAGTAAGTGATTTTTTTACACAGGTGATTATGAATTTAGAAACTTTGGGAGTCCTAGCAATCTTAACTGTTCTCTCCCCCTTTGTCTCTCTCTTAAAAATTCACTTATTAATGATTTATTGGACCCCACAAAGTACCTGGAATTGTGTTAGGCATTGAAAAGTAATACTAACATAAATAAAATGTACCCATCTCACATAGTGTCTTAAAGAGACTCACAGTAATTGCCAGACAATGGGACAAGTGGCAGGGCATGGTCCATGCAGAACGAGGTGTTGACACCAACAACGGAGACAATGGGTCTACTGGAGAGTCAGAAATGCACTAGTGGAGGATGGATCAACCCAGCAAGGTGCACAGGGGCCCGAGACTGTTTCTCAGGAGAGAGAGATGAGTTCAACAGACTCTTAGGAAGAGGAAGCCACACTTCACCAATGAAAGCGGGGGAAATGAATCAGGGAATAAGTAGCAAGTTCCGTTTCGAATCGAAGCTCATTAGTCATCCTATGGAAGATGCCCAGGAGAGAGGGAGAGTTGCCGGTTTACAGCTCCAAAAGTTGGAGCACACAGACCCAGGAATCACCTGGGAACTGATGGTATTTGAAGCTGAGAGAGTGGATGAGACATCAGGGACGGTACTGAGTGGGCAGAGCTCCGTTCTTAAGGGCAACTCACTTTGAGGTTGTCTGTTCGATGGTAGGCAAATTGCATTTCTTTGGGTCAGTAAGTTTTGGAATCCTGATAGATGTTTTAAGAGGTCTGGAGAACCTCTGAAATTTCAGGCAAAACTCTTTTTACAGTATTTTCTTGTTGAAGCAGAGGCTATAGCTTTTATTAGATTCTCGAAGAGATTTTGACCAATTAAGGGTTAAGATCCACTGCGACTTTTCACGCTTAGAATTTGAACTGACCTGACAATGAGCTTGACATTGTGATTTTTGGTCTTATTTGATCTTTTTTTTTCGGTGAGGGAGGCAGTGCAAGGATGAAGGTGGGAGAGGAGGGAGGGTAGGCTGGAGTCATGATTTTGTTACAAACATTTATATTTCTATTCTTTTTGGATCAAAACCTCACAGAAGAATCCTTCAGATGAAATACATATTTGACCATATAACCAAAGTATTGAATTAACTGTCTACATCAGTAATTTTCCAACCCGTAGCCCACAGGCCACACATGGCAGAGGATGGCTTTAGAGGGAGCCCAATACAAATTGATAAACTTCCTTTAAAAAATGATGAATTTCATAATTTTTTAACTTTTATAAATTATTTACTCACATTTCACTAATTACTAACATTTTGCCAGATTTGGTTTAGTATTTTACCTACCTATCCATCTCTACTGCTTTAAGTGTAGTATACATACGTGATATAGATTTTAGTTCATTTAATGTAGCAATTCAACATAAACTTAAGTTTGTTTAATGTCCTGATTCACTCATTTGGTCTTGGATGCAAGTTTATCTTAAGAAAACTGATTGACGTGACAAATGTCTTTTTAATGTATAAACATTTAAGTTTCAGCACTCAGCTAAGGAATTTGAAATTCAACTTCTCTCTTTTTCTTTCTCATGTTTTCTAGCCTTATGAATTTCTCTTCTCATGTGGATTGGTAGGTGAAGCCACATTAAAGAATCTCTACAAAGATACAGTAAGATACAGAAAAAAAAAAGAACTTTTGGCAAATCACCCCAATAAAGGGCTCTGTTGGACCCAGAGAAGAGGTATCAAGATATGGCCACTGTAGTCCATTCTAGGGGTGGGAAGCTGAGCAAATATGTGCGGATTTGAGTGGTAAAGTGAGTCAGACATAGAAGATTAAATATGCTAAATATCACATGGTTTCTCTGGTTTGGAGAAACCCAGAACACAGGCATTCTATAGAACCAAATGAATGTGACAGTGGGAGTTATGGGGGGGATAGGGAGGGAATGGGAGGGCTCAAAATGGGGAGGGAAAAGGATCGTAATATTGATGTGATATGTATGTGCACAAAATACTCAAGGTCTTTGTAAACTTTAGGTATTGCTTATAATATATTAATGAAATGGTGGGAAAAATAAACATACAGAGCCTAGGGGGAAAAAAAGAAAGAAAAAATTATGAAGTTTTCTTGTGATTGTTTTTTCTGTAACTCAATCATGTCTCTGCAGGTGACAACCAGTAGCATGGAACTGTCCACTGTCACAGCCACAACTATCAAGTCATCATTCCCCTTATACTACAACTTCCTGGCCAGAGGAAACGGGAACCATTTACATTAACCAATAAAATAAAGAGCAGGAGATGGTGCCGCCCATGCAGTGAGCTCTGGTCATTTGTAGGTGTGACTGGCTTCCGCTTCACAGTAGGGTGCAGCTTCTGGTGTGTTATCTTTCAAGCACACTCAACACTGTCATATGTGGTATGTTCTTGGGTCAACTTGGTGAGTAAAACTCAATGATCGTCAAAAAAAGCTCCAACATACCGTCAGGCAAGCTGACAGCGCAGCAGGTCAGAACAGGGACTGGGGCCTCTGGGGGCTGCACCAGGAGATCAAGGTGTAGCATAAGTCGAAGGAGTGACTGGCTGAGAGAGCAACTGGCTTTCAGGTCCTTTGTCCTGTTCGTCACTTGCCTGGTCCTTCCTCCCTCAAAAGTATTTCATGGGCATCTCCCAGGGCAGGGCCCTAGGGAGCAAAGAAGGGAGGAGAAACTGGGTCCCATGTCACTGTCCTTTACCACTATTAGGCCAGCTGCACCTTAGTGGCCAGCATGACCACTAATGTGCCCAAAAGGGACGGAAGAGAAACCGTAAGGAGTCTAAAGGGAGCCAACTGCTGGGCTAGGGGTGCATTCCCTGTTCAGTGGCCCCTCGTCACTACCCCTGAAGCAAGCGGCTTTTGTTTCACCACCTCTTGCAACAAATCTTTCAACAAACCCTACTTTAGCTTCTACAGAAATTTTGCTTTTGTATGATTTTCTTCAGCATCTTTTGTCCTTTTTTCTACAAATGGAACAAGCGTCGGGACCTGGGGAAGGAGATGTTGGTTATGTGACAATACCTCTGTAAATGACAGGCATTTAATATTACTTAGAAGACATGTAAGCCTATAGAATCATTAGACTTTGCTTTCTATTTTCTTGTCTACAAATTTCCATAATAAACATAAGCATAGCTGCACACATATTATTTTTTTTAATTCCAGCTGGTTTCCATAATGCCTCCAACCCCCTGCCCCCAAAATGAAAAAAGAAAGAAAATCTACAAGACCCCCCCAAAAGAAAAATTATAGACTGAAAAAAAAAGATTGTTCAACAAAAAAGTAGATAGATGACTAATTTTTTGTTGTTCTTGTGGCAAACAGAAATGAATTTGTATGGAATCTGTGCCAGATTTCCAAGAATATAACTTGAAAGCGCATTATACGTAAAACCATGCTACCAGATTCACAGCATGTCGGGAAATGTTGCTTAAGGACAAAAAAGCAGAGCTGAATAAAAAATCTGTCTTCTCAACTTTTTTTAAAGTTACAACTCAAACGGACTCTACTGCAAAAAGTACTTACATGGTAGCAAACATAATATCAAAAATAAATAAATAAAATAGAAACTATTTACTGATGGTGAGTTTCTTTAGCAACAAATGGAAGGCGTGGCAGATCCGATCTTCCTTGATAGAAATGGGAGGTTTCTAGAATCAGTTTGTCTCACTAGACTCTATAGAGCCAGATGAAAATCTATGAATAGAGGTTCGGGGAACACAGCTGCCAAGCTGAAATCTCACTCTTTGGTGATGGATGGAGGCACCAAAGCTGTAGATGGGGCATGACTTAACTATTTTAATTAACAGTATTAGAATACGGGTCACTGAAGAAGTGGCTTTTTTAGTGCCATCAAAAGACACAACTAAATATAACTAATCAAGAATATAGAAAGCAGTGAAAACACATGTTAAAATGAGTTTCTTCGTCCACTGTGACCTTTCCAAGTATAGTTACCAGTGGTGCCTGGTGGTAGTAGGTAAAAGAGAGAAACTTGCAAATTTAGTAGAGGACGATTCAAATGCTCACTGAAATTCCTATTTGCTAAGTATTATTGCACAGTGCTTCAAGAAAACATAGTGCAAAAGCTTAAAAAATGAATGACATCCTGTAAATTGTCATCATGCCTGTAAATTTCAGAAGGACGAAAGAATCAAACCATTGTCAATTCCATTAATTCCTTAGAAGATATTAACTATGACAACATCATCTACTTTTCAGAAGATGCCAGGTCAAGGCAAAATGTTGAAAGTATCCTATGATTTGTGACATAACGTCAAGTAGTTTATGGCATCAAAAATTAAATTTATGCCACAACATGACAATGAAAACAAGTTTCTGAATTTAGCACTTTTATTGAATTTGACCACTTATTTAAATGAGTTTTCATGCATTTTCAAGGTAGAAAAACCAACTTATCAATACAATGTTTCAAACCACCACAGCATCCAAATGAAACTGAAATTCTGCAATCTCAAACTAAGACAAGCAGCTTACACATTCTGGCACATTAGCTAAACACAGCCCCATGAGCAGTGAAAAACAAATGCAACCTTGCTTTTTTAATTTGATACAGGAATTTTCAAACAGATTTCAAGATTTCTGAAAAAGCATTATTTTGACAATATTTGCAACTCCATTCAGTTGACATAAATATGTTACCTGCCAGTTTCCAAACGGAATATACAGAGCTACCATCTGACACTGAACTTAGAACAATTGGATCGTATCTCTCTACTTGACTCTTCTAAGATCTATCTTCCCTGAGAAACAATATCCCTTGTTCCACAGCCACACCTCATTCATGCCATTGTTGGAGGGGGGCGGGGAGCAGGTACTTACATTTATGAGTAAACATGTTCAAGGTTGAAGCTCATGAAGAGTTAAGTTAGAACTAAAATATCTGATGAGCACCTTATGAACTTCCTGAGAACTTCAACTACTTTCATCAAACCAGACATTGATAAACTAATTTCACAAAGCCATGATCAAATATCCTACTAGTTTTATGTTTATGTTGTCCTCAAAAAAAAAAAACTTATAATAAAAAACACAAAAAAGAAAGTCTGGCTACTTACATGCACTAACTGTATTTGAGCCTGAGACAACTTTTCTTCCCTCAATGTGGCCCAAGCAAGCTTAAAGGTTGGATATCCTGGGCCTGTACAGCTAAAAATGATTACTGCCTTTGTCATTCTAAATGAGATGCATCTCTAGAATTCTTAAAAGTTCCTATCCTTTCAGGTCTCTCTCCCTACCACCTTTATCTATTGTCTCTGGTTTTACTTCATACTTGAAATTGTACCCAAGCTTATTAATCATTATAGCAAACAACAGCCAAGAGTGTCCATCAAAGCCCTTCCCACCGGAAAGGGCGCCCACCTAAGGGTTCATCCTTACTAGAATCCCAAATATAGTATCAAGCCACCAATTCCTTTGTATATGAAAGGACACTATCCAAAAATGAAAAAAAAATTCATGGAATGAGAGAAAATATTTACAAATCATACATCTGACAAAGGCCAAATGTCCTGAATATGCAAAGAACTCTTGCAGCTCAATGACTGTGGATAATTTTAAAATAAGCAAAGGCTTTGAGTAGATTTTCTACAAAGATCTATAAAAGAGCTGTAAGTACATGGAATGATCATCAGCATGATTGGTCATTAGAAATAGACAAATCAAGCCACAAGATACCACATTACACAGAGAGGATGGCTAGAGTTTCCTTTAACTGAGTGGAAAACAAGTGTTGGCAAAGAGTTGGTGAAGTGGCTGTCTTCCCACAACACAGACAGGAGTGTAAAACGGCCTGGCCCCTGTGAAACACAGTTTGACAGTTCCTCAAAATGTTACAGTGGCTGCATGACTAGAAATTCTACCTTTAGTTTTTGTATACAAGAATTAAAAACATATTTTCACAAAAAAACCTTATATACAAATATGCAGAGAAGCATTAATTATAATTGCCCAAAAGTGGAAACAATCTACACCCGTTACCTACATAATGGTTAAGCCAAGTGCTATGTATACAACAAAATATTCTCCAGTCATAAAAAGGTAATGTAGTATTGATGTAAGCTGCAACTGAAAACACTATGAAATTACGATGCAGAGTGAAAGAAGCCAAACACAGAAAGATACACGACGCAGGATTCCATTTACATTGAATTTCTAGAATAGATTGAAAATAGCCTAATGGTTGCTGACAGCTGGAAGCAGGAGTTAGGAGGCTTGGGGTAACTTTTGGGGATGCTGAGAATATTCTGGAATCAGACAGTGGTAACGGCTACACAACACTGAGAATGTACCAAAAGCCAGTGACCTGTATCCTTCCAAGTGGTGAAAGAGGTGAACTCTATGTTACATGAATTTTCCTCAATCTCAATTTAAAAAAAAAAAGTAAAGCAAAATTGCGAACTGCTTTTAGCTTTACTGTAGAGCTAATGTCATCATAGAGTCCACAGGCATTTTTGCATAATTTTCCTTTTTTGCAGAAGTCAAATATGCTCACAGGAGACAAAAATTCCTCTACACTTGGTATGCACATTTGTTTTAAGCCAGTAAGAACTCACACATGAAGCAAGTCTCACTTGGTTCAGAACTGAAAAAGCCAAGACAACATAAGCGTGCATTTGCATTGGGAATACGCTTCCAAAATACGGGAGAAACAACCGCAATGCAGTGTATTACAGGCTCTCACACTTCCGAGAGTCTTCTCAGTATTTAAAACTGAAAGTGATGGTAAGAGAATAGGGTAGAATTAGGAATCCAAGCTGCCTACTTCATTTCCCTGTCTAGATTTCTTCCAGAAACGAAGCAAAACTCGATTCCTTGTGGCGCTCTGGGATTCCTTAAAATGTCACTCTTCTTTGAATAACAATGACTGAATTTTGCACTTGGAATTTTGTACTTAGTACAGTAAATTGCTACATGTGCGCAACATCCTGGCCTGAGTTACAAGAAGGCTGATTGGATTTTTACTGAGCACAATTATATGATATTCTATTATTATTATTAGATTAGATTATTGAAGACACACAGAAGGAGAAGAATCTACCCAGTGAAGAAGAAAACAAAGTGAACCAGGGGGGTAGGAAGGGGAGGGAGGGTGGGGTGGGTAGGGAGAGGGACAAAAGGACAGAGGGAAAGTCCTTGTCACCCTGACAAGATAGTAGGTGCACAAAATGCTCAACTTCACTGTAAACCTTAAATTTTGTGCTTATACATGTCAATAAAATGGGGGTGGGGGGAGAAAGCCACATTATTAAAAAATGTTCTGGACATGGCAAAATTACTGGATAACTACCGTATGATGGAAAAAAATAAAATCTTTTTTTTTTCAAAGTAACACTGCTTGGTCTTAGGTATGCCCGTCTCCCCTATTAACTGCTTTTCTTTTGTTTTATTTTTGTTGGTTGGTTGGTTGTTGTGGCCCTGGAGACAGCATCCAGGGCTCCCACGTTGGCCGCGCTGTGCCACTGAGCCACAGCTGGGTCCCTTGCTACTTCCCGAGCAGCTCTGCCGCCGAGCACCCTCCGTGACTCCGGCCCCACCACAGCTGCCCTCTCAGCCACCGGCGCAACTGCCATAATGTGCGGAGCCCCGTGCAAGACGAGCATGCACCACTTCTTGTCCAAAAATTATTACAGAATCCAAGACGAAACAGCCAAGCAGCCCACAGCATGATGCAAACCCACGATATGGTGGCCCAGCACCACGACCTTCTTTCTGGGACTGGGGACAGCTCCAGAACCTCAGGCCCTTCCCAGAAAGCGAGGGGTCAAACACGCCCATCGCTCACCTTGCTGTGAGGATTTTTTTTCCCCTCAGACTCCAGCTAGAATACCATTGTTTGACACGCTTTTATTTTCCCACGGAGACGAGGGGGTCATGCGCTTAGTGTGGCGCGAATGGCAGGAAAGCCATGTGGCAAATCAAATAGAATCCTTCGGAGTTGGGCTGCCCTCACCCGAGCCTGTCCCTAACACAGGCCGCCCGGCTCTGGGATTTTATTAGCTCGTCTCTTCAGTACATCGGTGGCAAGGGTGATGAAACCGGTGGCAGATTTAACAGCCAGGCAGCTGGGTCACTGTCCCGTGGGCCTTGTTGTCATGCTGCGGTCTTAAAGTGACCACGGCTCCTTGGGCTGCTGCCTTCTACCGACCCCCAAAAGAGACCTCTGAATAGTTAAATCAGTGGAAAGGGAAGACAGAGGCTGTTGCTTGCAGAAAACACAGAGAAGCGGCTTTGAAAAATCCCAAGGTGGCCGAATATCAAGAACACGGTTCCTGCTGTGTGCAGCTGTGTGTGCAAGGGGAAGCCCGGGGGCTTAAAATCAAATCTCCAGCACCGGTTGGTGCCTCGCCCCGTGGGGCTATGGAATGGAGGCAGAAAACCTAAACGCTCCAAAGCGAAGAGCCCCTTAATGCCGGCAGAGGAGGGTTATCATTTCCAGTTATCTTTTGTACTGGGAGCAGCATCCGCGAGTAATGATTTTAAAGGGGATGAGGTGGGGGAGTGGAGTGAACAGGGAAGAGAAAACAGGATGACTTATTTAACAGGCGAGATCTGCAGGGCCCCTTACCTGAAACCGTCTCATATCCCTTGGGTTTCCTGCTGTTTTCAAACAATTCTGATTGCACTTGAGGAAAAATTTTAAAAAGAATCTGTAAAGAGAAAGCAATGTGTTACATTTTTCAGTAAACATTTTTTAAGGGAGACTCTATCTGCATTCTATTAGATTTGATTTGAAAGGCGATTGTATTTCAGGTCTGGGGAATTTCAACCAGCCCTGCCTGGGAAGGAACAGAGCTGACCTTCTGCAATTTGCAAATTTGGATGCTTTCAATCGCAACCCTCCCCCCTTCGCCACCACGGTGGGGGATTGTTAAGGGGTTCCCAAGCTGCATTCAGGACCTGGGGTTTCTACAGCAGTAGTTCTGCAAAACTAGGCTTCAAACGCAGCAGTGACCCCTGCTGTACAGAAAGTCTTGCTCTGGGGTTAAAAATGGCAGGAGGTGGCCCAGAGTCCCAGGGCTCCTCAGGCTTGTGGCTCTGGGCTGGCCACACACACCCTCATGCTCACACCTGAAGGTGGCCTGATAACTTCGTCCAGTGTCTCCACACTGGACAATGGTGAGTGACCATCTAAAGGTGGTTTCTGATTAATTACAAGCGCAAATGTCCTTTCAGACCACCTCTAGATTATCCTGACAGGCACAAAGCATACAACTGCCGCCTCAGGTTTTCATGTGTCAGGTGTGTATTTTGAAGCCCATATTCTCTTAAAAGATCTATATAATTTTAAAACTGGGATCTTGAATAAATAACATCAACCAAGGAAAAGAAATGCCTAAAGTGGCCTTTGCAGTAATTAGCCTAGCACCTGTTTGAAATTTTGTTTCAAAATACAATGTTTTTTTTCCATTTATTTCACTTGCAGAGTCTTTTTCCTTAAAAAAAAAAAATTCAGCTTTTGCAGAGTTAAAGTCCCAGGTGAGCTAGGCCTATTTCCCTTTCTGTTACTATGACAACGAAATTTTACCGCAGTCCCAAAGTCCCTTCAGAACTCTCACATCCATGCCTTGAATTAGAACTTTAAAGGAAAAGATAGACATTTTTTCCCCAGGATTTACCAACAAAAATAAGTAGAAATCAACAATGCTTCCAAAACATCCTATTTTTGTGTACCAGTTGGTGAGATACTCTCACCATGAACTTGTGTTCATTTTTATTTTTTTTTCTTAACAACCACACAAAGGATTAGCTCCAATTAACTGTGGGTATCACTTCAAAAATCTGATAAGGTAAACAGCAAGCGATAAGGGCAGCAAGGGGCAGGAACCCCTCAGATGGTGTCGGTCCCCGAGACTCTTCTACTGTCTGCTGGCTCAAAATGTTTGGCAACATGCTCTTGACCTCATCGAGGATGGAGGTTGGGTGTGAATTTGGAAGTAATGGCAAAATATTTCCCCATTATTTTATAACATCTGTTTTTTGCTTCTCTCCTGTGATTTGCTGTGGGGCGAGTGGGAGGTCAGGCACGGCTTCTTGTGCTGCGGACGTGTTGGGTTCTCCAACACAGGCACCCCCAGAAGGACAGGCAAAGGACACAGTCTGCGTTGTTTTTCCACGGTGTACAAATTCACAACCTGCCACAGCCTCGGGAAGAAGAGGGAAGGACCTGCCTGCAGGAGCCAGGGCGGTTGGGAGAGGAAAAGGCTCGAAGGAAAAAATGGAGCCGAAGTCAAACATTTTCTTTCTGGAAGAAGAGACATTCCTACGTGTGTCCCATCGGACCAGAGTCAGGATGGCCCTTCACAGCACTCAGAGATACCCCACAGATACACGGAAAGCCAGCCTTTCCTTGCTGCGGTCTCCTTCCAGACATCAGCCCCAACCTCCGATCACATATGCCCCGCAACATTCCCAGCAGCAAACAGAGCCAAACCCCAACACCCTTTCCCCAAACAAAGCCAAACTGAGTGCTGGTTCTCATCTACTCCTTGCTTTTTTTTTCTTTTTCTTTTTCTTTTTCTTTTTTTTTGGAAAGTTCTGCTACTACAGCTGACCCTGCGTAAAGTGTACCGCGTGCTCTGAACTCCCCACCCCCCCTCCTTCTCTCTACCATGTCTGGTGAAAACATTAGTGTTCCGGAGGCAATATTGTGTGAGTGGCGTGGTAGGTGGAGAAGTGCAGAAGAGATAAATTTTTACACAAAATCACACTGACTTAGGGAACATGAAGCCTGCTGAAAGGCTTTATTAATTTTAAATAGGACCCTTAACAGTTATTTGGATGGTAAACACCCAGTTTTTCAACTCTTTTGTGGGCTGAGTTTGTGACCCACACAGACCCCTGCACACTAAGGATTTAGCATTTGGTGCACCAAAAGGGGAAGAGCTTGGGGTCTCTTACATTATATAATAACTGCTACTTTTTAAGTAATTATAGGCTGGGTTTTTTAATATGTGGATCTGAGAATTATGTAGAAGAAATTCCGAGGGCTTGCTCGCTGACATCTCCAGCATCCTCCTGGCCTTTGCCTGGTGTCTCCCACCGTCTCCCCACAGCCTCCCCAGGCACTGTGCTCCAGTCTTGGTACAAACCCCTGTACGATCTGTACCTATTAGCCACAGGGTAACTTGCAAGGAACAAATTCTCTCCAAGTCCCCTGGGTCTAGACTGCTGCAAAGCCAGGGCTGCCTGGAAAATGTCAGGTCTCTCCATTCAGGAACTGAAAACCAACACGAACTACAAGATTCAGACCGAATGTGCAGATTCTCCTCGGGATGAGGGTTTGTTTCCTCTGTCTCCAAATAACAGTGACAACGTAAATATCGCAGCCACTTAGCACGCTCCAGTTTCCAAAGCTGTGACTGCAGGCCCCAAGAGCGAGCCCGAACAATGGTCATTTTTAATCTTTCTTTTAGGGACAAAAAAAAAAAAAAAAGAATACAGCGAAATGCTCAGGTTTTGGTCAAGTCCCAAGTCATGGGGGCAGCAGCGTGGACCCAAAGACCTTCCTTCGCTGCACAAATGTGTCTGTACTAACATGTTGGGGGCTTGACCCGCTGCTAACGAATGATTTGACCAAGTTTCCCCAGTTCTCCACAACTGCTGGAGGAGGAGGTCAGCCAGGCCGTCTCTAGGTTTGCCTCCAACATCAGTATCCTAAAGAAGAAGGGGCAGACTTAGAGCCTTTCAGAAAGGGCAACTGGAGACAGAAAGACCACGCTTCACAGAGGTCCGAGTGGCATGGAGCGGGCAGCGGGGAGAGTTTCTGAGGCACAGGTCAAACCCCTTGAGAGGAGACTGCGCAAGAAACACAAGGAGGACAGTGGATGGGTGGAAATGGGGCATCCGGGGTGGTGTCCTGGCCCAGGCTGGCCGTGCCCCGAGCTTATGAGCAGGTGGCTGGGCGAGAGGTACCAGTGCATGAGAATCCTTTTCTGCACTTTCCAGGTAGAGAAAGGTGACTTGAAAAGCTCCAGTCCCAGCTACCTCTGTCTCTGCTCACCCTTCCATGCCACCAGGGCTGCAGGAGGCCGGGCTGACTGATGGGAGGGGAAGAGTTCTACTGAGTGTCTAACTCAGCCACTCCCCACCTGGGGACTCCACCACGGATGCCTGAAACCAAGGATAGCACCAATGTTTTTTTTTCCCATACATGCATACCTATGATAGAGTTTAATCTGTGAATTAGGCACAGTAAGGAATTAACTATGATATTAGGCAGAACAGTTAAGATGACATGTTGTGATAACAGTTACTTAAAATGTTTTAATTGTTTCTTTTCAGAATTTTCCATTTAGTATTTGTGGGCTACAATGGACACAAGTAACTGAGATCTCAGAAAATGGGGCCACAAGTAAGAGGGACACTAACGTCTGCGCTTGGTATATAGACATCTTTAATCCCAAAACTACTCTGTGAGTGTCAAGTCATCCTACAGCTGGGAAAAACCAAGGCCTCAAGATTTTAAGAAACTTGCCGGCAATCAGGGAGCTTATATGGGGTGGACACAGGACTGGAACCTGGATCTTTCAGGAAATCAGCCCTATCCACTGTGCTCTATTTCCTTCCCCAGGACACAGATGATGCTTGCAAAACTCTGAATCTACTTAAAACAACTGAACTGGGCACTCCAAATGGGTGAGCTTTATGATACATAAATAGTATCTCAATAAGCCCACTAATTTCCCCAAAAAAATGATCTAAAAATGGAAAAAGAAAAATAAAGAAAACATAAATAAGGAGGGAGAAATGTAGGAATCTGGTTTCTTAAAGAACAACAGCACCCAGGAGGAACATACTAAGTCAAAGATAACTCACATGTAGACACATGCTTGATATGGGAAATTCCTGCTGATTTCATGCATGTGCTCATTTGACCAACCCATGGGACATATGCTCTGCATGCCAGGAAGGCTCAGACCCATATGCAAGCAATGTCCTTGACCTCGTGGAGCACAAAACAAACTGGTCAAAAGGTGCTTTTTGTAGACTCTGAGAGGAATTCTGAGAAGCCTGGATGTGGGTCTGACCCAGAATTTCTCCCTCCTCTCTCAATTTCTGGAATATAGGCATATTCAGGGATATTCTGCACTGTTCTAGAATACAACAAAATCCGTAGGTAACTAGGGCAAGACCATGGACCCAAAGGCCTCTCTTCGCTGCTCAGATGTGGGCTAGAGTGCGCCAGGTTTGACCGGCTACCAGCTGATGAGGCAACCAGGCCATCACATTTCTCTTTACCTGTTAGAGGCGGAGCTTAACTGGATTATCTCTAAGCTTCCTTCTTCAGGCAACACTATTGCAAGGGAAAATGGGCAGACCCGAGCACCTCCAGAAGGGGTCACTGTGGGGGAGGAGCTACTGATGACAAAAAAAAGATCAAGTTTCTTTGAAGTCCAAGTGGGTACATGAATGGAGGGAGAATTTCTGAGACAAACGTCAAGCCCACTGACATACAACCCAGTTCAACGCTGCTCAGGATTTGTGGAAGAGACCATTCAATTTTGCCTCTGGTTGGGAACCCAAGACCTAACCCCTCGTTAAAGTCTGTAATACCAAATAAACAAATAAATAAATCTTCAGGCAAGTACCATGGGAAATTGCCAAAATTTCTCTCAAGAGAAAGATGACAAGGATAAATATTGGAGAAATGTGAACCTCTAGTCATGGCTGCCCTTGTTCACAGCCTCGTCTCGTGTTAAACAATGTGAAAGATGCTGTTCACTTTGAAACTTATTTTCTTAATCCCTTTATTAAAAATCTAACTTTTCCTACCTGGGAAACAACTTCAGCTGTGCCGTGGTTACATTTTACATCCCTGACACTCTCTGAGGGCCAAGAGCGAGAGTTCTCTCCCTGGTCCTCTTCTCTGCCGTGACGGTCTCATAAGCAAATCTTAAAGCCTAAGCAAAATATTCAGTTGATGTAGCCTCACAGACCATGTAGGTACTTAAAAGGTTTGTGTCCATTGATTTCTGAGGAAAGCACCTTTTATCTGGATTAGCTGTTAAACCTCCTTTTTAAAGAGTCCAATAAATTAAAATACAATTGACTTTCACTGCTTGTAAATAATTCTAAAAAGAAGATAGTTCTTTCCTTAAAGTGCTGTCATCCCATTTCAGTACCTAATATAGAAATGGCCTAGACCACTGACAAAGAGGATTGACTCTTCTCCCAGGATCTTGCACTGACTGTCCATCCTTTGGGAAAACAGGCCATCCCACCCCTGTCACTCAAGGGAAAAGCTTTTCTGGGTGCACATTTCCTGGTCCATTGTCTCAATCTAAAACAAGCCATCAGGGAAGCTCGCCTTAAATTCTATGGGAGGAAACCTGTATCATTGGCTTCCATCTGGGAGCAGTGACAAGCCAACCACAGTACTCTGGTTTCCCTGGTTTCCATCTAAGTCCTCACTACAGAGCCTCCTCTTGCTTTCCAAGATGGAAAGGACAACACACTTTTTCTCCCCCAGAGCCACCCTCAGAATTCAAACCCAAGCAGCACCACATCCAGAGAAGGTTGGCACTGGCCCCCAGTATTGGCTTGAAGATGAGTACCATAAAGCATCTACTGATCACAGAGGTGTCCACCCAGGCTGAGTAGAGTCCACCAGAGGAAAGAGACCCTGGACCCTGGGAGACCAAGGTCCCTATGAGCTCTTGCTACCTCTCAACTTGGCAATGAAGTGTTGGAGATGGTGGTATGACATCTGCTTGGACTGGACGGCCGTGGCTAGAACCAAAGCCCATGAAGACCTGTGAGTAGCTCATGAGGAACCCTGAGTAGGAAAGATGGTTTCAAAGTTTTGACTGCCTGGCTCCTGTTGGCCTGGATCACATGCATAAAGACTTGACCATCTGTCAACTGGGTTATCTGTGGAGTTCCTGGGATCAATCTCCCCATAGGTAGTGAGGGATGACTGGACTCATTTTTATATGCTGACACTCAAGCCAACCCCCACCTATGCAACAACCCCTTCAACAGGAAATATAAATCACGAACAGAGAAATACGGGATCTGCAATCTCAGATATGCCTAAGAAAGGAACAGACTGTCATTAAATCTGGGTTCTTTCAATGAAAGCCCATTTCAAGGAGAAAATTTTCAGGTTATAAAAACATTTTTGGGCACAAAATTTTCTAGCTTCCAATTTAGCTCCACCACCTTCCTGGTTTCTCTCAGCCTGAAGATGATGACAATGATCATGACAAGGATGAGGAGGAGGATGGAAGGCCTGTATTCATCTGAGCCATGCATGATTTCCTTGAATCCTAACTCTGGGTATCCCCATTTTACAGAGGAGATAAGCAAGACCCAGACAGGTTGGATTACCTGGCCCAGGGAAGAAGGCCTAAGTGGAGGCCCAAAGAAGAAAGCTCAGGTTGGTCTGACTCTCAGCAAAATGTCACGCTGGCTGGAGCCTGGCCACGCATCCCTTGAAGGGAAAAGTGGAACACACTGCCAAGCGGCTCTTTGTTTCAGGGGACAAGTGCCCCATTGATCTCCATGTGGCTCATGTCACTTTCTTCCTGTAACTGTGAAAATGAGCAGGGAGTCATTCTTCGTGTTACAAAACGAAACAAGCAAGCAAACAAAAACGTCTATCGCTCCTACCAGGGCTGGCATGCACACTACTAGAAATTCTGCAGCTACTTTGACATGTGCAGAGGAAATCAGAAAGTCTATCAGCTGTTCAGAGAGCGAGACTTCTCATGAACCCAAGAGGGCCAAAGACGGCGCGGCACACACAGCTGCAGCTCTCTGCTAAAACACAGAAAAGATTACTTGAGTGCAAGAGGAAGGTTCAGAGCTATTCGTCCATCAACACCAGCAGGGGAGAAAGAGCCAGAGATCAAACACGCAACCTGAGGAGTTGAATCAGATCTTGGAAAATACGTTTTGAGAAGCAAGTCACCAAAGCTACATTTTGAAAACATGACTCCAAGGACAAAAGAGTATCTCTTATGATGGAGATATTTAAGCAGAGAGCTCACTCCTTTAGCAGCAGATAATTTCAGCCTCATATGTGGCATGTAATCGGGATGTTCCTACCTTGTCATTTCTACATGATTCCAAGGCTTCTATGATTATTACAATGATTAGGATTGCTTAATATTTATCATAAGAAAATAGGGACCTCCCACGTCCAGTGGCGAGGACTAGTTATGCCTGTTATATAGTAAGTTAGCACCTTTACTTTTTGAGAGGACAGGCTCATGTCCCCTACCCTATGTCATGCTTTTCCTCTCACGCTATAGTTTTTGGTCTGGAGAGGGGCTCTGGGTTTTTTTTTTTTTCTTTTCTTTTCTTTTTTGGCTGGTTGGCTGGTTGGCTGGTTGGCTGGTTGGGTGTTTTGTTTTGTTTGCTTTGCTTTGCTTTTTGAGACAAGGTCTCACTGTGTAGTCCAGGCTGGTCCTGAATGCTCTATGGAGCCCAGACTGGCCTTGAATTCACGGCAGTCCTCAAATTCATGGCAACCCTCTGCCTCAGCCCCCAGAGTGCTAGGATTACAGGCGTGTGCCATCAGGCCTGGTTTATGTAGTGCTTGCGACGTGAACTCAGGACCTTGGGCTTATTGGACAAGAGTTCTAACCATTGCGATACACACCCCCCACCCCGTTCCTCACACAATAGTTTTTTAAAACAGTCCATTTTTCCTACAAAGTCATCATGGAGGGGGGGTGCCATAAATTCAAAGTTTACTTTTCCCTATACCCATTATCTCTCAAATTATTAATATACTCTCCTCTAAGAACTTCTCTTAATTGTTAGGATGAAATTTTAAATATATATATATATATATATATATATATATATATATATATATATATATGGAACTATTCCATTTCAAACAATAATAACATGGCAGGTCGAAGTCCTCAGCACTGTTTGCATTAAACTCTGGCCAGCAAAGGAATTAACTAGCCACAACGTTCAGGTTCCTATCTGACACCTGGTCCCACGGACACTTTCTGTTTGTTCACTTCCATGACAAACTCCCGGAAGAGGTATTTCCATTGGCCACAGACCCTTCACCCCTACACCTGCCGCTGGCCTGTGAGTAGGGACAGTCATGTCCATTTAGACACCTGGAGGAAGCCACTTCCCACGGAGTGATCCTGACTCCATACGGACAGACTTCCCTTCGGAGCTGGTTCCAGATTTCTTTCAGAAGTGAGTGTCTCCTGTGCTGCCACCAGCAAGAGTCTGGCGCGAACAGGCGCCCAGAGAGTGGGAGGCCTGGGGCCTGGGGCACTGAGGGTGCCCACCAGTCACACACCCTGTACTCTAAGGACCTGAGCTGCTATGTGTGGATTTCTTTCCGTCTATATCCAGACACAGCCTCAGCCTCCGGAATCCCATACGTGGCACCACGAGGCTCACAAGGGGAAGAAGTCTTTAAGGAAAAGCCTGCTTTTGCACTCGGGTGCAAATCTGACACCAGTAATAAAAATAATAATTGAACTCTTTGGGCTAGAGTCAGAAAGGAATACAACGCCAAGAGCATGTTTGTGATTCTAATTGTTCTCGTGAAATGCCCGTGGAAGGAGCCTGGCAGCTGCACAGGCCCCTCGGTTCCTCCTTTTGCCAAACTCGTTTGCTCTGTCCCTTCCTGTCGGTTCTCATCCAGGAAGGGGAGAAGAGTGGAGCAAAACTGAATCACACCAGAGACCCCTTCAGGAAAAGAGTCGTTCGGTGAGACTTCAGAACGAGAATGCGAATCTCCTTCCCTTTCTGGTACCACGACTCCTTGGCAAAGGAGAAAAATGAAGTTATTAGGCTGCCATCAGCCTAATGGGTCCTCCCCACCCTGTTTCCTCAGTGCCCTGGCGTCCCTGCCCACCCTCCCTTCCCTCTCCCAGCTCTGCCCTCCCAGAGAAGCTCATCCATGCTAGGCTGAGCAGTGAACACCAATTACACCACGAGCCCTTTGCTGCTGCCTGGTCCGCTGGTTTTACTGTTTTGCCAGATGGTGGAGGCCAATGTGTAAGACTCTCTACCCTACCATTAATTCATAACTCGGTAATAACTTTCCCACGACTCTGGGAAATTGAAATGAGGTGCAAATGTGAATATCTGAGGAGGGAATCAAGGTTGGACAACTATTTTACACCTGCCAAGATAATACCAAGGAGACTGGGGGAAAAAACGCACACACAGGCAACACACAAAAACAAAATGCCCAACAACTCTTATTTCCATTCACTGTAGTATCACTTTCCCAGAATTAAGACCAGATGACGAAATACACGATATTGGAGATGTGAGGAGCCAGGTTCTGCATCTGGGCTCCTCCTGGCATCTTCCTCTCTGCAGTTTTCAGTTTATACTTAGTGCACCTCGGAGGTCATTCTGTAATGACCTTGAACCTGGGCAACTGTGTAACACCAGATCTCTCTGACAGATCTGGAGGTAGCAGATCGGAGTGCATTCTCTTGCTAAGGCAGGACACCATCCAACGTTTGTTAGCATCATTAAACTAAAACTGACTTTTCACCTGCTCCCATACCATATGCAGCTGCAAATTTTTAAATTAAACTATGAAGCCATGCATAAATTTACATATATTACAGACTAGCCTCTCCATTTAACATGCAAATGTACTCCAATGTTTCAGAACACCTTCTGTCGCTAATTAATTTGCTGAATTATAATTAGACTAATCCTGCATAATTAATAAGCACAGATTTTTTTTTAATTTGTAAGCAGCTTGAGGAGATCATTCACTTCCTTCTATAAACTGCTAAGTAAGTGTTAAAAAAAATCTGGAATGAACATGTGTGAAAAGGTATGTTTGATGTCGCATACAAACTCAAACTAGCGTGGAAGACACAAAAGTCAGTATTGATAAAGGTACATATTTGAAGCCAACATTCAAACAATCAAAAAAATCGCATTCAGAGGACGGGGACTAATTCTCTCTTTGTCTGCTCATATATAGTGTTTTATTCTTCGCCTTCTATCCGTCGGATCTTCCAAGATCACAGAGGCGGGAAAAGGATTAAAGTAACCGTATGTTGTATTAGGAGAGATAATGATATTAACACTCCACTGTATATCAAAACACTCGGTGCATGCTGGGTGCTTATAAGCCCCTTTGATGGTATTTGGAATCATTTTCATTTTGGCTGCCAAAAACACCCGAGATCCATCTAGTGGAAACAATTAAGTTCCATTAGTACTGTATCCTTTCGGTAATGATTACAATGAAGGGTCTCTCTTTCATGCTACAGGATAGGGTCTCCAGGAGGGGAAACAAATGTGCATTTGAAAATGGAAGACTGCAGAGTTTTACATGTAAGCACAACGCTTAATTTTGACCCGAAAAACAAAGCAGGATTGGAAGAGTTCAAAATATGCGTAGGTGATTTGTCCGAAAATTCCATGCCAGGCGGGAAATGTGGAGACCAGAGGGACTGTGAGCAAGCCACGCACAAGTTGGGGAGGACCCTGGAGGGACAGGGCGGGAAATGCATGTGCTGGCAAGAGCTCAGAAACCCTTCAGAGCAAAGAGAAATAGCTGTTCGGAGAAAACCCAGAGCTCCTGGCCCTTCCGCAAACAGCAATGACCAGAAAATGGCGAGGCCAGTCTGTTGGAGACTGAAACGTTCCTGGCTTTCCAGAATCATAATTTCATTTTTTTTTTTTTCAGTACCGGGGACTGGACACAAGGCCTTTCCCCTGAGCAACATTTCCAGCCCCCTTTTTATTGTTTCATTTGAGGTAGGGTCTTGCTAAGTTGCGAAATGGCCCAGGCTGGACTCAACTTACAATTCTCCGGCTTCAACTTCCCGAAGTGCTGCGATTACAGGTTTGCACCCCCAAACCCACCTTGAAATTTAACTTTTCAAAGTGAGGCTTAGATAGACATTTCTTCTACAGAATAGAAAACCGTTTTCCAGATTCGTTATCACCACACCTTCTCCCTCCAGTTGGGCAGCCAACAGCTCTTTGTCTTGTTGGTTGGTGTGTGTATTTGTTGGTTTGACAAAGCTCCAACTAAGCCTTGGGAACTGGGAAGAACGCTGGCAGGGACCCCAGCCCGGGAGGGACCCCAGCCCTGAGCTCCACCCCATCATCCCAGGAGCCGTTCTGCCTTCCTTCAGAGCCATTCACCATGCAGGCCTTTCTCTCCTTCTCTGTAAGAGGACTCAGAACAGCAACCTCCTGGGGCTACCACAACCACGGACTCAGTGAAAAAACGATTCTGGGCTGGGTTGGTGGGCCACTCATGCTTGTGTGTGTGATCCCAGCACTCTGGAGGCCGAGGCAGGAAGACTGTAAATTCTAGCCTTGCCTGAGCAATCCTAATTAAATTTTTATTTTAAGTTCTAAGGACATAGCACAAGGGATGAAGTCTCATGCTGTTGAAGGCCTTGGGTTCAGCCCTCAAGCAGGCAGGTGAGAGGGAACTATTTTGGAAGCAAAAGACCATATATATATATATATATATATATATATATATATATATATATATATTCTGAGTTAAAGAATGCTAGTAGTTGAATAGTACAGAAACAGAAAACACTGGGACCCTATTCTCAGCCAAACCAGAGCCCCTGCCATCAGTCCCCACTGAGGAGATAAACAAGTGAGGAGGACATTTTCAAGAAGGGAGCCCTTTGAGCCTTAGTGGTCCTTCCAACGGAAGGTGGTAACTGCAGTAACAGTACTAAGAGGTTCAAGACTAATTTTCTTTGAAAAAAAATATGAGCAAGGCCATGGACACCGTTAATAGCATCTTCACTTTTCAAGAAAGATCATTAGAATGTGTTGACTTTTAGGTATCTCAGATTCTATTTTAAAGGATGATAGTCCAAACACTAAGATCTGGGCAGTCAGGGCCATATGCTGGTCCATTTCTTTAAAGTAAAAAGAGTGTTTTGTGGGTGTAAGTCATAGAACCAATCGGAGGTCCCCGCGTCCTCCCACTGCCACTGGCCCTGCTGGGGCAGAACTTGCAGCTGGGAAGAACCAGGGGGTGGGGGGACCAGCCCATCAACTGAGCCAAACAAACTGAGTCCCAACAACTAACAGGTGGCATGTTGTTTGTGTTGTTTGTTTTTCTAGTACTGGGATTTGAGCACAGGGCCTTGGCTGAGCTGCACTCCAGGCCTCTTGTTTGTTTTTTGTTTGAGACAGTGTCTTCCTGAGTTGCTAAGTTGCCCAGGCTGAGCTCAAACTTGCGATTTTCCTGCCTCAGCCTCTCAGAGTGCTGGGATTCCAGCTCTGTGCCACTGGGCCTGGTCAGGCAGTTTGTTTTCTCATCCTTTGTCTTTGCCCAGCCCGTTTTTGATTGTGTATTTTGAGGAGAGGTTAACAAGAGGATTGTGTAGATTTAGTTTTGAGTTGTTTCTGACAAATTAATAGGAGAGAAAGAAAAAAGGTGGATTTTAACAGGCTCAGGTGGAGAGCAGCCAGTGAACAGAGCCACTCTGGGTGAGGCGGGCCCCCTAATATACAGACTCTGGGAAAAATTCTTTCTCTGGCAGGAGAATTCCCCTCCATGAATACCGCTTTCTAGTTTATCCAGTTTACTCCTGCGATTCATTCCCCCTCCCATTTCTTCCCTGCCTCCTTCTCTCCCCACTCAGTTCTCAAACTCGGGGTGACATGTTGAGCTTTTGAAGTCCAGCCTAAAGTGGCTACGGCATGGTGAGTTGGGAAAACAGGACAGGGGACGGAACAAGAGAAACCTACATGACAATTACAGCCCATCTCCCCCTCCTCTGATACACACGTGAGGGCACGCCTGCCCCTTAGACGCACATCCTCCGATACCGTAACCTGTAACCTTCGTGCCACCAAAGGGAAGAAGAAGGGACATGCACCCTGACAGGTAGCAGGTGGTACATATGGAAATATCATTGGCTATTAACACCAGGTCGGGTATCACTCGCCACCTTCAGACCGCGTTGCCAAACCCACAGAAAAATATAAAACCAGGTATTGCAATATTCTGCCTCTCCCTCGGCAAAGAGGATTTTGTTCTGTTACAGTGAGGTGGCTTTCATTACATTTTTTTTACTTCTTTTTCTCAAAGAAGAACTATACCTAGATGATATAAAAGAGAAACTGGGACAAAAATCAGGTCAAGAATTTGATTCAAGAGGCATTCAGATAAGGCTAATAATATTCTAGCGTATTGTCAGCTTAGCGGACAACGATCACGTTTGTTTCATCTCAACTCGACCTGTCAGGACCAGATGAGGTCCCAGGAGTTCCTCATTTTTTCCCCTCTTTTTGGTGGTGGGGGGGACAACAAACCTGATGGATATTGAAGCTTTTGTTGATACTTTCAGAACTAGCTTCTTTCTGGAGTTTTCCAAATCTTAGTGCCCAAACTGGCATGAGCCTTTCTGTCTTTCCGCATTGTCTCTGTTACCTCTAGTCCTGTGTCACCCTGCTCTCCTGCTGGTCGTCTTACGGGGACTCTCAGGGTCTACTCTGCCCATAACGACAGGTCCACCATCACTCTTTCATTCCTTTGACCAGCTGGGGCTCAGACAAAAATCCCCATGAGAGGATCAGAGCCGTGTGCAGACCTGCGCACGCTGCACTGGGAGCAGGTCATTTTGGGGTGCTTCTTTAGGGCCACCCTAAGCTTTCTTCTTACATTCTACCTTATTGTTACTCAGAAATACACTCAATCAAGGTGAGACTGAGCCTTCTTGTTTCAAAATGGAGTATCAGGCATAAAAATATCTCCCATCTCATTTGAGCTACTGAGATTTTTTCACTTCAGGTTCAAAAAAAAAAAAAAAGGCTAGGTGGGAAGGGATTGAACTCATGAGGTGCCCATGTATTAGTGCTGAGGTGCTTAAAACAAGAACCTGAGCTCACATGAGAATTTCCAAAGTCCTTGACTGAGCTCAGTCTCAATTTAAGCTTTCCACAGAAGTCCCAGTCTGATGAGAAGTGGTTTTGGTCTGTCTTTTTCCTTTTATTAACCCAGTTTTACGTTATACAATGTTTTATATGTGCTGACTAGTTCTAAAGATTAAAGTTCATTTTAGGTATACATTCCCACTTTTATTACATGGGATGTATTCTTAAAGTCTCCTGTGACAGAATGTATCTCCGTACCACGCATTCATCTGAGGTTATGTTATCCTGTTGACAGAAGGTACGGGACAGGGTAACTAGATGGCTATACACACTCTGAACTTCAAAATAGTTCAGACATGCATTTCATTGGCCCAAACAGGTGTTATTATTGAGCCAATGCAGACAGACAGACATACATACACATAATGGACGGTAACACAAAGAATGTAAAAATTACCTCGTCCCCAAAATTCAATGGGACTTCCAGTGCCCTAAACTGCCTTTGAAAGAAATGTGTAGAAACCAAAGGGATCATCTCAAGTTTTCTTGGAATAAAACAGAAAATTATATGACAAAAATTTTAGGAGGATAAGTAGCCAAAATCCAAAAATCTGCAAAAAACAGTTGGTTTTATCCACTGAACCTTTCTGGCCCTGGAGTTTCAAGTTGGGTTTGTGGTTTGTCTCTATGCAGTGGGTGATGGAATACAGCCATTAAAGAAAAAAAAAATATTTCCTCTGGGGAGTCAGTAGCTGACCTGGAAGTAAAACATCTCGGCCTCTCGCTCCAAGGCCCCCGAGCCTGCTCTGGTTTCTCAGGGAGCGCCTGGACCGGGTCTGGAAGCCTGGGAAAGAGAGGCCACTGCTCCCTCGGGAAGGCATGCAGAAGAGCCGGCTCAGCCGCGCTGGGAGAGGCCACTCTACAGCCAGCATCCTCTGCTGACTTGGAACCAGGGACCTGCCACCAGGATCTCCCTGCAAACCTCTCCCAGAAATGGCTCAGTAATGGCCCCCAAAATGCCTCTGGCCCAACACCAGGGCAGGGAAGTCGGCTTACCTCCCTCCTGAGTCATAACTCATTGTCTGTTCATCCGACCTGCACGGAAAATCCCACATCATCACTGCTCCTGGAAGAGTCCTGCCTCCAAACGGGCCAGAACCTCAAACTCAGGTGGCGGGCTTTGGTTTTTTGGTTTTTGGGGGTTTTTTTGGGGGTTTTTTGTTTGTTTTTCCTTTTTAAACCTTCCCTCTGCATGCCAAGGAAACCATGCTGAACACCGAGTCGGACAGCTTTTCCATGTCTAAAGCTCAGAGAAAAGGAGAGAGGGAAGGAAGGAATGATGGAAAAGTGAAAGGAAAAAAGAAAAAGAAAGATGGGCTGATTTTACTACTGTACGTAGGATATCTACTTCGATTGTTCTGATGCAGATACTGACCAAAAGGTGTTTGTACCTGTTTGCTCTGTTGGCCATGATCTCGGGTAAGATTCCAGTTTGATACAACTCAATCAAAAAGCCCCATGCCGTCCAGGTCATGTTCCTTCATAACTGGTTGCCATCCTTAAGGCTCTCACTGTGTTAAGCACACATCCTGAGGCGGGGCTGGCTGCGACTACAATAATGAAGCCTTTTGTTGTCGTTGTCGTTGTTGTTGTTGTTGATCTGGTAGACAAAGCCGGGCTTATTGGCTTTTTCTATGGCCAACTTCTTCCACAGTGAAAAACCCAGCAAGCGGAGGAATGCTTTCCTGAACGCCTCCATTTGAACCTGGACTGATGGTTACGCTGCTCCTAATGAGACGACTCATTGAAAAGGGGGGACAAATGTCATCTAGTTTTCGTGTGACCTATATAATTAATCTCCCATCAATACTGTTAACATGGTATAGGAGGCACTGCGGCCGAGAGGAGAGAACTCAGGAGGACGGTGGTGGTGTTCCATGGCACTATGGCAGCTCCGGCACTCTCTCCCCCACCTATTCTCACCCTCATCCTCATCCCTCGCTCATCTTTCCTGTAAAATTGGGTAACACCCCCGAGAGATGAGAGGAGAATTACTTACGTGCGTTGGGAAACAATTTCAAAACACCTTTTCAAACTTTCTGGCAAAGTCATAGATATTGTTAATGTTCCTGCCACTGATCTCGCCTGCTGGTAAACAGCCAGGACATGCCGAGCAAATCGTCTTTCCCCTCAGTAAACATGATCCTTTTCTCGATCTTCAGCAGGTGACCCTCTACCCAAAGGGTTCTGTTCATTTGAGAGACTAAACTACACTGGAGAGGGAAGGAGACAGTAATTAAGTTGCCAGTGAAGGGGGATCCCTGCTTCCGTATCAGGGGTTAAACACAAAGCTAATTACATAAGCAACAAATCCGCCCTCCGTATTCAGCCACAGACTAAACTGCGAGTTTTGTGTTAGGTGCCTGAACCGTCACTCAAAACACTAAATCAATTTAATATCAATAATTGCCAGGTATATGCTAGATTAAATGAGCCAAGGCAGACAGCTTTGTTCGCAAAGAAAACAGGGCCAAATGGCTTCACAAGCCTGGCTAGCCCCAAGTTCTGCGGTCCAATAATCAGATGGCTGAGCCTGAATTTTGACTCTTGTGATATGTGACTTGGCACAAGGCATTATAAGGGCAGCTATTCTGCGCCTTTATTGTACATGCAAGGCAGCAAAGTGACACTTAAAAATGTCCCTATTCGCTACAACTGGGCCCTCTGAGGCTCACAAACACAACAGACTTGCAGAAAATAAGGGGTCTACTTTGCTATACAAGGATCGGGGTTCCCAGGCCTGTTTTAGGGTGCTTTGCAAACACCTGCTTAGGCCTTGGGGGGACAATCGTTAACCGTGGTTTCGAGACCCAGCCCTGTTCTCTCAGCCCTCCTGCTCCCAAGTCATCTTCCAATTCTCTGATTACAGGACCGACGGGGACCCTGCAACTCGGAGGATCGCTGCTGCCTCCACTTGAGCCCCAAGAGCAGTTCCCTCTCCAGGAAATTCCGACATCTCTCCAGCCTTTGTCACTCTCATCATTTTGAAAAGTTACGATGAATTTTATCCCACAACAGCCTCGCAAATTTCTCTCAGGTTCTTGTAACTAAGAAAGAATGGGATTTTCAGAAAACCACGGCTGCACAGAATGAGCTAAGCGAGGCCATCAGAGTGGCCGGTGGGAGCGGAAACCGGGTGGTCTGGGGTCTGGGCTCCACCAGAACATACAGCATTTTGCAGCGCGTGAGGCCACATGCAGCAAAGGGCTGGCAGAGCTTCGGGAGCCTTGCAGGGAGCCCTAGGGACCCACTCACCCGAGGCTTTGATTTCCAACTTCCCTTCCTCACTCTGCAACACACACTATGTCACTTCCTCCAGCTCTGGTGAACGCTCTTCATTAGCTGCCCTTTGAAGTGCTTGTGTGTGTGAGTGTGTACACACAGGTGTGAATATGCATGTGTGTGCATGCTCGTGAGTGTGCACATATATGTGCATGCATGTGAGTGTATATGAGTGTGCATGTACGTGTGCGCGTGTGTGTACTGATGTGTGTGGGTGTGCATGTACGTGTGCGAACATGTGTGCGTATGGGTGTGTGTGCATGTGTGCATGCTTGTGAGTGTGCGTGTGTGTGAGTGTGCATGTATACATGCATGCTTGTAAGTATATGTGAGTGTGCATTATGTGTATGCTTTGTGAGACTGTGAGTGTGCGTGTGTGTAAATGTGGCAAGTGTGTGTGCTCATGAGTATGCATGTGTATGATTTGCATACATATGTGTTTGTGGGTGTGCATGTGTGTGTGAGTGCATGTGTGTGTGCATGTGTGTGAGTGCACACACACATGGGCATATGGGCATGTGTGTGTGTGCATGAGTACAGATATACATGTGTGTGTGGATTTGTGTGTGGGTGTGCATGAGTGTGCACGTGGGCTTTCCTTGAGCACGTGGTCAGTGCAGAGGGGCTAACAGAGCTGACAAGCTTCTATCATGTGACAGGACCACCAGGTGAGGGCATCGTGTCCCCAGGTGCCAGTGGTCCACAGTGCAGTGTTTAAATGAACCTCCTCACCCTCTCCACATGATGGCCTTGTTGGTACCCAGGTTCTTGTGTGTTCTGTGGGCCTCCACTGGACATAGGCTGGTAAACCATGGTAGATTCTTCAGTAAAAGAAAAGTATCCGGGAAACATCATGCCCAGCCCATGTCCCTTCCAGCCCACCTTTGTTTTACAATCTTCCCAATTCTGTTAAGAAATAATAAGTTGCCGGGTGTGTTGGAACATGCCTCTAATTCCTACACCTGGACAGGCTGAGGCAGGAAGATCGCAAGGCTGAACCCAGCGTGGGCAGCCAGTGAGATGCTATCTCAAAACAAACAACAAATTTAAAAATGAACGAGGAAGTAGCTTGGTGAGAAGGCCCTGGATTCGTTCTTCTTCTCTGAGAAACCCCAGCCTCCTAGGAGTGCTACAGAACCCTAACAGGAAAACTCCAAGCTCAGTGTGTGGTTGAAGACGATGAAGTTGGAACCGATACGCGGGAGGAACAGATCCCTGCTTCTGAGGACTACGTACAGTCCGCGGGTGTGGCTGCCTTCAATAAGATCTGAATCCACCCTGGACTATTGCACTTAAACAAAACCTTGAAAGATAAAAAAAGAAAGGAAGAAAGAAAAAGAAAAGCTATAGAAACCTAATCGAAAATCTTGTCAAGAATAGAACCCAGCCTCCGTTGCCTTGGGAACAGCTCAGAATGGATCTGCTCCCTTTGGCAGGGGGAGAACTGTGCCCGTGACATAAAGCACCAGGCGCCTCTCCTCTCCTTCCATCCACACACTCAGCCAAACTTCCAAAAATGCCAGAAATGGGTTTCCCCTAGTGAACACAGAAATCAGGTAGACGGTGGTAGAACTAGCCAAGTGTAGTAGCACACACCTGTAATCCTAGCACTACAGGAGGCTGAGGCAGGAGGATCACAAGTTCAAGACAAGCATGGGCAACTTAATGATTTAGACAACTGTCTCAAAATAAAAAACATTGACAGTGTATCTTAGTGCAAAGGCCCTGGGGTCAATCTCTAGTACTGCCAAAAGCTAAATCAGATGAGGATAAGTGGTTTTTTTTGTTTTGTTTCGTTTTGTTTTTGTTAGGTTGAAGCAGTTATAGCAGATTCCTGAAGCAGTTTTCCTTTTTCTCTGATCGTAGAAAGAGAAGGTCCTCTTAGAAACCTGGACAAAGCAGACTACTTTGACCTGTGAAGACTAAATGGTAAGCTATGAAGGAAGGAAAGAGAGAGAATCCACGAGGATCCTTTCTTGGTTCCACCTGGCAAGTCCCATGAGCAGCTTGGACAGTGGAGAACGAGCAGAGGGCATCCCTAACTGCAAAGAGACCAAGAACTGTCCCCTGCGTTCCAAGATGGGCATCCCCACAGTACAGAGCATCTCTGCAGATGACACAAGACCTTCTGAGTTGAGCACCAACTTCGTGAGGCACTACTGCATCAACACTCAATAAACAGCAGCTCATTGTGATCAGCCCACAACGATTCCACGCAGAAAGAGTCCAAGGGAACATCAGAGCAACTAACACATCCTGCCTGGCAGCTGACCAGCGGTCTGCTTGCCCTGGTCCACTTCCATGCTCGTGCCAGCTTTGTGAAATACACAGCATTGATATTTCTACTTCACGGAGATGGGAAACTGGTAAAAAGAGAGATAAATGAACTTGCACAGCAGAGCACAGCTGTGGAGAGCTGGGCATGGGGGGGCGCAGGGCATTCTACTCCAGTGTGCTTCTGTAACCCAGCTCCCACTGGAGGGAGAAGGAATGGATGCAGTGGCTTTCTTCCCAGGGCATTGGCCCAGGGTCTGCGGTGACTCAGACCCTCGGATCAGAGCTCGGTAACGTGAGAACCTCAAGAAGGCTTATTAAGGGCTTACTCTACTGATAAGGTGGGAAGCTTCTCTCTGTTAATATTTATTCAACGTGTGCCCTGATCCCTTTCTACTGGGCACTTTTCTGCTTTGGAATCATGTAAGCTCCACCCACCCACACACGGCACTGGATGTGCTTACGAGACTCAATCATATGGTCCACGAGGACTCCCTTTTGTGGTATCTACGTGTGCTTGTGAGGAAGCACATTCTGGGTTGGGTTTCCACAGCTCCATTTTCCACACAGACCCCTGGGCCCAGCACTGAGCTTTCAGGCTGTGTTCGGGTCAAGATAAGTGGGACAGTGGTTGAATCCCGGCAGACAGGGCTTGTGGGAGTTGAAGCAGGAGAAGAAAGAAGGGGAGGAGGAAGGAATAACAGAAAGAAAAGGAGCAAATGGTAGAAGAGGAGAAGGGTAAGGGGGGAATTGGGAAGGGATGACGAAAAATGAAAGCGGGTGCCCTGCTTTGGGTGAGGTCTAGGTGTGACCCCACACGTCCATATATTGAGAGCTTTGTCTCCAGTGTCCATAGGTGCCCTTGGAAAGGCTCAAGGTCCTTCTCTAGGAACCTGGTAAGTCCTGCTGAGAGAGGGCTGGTACAAAAGAGCAAGCCCAGCACTGAGGAATGGTTCAGCAGTTAAAGCACTTGCCCGGCAAGCACTAAGTCAAGCACTAAGTACCCAAGTTCAATTCCTCACCACCACATAAGCCAGGTGTGGTGGCACATGCCTGTAATCCCAGCACAAGGGAGGCTGAGGCAGGAGCATTGCTAAGTCCAAGGACAGCCTCGGTTCCACAGTGAGTTCAGGACCAGCCTGGGCTACAGAGGGAGACCCTGTCTCAAAAAAAATAAAAATAAAAAAGCACAGTCCCCGCCCCTGCCCAGTCATCCTCCAGCCTCCTGTGTCACTCCTGCCATAATGCCATCTGCTGTGATGTGACACAGCCATGGATGCCCTCATCACAGCCAAGCCACTGTCAGCACCATGCTCTTGACCCGCTCACCATGAAAGCTAAATTGACCTCCCCTAATCATAAGGCAAGTGCCGAGACTCAGGTATTTTGTTATAGCCGTAGGGAAGAAATAGGTTATTACAGGCATGTAGGCTTCATGGTGGCCACGGTGGAAACGAAAGGTCGATGATGTTGGAAAATTGCTCAGGAAAGCTAGAATTATTTCCAGTTACCCTTGGCCACTGAAATGTTCAGGTGTGAGGTAGAAAGACGTGGACTTGTGGGTTTACTGAAAGAACATGTCCAAGTCTCATCCAGGATCGTTGTGTACTTTTTTGGAACTTAATCTTATAGTCACCAGCATGGCCTCAAAGAACATAGCATCAACAGTTCTGGGAGAGCGGAACAGAAGCCCCTTCCCTAAAGGCTGCGTGACTTTGGGTAAGTCACTGATCCTCTCTGAGAGGATATCAGCACCTGCTTAGGAGAAGCACAGAGACAACATATGTAAAAGTGTGTGTCGGGAGCCATAAAGTGCTGCATAAGTGTTCCCCTCACTCTGTGCCTTGCGGGGACTCATTAAAACCCTGTTGATTGATTGATGAATTAACTCTGGCCAGCTTCCTTAAAAGTTTGCTTATTTAGTTGGGAAAAGGGATAGCTTGGTAGTCGAGTCAAGTGACATCCAAGGAAATCCACTCAGCTTTCGAGCAGCCTAGTCTGGCAGCTGCTTAACATGGTGATTTGCCTACAAACCTCTTCCTGGTGCTCAGTGAACTTGACTTTGGCTGACATGAAGAAGAAATGACAGTGTCATCTTGGCTAAATGCATGTCTACAGATGGAAGGTCCTGGATTCTGGAAATTGGAAGAATCGAAAGAAGTCGGGGGTGCTGACGTCCCTCCCCCTTCCCAGGGACCGAGTCCAATGCACCGGAGGCATTTCTAACATCACGGGGGATTGGGTGAGCTCTGAAATCCACCAGTCTCCCCTCCACCGCCAAGTGCCTGACTACCGGGGATGGTTTTCAGAGAGCCTTGCAGAACAAAAGTGACCCGAAGTGGAATAGAGTTAAAGTGAGCAAAACTCCAAACTGCATTTTTATTGAAATCCTCTCCCATTGTCAGTGACGTTTTCAATTCTCATCCCCCTGCCTTGGCCCATTTTGCCATAGAAACTTGGATGTTTTCATTGAACAGAGGCCAGTGGACTGGAGGGGCATACTATAAATTTGGAAAAATAAATAAATGCTTCAGAACTTCCACTTGAAAACCACAGCTAAAAATGAAATCAAATCTGACCCACCCCTTTCCTTTTAAATGGTGGGAACAGACTCAGACTGCGTCACTTTCTAAGCCCATATTAACTTTTATATAGGCACCTTGGCGATAAATGCCCAGCCGGATCGGAGGCGACGCTGGTGGAACCTTTGATTCACGCAGCAAGGTTGGGGCGACTCCAACCCGGAGGTGTCATCCCTCCTCGCCCACGTTCCTTAATAAACATGGGTGGTTAAAAATAAAAAGGAAAGAAAAATTGGTCATGGGTGTAGAGCGAATAATTCACTCCAAATTGCTCCTTTGATGAATGTGGACAAAAGAATAAAATTTGTCACCCAGCTAATATTACCATCAATATTATGTCCAGCTACATTCTTTCCAATTTAAAAACAGTTCAATATCCCTTTTACCTTCAAGTAGCAGCACTTAATAAACAGTGATGGATGGTTTTTATTTTTGCGCGCATTTCAGTCTCCCCGCTTCTGCTACAAGGGGACCATTTTGCTTGGGGGAAGTGTAGCTCACCCGTCTTTTCTCCATTGACGTGCGTCCCTCCAGGAGAGACGGCCATATTTAATTCATAACCCCCACCGGCAACACCAACATACAACTTCCCATCAATTAGGCAACACAGAGATGTTGTTAAAAATCAATGAGCTTATTATTAAATATATTTTTTTCATGTAGCAATAATAGTGATTGCAGCACTATTGTTATTACTGCAATGTCAGCTGTTTAGGCGGCTTTCAGAGAGTTTGATTGGCTTTGATTTTGCAATGAGGCTTTGTAGGAAACATGGGACAGAGGGAGGCTTCCCTGTCTGTCTTCTGCCATCTTTCCGAGGCACCAGGAGAAGAGGGAGGGGGAAAAGGATGCTCTAGTGAGAGTAGCAAGCCTGGGGTGGGATGCAGAAGGGGTTCTAGTCCCAGCTCTGCCCACAGCGGGCTGTGTGACCTTAGGCAAGTCCCTTCTCCATGCTGGGCCATGGTGTCCTCTTTTATAACGAGTGCCCTGATCACGGAGGTTGTTTCCATTCCAAATTTTACATCTCCTTTCTCAGCAAAGGAGACGAAATTGACGCAACTGAGCAACTCTCGGTTGTTCCTTGGCAAAGGATGATTTTTTTTTCTAAGAAAGGGGAGGGGGGAAGTGAAGGAATGTTACTGAATCTGAAGCAGACGTTAAATTGATCCAAAAACCAAATATGCCCATATTTGTGTTTTCATCCTCGCTGTGTGTTTATTAAAAATAATTTTGATATTTTGACACATGCCACTAGTGCGGGAGCCTCCCGCCTACAAACAGAGATGTTCAAATGGTGCCAGCACACGGGAAGGTTAAAAACAACATCGCACCGATTTTGGCAACGGCCTCGTGGGCTGCCTGGCCGCAGCTGATCTGAACTGAGTCCCCCGTAATTACAGGAGAAGGTGGAACAGGTTTGCTGCTAATTGGAAAATTCTGCAAATAGCAGCACTGAAGTAAATTGACAGTCGTTAGAATATTAGCAAGATGAGAGTACTGATTAGTAAAAAGCTCAGATGCAGACTTTTTCTTTTTTTTTTTTAACTGCCGGAATCTACTGGCAAATTGATAATAAAAGCTGAACTTAATAATAACAGCTGTTATTTTGACCTGGTAATATTTTTTTAATCTGTTGCTGTTCCCAGACCAATAACACATAAAGAAGGTCCGTAGCCACTGTTGCAAAATTATTTTGAATCCCAAAAGGTAGATTCTAAGACAGAGAAGGAGAACTAAGCTTTTTAAAGGAGCAGCCATCTATAAAAGTCCTGCTCCAATGGATGAAAATGCTCTGGCTCGCAAAGCTGGGCACTGAGTGGTCCCCACCTTCCAACGGGTCCTGGTGGCAAGCCAGATGTCACCGTGTCCTACTTAGAACGGGACCTGGGTTCTTTGTGCTGTTTGCTCCAATGCTGTGAGTAGTAAAAATGTCAGTTAACTTCTTTTCTTTTCCCATTGTCAAGCAGGCGGGACGCTGCCAGAACCTGAGGCTTTTATCAGCGCTCGCTGCTCAGAGCTGCTGCTTGGCCATCACCGCAGGCAGGGAAACACAGGTGGGAAGGGACTGGGAGTGGATGGATTAATTAGAAATGCTGCCACAAACCTACAGAGAAGGCGCTGTCGCTTCACCACACACACACTGCCCCATCATGGGGACAACCCCGGGTAGGCCCAGAAGACTTCCGATCCATTGTGGGCGGGGATAGAAATTGGGACAGCCTTCGGGCCGCATGGCAATACAGATCAAAAGTCTTACAAATGCACGTGGCCGCTGGCTCAGCAATTCTATTCAAGGGTTTGTCCCAAAGAAAAGGCCATGGCCAAATATGCCAAGTGCTTTATCTACAAAAGATGGTAGTTGCCACATTGTTTATAGTGAATAAAATAGTGGAAACCAAATGGGTAATTATATATATACAAAGACATGGCTCAAAATTATGTGAATCATATTGTAAAATGATACCTAATGAAATATAATCTAGTGGGTCAATAAAAAAAGAAAGGACGCAAAGACACAAACTGAATAACCACTCCTTTTTTTTTTTTTCTTAAATACAGAGAGAAGGCTGGAAGAGAGGTAACCCCAAGGACAGGCCGCCATTTACTTCTGAGCAATGGGTTAATGCGTCATTTTCACTGTATTTCGTTTTTGTTTGTTCACACCTTCTAAATTTTCCAAAACGACCATGAACTGCTTCACTCGTAAAAATGTCTGCATATTACATTATTTTTAGAAAGACAATAATCTACAGAAGGTTTCTGTTGTCCTAAACAACTGGAACAGCAGCAGCATTCCCTCATGGCAAGGAGGCCTCTTTGACCGGAAGCTTTGCTGCCTTGTGGGACAGAGTTGTGCCCTCCCTCAGGTGAAGGAAAATGCCTCACTAAGTACAAATCTTTACCCCTGGGTGGAAAACCAGCCTGAGGACTGGATGTGGGTAAGCACACACCACACGCACGCCGACACACACTCCCTTCTTTGGATAACTGTCCTCTGAGAACGTGGGTCAGCAACCTTGGAGCCCTTAGATGAAGATTTCCTTTTTTTTTCTTTGATTCTGAACATCATACTCATAATTTCGCTATTTTCTGTTGCCCTTATTCTGTAACGGAGAGCCATGTCCACACTCCAGCACGCAGTAGAGAGTCACTGCAGTTTCAAAGGGTCGTCGATCTACCAGTCGACCAGAGAGTAAAGGAGCTGGAGCCGCACAAATCCAGCCGAAGCCTCGCAGAACGGGCTCCATCCGAGTATCACAGAAAGTCAAGTTCGCGGCTAACGGCCTGCACGGGCTGCCGAGGGCCCTATTTCTGGAATATTTAACCGGCATGAGTAGCTGGAGCCCAGGTGACATTCTCTGTAACTAAGGAGCCAAGGCATGGAGTGAGGCTGGAACATTTCGGAGCTGGCCTTCAAGTGTGTGTGCGTTTATTGGGACAACAGCAGATGTATATTGCATGTCCCATCAGGTCAGATCAAAAAAAAAAAAAAAAGTCCTCATTAATATCCTACGGCGCCATTGCCAAAAACATCCGATTCCAAAGGTGACTCCCCAGAGCCAGAACCGGGGCAGCCACAGCTGTGCTCGGGGACTGTAAACTGCCACGGTTGCGCCCCACGCGGAGGACAAAGCCCAGCCTGCTACCTCCAGCTGCAGGAACTTCCACGCTGGGCCTTGCCGGGAGCGTGGGTGGGCAACGCGAAGGACCCCAACGTCGCAGCTAGACCCAACTGACTGTCACCCAGGATTTTCCCCCTAGTGGCTTTTTTATTTTTTTGGGAAGGTGGTACTCGGGCCCCGCCCCTCCCTCATTCCCTCTAAGAGTTATGCCTGGGGAAAACAAAGCGACCAGGCCAGAGAGGTGGGGTGCTGCTGTAGCCAGCTTATGCCAGATACAGTTAAGGGTGGCGAGGGGGTGGGCCTGGGAAGGGTCTGCGGGGTGGGGGGAACGGAGCCACTTTCAATCAAGTGTCACACCTTTAAATAGTGGTTAAATCTTTGCATTATGCAACTCATCCCTTTACAACATGGGGTTCCCTTGGAGAATTTCCCTGTTTACACTGGGAATTCCTCCAGGGCCGCATCAATAAAGCTGAACAGATGTCAGGGTGGAATGCCAGCGGCGGTGGCTGTTGTCAGGGGTACTGGGGAAGCAGGCGCACACAATGAGCGCGCATCTGCGCGTGGCCGGGCTCCACCAGTGTGTAGGGATCCCACCCTACCCTTTGTCTGGGCACACTGCCTTTCTTGTTCCTCCGTGACAAGGGCTGACACGCGTCACCCGGCCGCGTCAGGAGGGCTATGTGTTTGCCACTCGCGTCTGCGCCCGTGTTCCTGACCTCCCCTGCTCGGCTGCTGAATGGCCGGGCGAGGGAAGTGGAGATTCTCCAGCGCTACCCCAGTCTACAATTTCATTATGCACTTTGAGTGGGAAGTGGGATGTAGATGTCCTTCTTTTTAATTAAAAACATGATTGATGAGACTTAACTGACAGTAGGAAATGCAATTTAAATATTCCTTAAAGAGGCACTAACCCTATTTGCGGGGAGGCGAAGCTGGCGGGAGAAAGGAAATTGAAATAAAAGCCCCGCTCAAGCGCGCTCAGGCCGGGAACGTGATAACGCGAGACAGGCCCTGTGCCAGTGACCAGAAACTTCTGGGGCCTTAGGAGCTGGGAAGGTGGTCCCAGGTGAGGGGACAGCAGGCGCGACCCACCGCGGCAGAGGAGTACACAGGGATACATTTGCCACTTTTTTTTAATATATAAAAGGCCTTCTCAAGCTCGCTTCCCTGATGACTACCAAAAATGCTGCAAGGCACCAGATACAGTCATGCGCACATCACAGGAACCCCGAAACATGTAGCAAGGCCCGTAGTGAAGCTCCCTCGTGACCGGCCTGCCCGCTGGTATTTGAGACCCAGAAATAATGGATGACGCGGAATCATGGTATGTACCAAAATAGCATAACTTAAGTACAGCGGCAGCTTAAAATTTATTTTTAAACTAAGTTTCTCTTCTTTTAGCGCCGATGACCAGAGACTTCTGTTGTTGTCGTTGTTGTTTCTTTGTTTCCCGTGGAAGTAATTATTTTCTATTAAATGGAAACATCGAATTTTTTAAAAATGCATACTTTCTTAACTACATATGTAAGAACAGCATTGCCCGCACTCTGGAGGTTTGCTGAGAGTATGATTTCAGGTGTGTTTTGTGCCCAGAGATCCTATTCCAGGACTTCAGAAGCCCATTTTAAAGAGTAGTACATACTACATGATGTATTTCTTTTCCACTTAGCATCTAATTAAACACTGATACAAAGGAAAGCTCTTATCGAAATTCTTGGATTAGAGAAAAGGGGCCACAATTAGGGCTGATTTTTTGGGTAAGTATTTAACTAGCAAAGGTTAATTAGAATTGTAGCAACGAGATGTAAAATAACAGATTCCGGTCAATTGATTAATGAGATGTCAGAAGGTATCAGAATTCCCCTTTGAGAAAAAGATATTAAAAAGGAAAAAAAAATTTTTTTGCCAAACCATAAAGTCTTCCTTCTTCCCCGCTTCATTAACACGAGCGGGAGCTCCACCTGTTTCTCTATTGATAACGACGTACAGAATATCACCATCCACCAATCTACCAAAAGCAGCACCTAAAGGTGAGCCAGGTTTCTGCCATCCGAAAAACGTCCCACAAGACTGAACGAAGTCTCAACAAGAGGTCAAAACCTCCAGCACCTCCTCCCCTTGCGGCCCTCCGTATTCCCCGTGTACTGTGTGTTCAGGTTCACAGAAAGAAGAACTCAGTTCCAAATTCTAGACTTGAGATTTAAAAAAAAAAAAAAAATAGGGCCCCTGAAAAATACCTATTCTGCAAATGCTGGCTCATCTTCCTGTGCCAACCTCAGTCTTGACCCAAGTTAGGGGTCAAGAGGGAAGCAGTATGGCAAGTGGTTTCCCTGCCTCGTTTGACTCTGCTGGTAAGCAAACAGATCTTCCTGTTTGTGGCACGGGCATTCTTTGTCACAATAAACCACAGTGTATTGTGTTTATATATGTCCTTCAGGCATGTCACAACAGTTTGGCATTCTGAGCGGCTCTACCACTGTGTACATTAACTAGTCATGTAGTTACATTAAACAGTGGGAGCTCACACTTCACAACCACTCTGTGTTTTAAAACAGATGTGGGCTGTCTGTTGTCAGACGCCAGTGCAAAAGCTTTGGAGGGTCCTGATGGCAGCATGCTCTCCAAATGACGGAGGGATCCCCAAATGTCCCATCTAACATCTCTTGTACCCCTACAGTAGAGGGGTGAGGTGAGAGACAGGAAGAAAGGAGAAGGAGAGAAGCAGACAGAGGGGGAAACCCACAACTTTTATGTCTTACAGTACAGAGATCTGGAAAAAAAAATAATTCAGAATTCGGAATAGTTTGTGGCATGGAATATTTTGAGCGGGGTGGGCTCGCCGGGGTATCCTGGGATTTACTGACAGGAGAATTTTTGACAGTTGATGGACAGATGAATTCTGTCATGGAAGCGTTAGTCGAAAGCGGCAAGGCCAGATGGAAACTCACAGCTTGTCTTTAATATTAATTTTCTTTTTTTTTCAAGAGATCAGAATTCCCTAATTCCCTAAAATGTTTCAATGCATCTCGAGGTATTATTTTTCCAATGCTTTTCTCCACCTACTCTTAGTAAGAGTGTTCCTTTGTGTTCATGTTATTTTTTCCTCCCTTACTTTGAAAAAATAAAAGCGTAGGGGTTTTTTCTTTCTTCCTTCCTTTTTTTTTTTTGCTCTACTTATACAGCTGTTAAAATTTTTCCTTTATTTCTAGCAACTATAGAAGACAAACACCCATCCTCGTCAAATTGTTAATATAAATATGAAAAATGCAATGCAACAATTGTGACTCTGTGCCCAGCCACTGTGCAGTGGTGGTACGATTTGCTTTGTAGCCGAATGAAAGCTGCAACACCCCTTGCTTTCCGAGGGACGAAGGGAGTTATCATTTTAGGGTGACTGTCTTTCTGGTGGGGAGATTAAGTCATCTACTCTGGCCAGGGTCAGTGGAAGAGGCACTCGGCAAAGACTCAGCGACCAGAGTTCTAGCCCTGGCTTCACCTTGTTGGCCGGGGTGCGGGATGCAGGACACTCCAGATTTCTGAGTCTTGATTTCCTTACTCATAAAATGTGCCTGGTGTTGGGAAGAGGACGTGAATCCTACGAGATCTAGGATCTTCATGGAGCTACAGAATCTGCCAAGCAGACAGCTGACTTTAACATCATGATGCCCGGGAACAGCCGCTCTTTGTGCCCCAATGCAGAGCTTCTCAGAGACTCGGCCCCCCTTCCACAGACTCCCCGGACAGTACCCTCCCCTTTCAGTCTCAGAACCACTGTGCCTTTTCCTGTGGGCGAACTCACTCTTGAAAGAGAAGTGTAAATTTTTTAAACAAGCTCCATGGTCAAGGCTGACAGCCCGTCTTCTGGCCAGTGGAGGTCAAGTTCACCGCACGGTCCTGTCCTGCAGTGGCTTCTCCTACCTGCCAGCTTTACTCAGGGTGAGAAAATGATTCAACCCTCAGACATTTCTGCTATGTCTACCCACCATCTACTTTCCTGAGATTGTTTTGAATTTGAGGTAAAAACAATTAAGACACTCAGCTTTCCCCGAGTTTCCTGACACATGTCTGTGGTTACACACATTGGGTCCTTGTATGTGAAGTGTGTATTCAAAAAGGTTAGTCTAGCTGGCCAGAATGACCTTCCACCATCAATGTAATGAAGCATTTACCTAAGCAAAAGGCGCGGGTTGTGGCTTGGTGGTAAAATGAAGCAGGGGCTTTCCTTTGCAAGGAGACAGACAACTTCCCTGTGGCTCAGGCGGGCCACATGGCAGCCTGAGAGCCATGGCAGGAAGTGCTCATCACCAGGATGAGTCCCACTGACATGTCCCACTCCCAAGTCCCTTAGCTTTTGTTCCTTGTCCTTATCTGTGGAATAGGGAGGAGATCATTAACCTAGGTGCGAGTAGCATTTCAGACAGATAATAGGCAGACAGATAGACAGACAGACAGACAGATAATGTCCAGAGACAGAAACAAGTCCAAGTGGGCAGTGGATATCTGTCACCTTGGAGCAGATCCCCTGCCCTTGAGAAAAGCCCATGAAAAGCCACAAGGCCAGACTGCTCAAAGCCAAAGTTGGCTGCCTGAGATCACAGAGGCTCATGGTGACAGCTTGAGAACTTCTGTGTAACTGAGTAGGCTGGAGGACAGTGAAGCCTCTTCTAGCAGATAGGCACAGAGAGAGCGAGAGAAACAGAGTCATATATGGTACTTTATATGATGAACATCATGTATAAATTTACAGGGTGTGATCCAAAAATATGTGCTTAAATAATTTTCATTATCGTAACGGACACATTGCCATTGACCCCCCTCCAAATCCCCCTCCACTTCACGCCCACTCATCGCACGGCTCCTGCCGCCTCCTGAAGCCGTCCTGGAAATCCTCTCCCCTGAGTGACATCTGCCGTGCTGTCCTGGCTGCCTCGTGACCTGGCTCAATTCAAGGCGTTCACTTCTTGACTGCGAGGAAGAGCCAGAAGCCGCGCGATGCCAGAACCGGTGGGCGGGCGGACGTAGCACTGTGGTGGCATTATGAGCCAGCCTTTCCACCGGCCGGCCCTAGGCAGCAGCAGTCGCTGGGGAGTTTTAGCCACACCCTATAAGACGCTTATGAAGGAGGACTCACAGTGCTGCTTCAGGAAGTGGCAACCGTGATGGGACTTTGTGTGTGTAAAGTGAGGGGTCCCGTGTTTATAGCAGCACAATTTATAAGAGCTAAAACTCAGAAGCAGCCAATATTTTCATCCAGAGATAAATGGGTAAAGAAGATATGGTATATCCACATGATGGAGTACTACTCTGCCACGAAGAAAGATACGTTTGTACCTTGAGACCATGATGCTTACTGAAATGAATCAGATGCAAAAGGCTAAATATCATAGAGTTTCTCTAAACTACAAAAAAGCGAGAGAGCAAAAGAAAAGAGAAACAGAAGGAATAAAAAGAAAAAGAGCAACTTGAAGGACAACTAATGGCGACATGTCTTCTACTGTAATCGCTCTTAAAATATGAACACTCGTCCTACATTGGATCACCTTGTGTATTTACATAGAGACACGTATATGAACAGTCACAAATATTCATATATGATAATAATCATATACACATCATGACTATAAGGCACACAGCGCAGCAACAGTGTCTCCCAATGGTACGTGCAAATACCATCATGAATAAATAGACAATTAGAAGTGAAAAGATCTCAGAGAAAAATACTGGGCAGCTCCTCGGTCTCCTTGAAAATTAGCATCGGTGCCAGGGTGAGCAATTACTCACGTCTAAAAAGTGTTTTGTAAAACAGGTTTTCACATCCCTCTTTGGAGACTCATAGCATCTTTTTACCTGCATGTTTGGCCACAGAAGTCAAGGGCAGTGAGGCAGGGCAGCACCCAGGGGCCCCATGAGCCCTCCGCTTGGCCCTCCCAAGGATCTCCGCACATTCAGCCCAGGGGCGCGTAGTTCCGTTCATCGCTGGGCTCCTTCCCCACCAGAGATGGAAAGGAGCCTCCACAGCCCTCTCCTTCCATCTTTCCTTCCTGAGCACCCAGGCTCGGAGATGTCTACCTGAAGCCGGCCGTTCCAAGACACAGGCCTTGACTTCTGCCTGAATCCGCAAAGACTTCGCAGCAGGCAACCTGCCTTCATCACCAGGCCAGTTGTGATTTAAACCAGGTGAGAGCAAGAATGATCCCATTCATTGCATTTCCCACACGCCTCACAAGGGACGGCCTGCAGGGCTCAGATACAGTGGGAGGGCCTCCTGGCCCCCGGCCCCCACCTCCCCACACAGGGTAGACTAGTAAATGTTTGCTAGCTATTTGCAAGCCTGACGGCAGGGGTTATTTTTCCCATGTGCCAAACAATTTCATCCTCAAGGAAATACTTCACTCTGGCAAGATTTAATAACAATTATAGGGATATTTTACATAGATGCGGCACTCGGTGGCTACAGTACTTTTTTCCATCCGCTATTTCATGGGTTACTTGATGGGGTGTGACACCAAATCTCTCGAGTGTGAAACGTGGAGGGTAGGCATGGCGGAAGCCGAGGCCACACATCTGAAGTCCCCGGGGCTTCCCCTCCCCTGCACTGCCACTGCTACTGGACTGGGCAGTCACTGGTGCCCTCAAAGCATGGCTGTCCCCAACTCCTTTGTGCTCACACTGCCCACCTGCCAATGGGCCAGTAGCACCACAGAAGAAGCAAAGGATTTGTCTGGGAAAAGAAGGGGGTGATGGAAACCATACTTCCTCCCTCCCTGGACTCTCTATGCCCTAACACATGGGTGGAGGAGCACTGAAGATGTCCAGACTGGCCCCAAAATGCTCTCACAGTGCCTCACAATGTTCACATCAAGTCATTATTGACAACACCCAAAATGCTTTGTCAAACTGTAGCATGGTAACCCCTCTTTCCACTCTAAAGATGGCCCAGGGTCTACTCCATGCCCATTCAATCTGTGGCTGAATCATGGCCCACCTATTCATTCAACACACACTTCCTGGGATGTATACTGCTTCCAAGCACCATGCCAGATGCTGGAAATAAAAAGCATGTTCCTGTCCTCAAGGAGCTCAGTGACAGCAAAGAACATGAAACCTAGTAAACAACATGAGATGACGTACCAAGAACCATGACAGACCCAGGCATGCAAGGAACATGTGAAAGAGGCCAGGGAGACCACCTGAGTACACAGCAGGGTCCTCAGAGCACACTGCCCAGGTGAAGAAGACATCTTAGCGCTCACCCAGCAGTCTTGGTTCTAATAAAGAAAGAGTTCGGCTCGGATTTGTTGAGTTCTGGGGGCAGGAGGGTGGTTAGGCAGTGAGGCCAGACACCTCCTTTGATCGACAGTCAGCTCAGTAGCCCTTGATGTGTGGGTTGGCCTCGTCCACAGAAGCTTGGGCGGACAGAGCAGAAAAGCCCATCATGAGGCTAAACACTGGCTTGGCCTTGCTCTTTTAGGATGTTGTATATTCATGTTTGGTTAGTTCACAACATATGCTTTGGACACATTAGCCATTCACTGTATTAAAAACTGATTAACAAAAAGCATTTTCATCTTGGAAAACTGGTCACTACAACGCATTACATAGGCCTGTGGTATAGCCAACCAGGTGTACAAACAGCATGGGTCTGAAGGTAACCTCCCAGCTCTGACGCTGGACACTCACTCAGGTATATAAACATCAGGGTACGGGACACCACAACACGCCTTTCCTGTCTGTCAACGTGCACGCACATGTGTTAGTCCTAGGAAGTCTGAAGGATTTCCCTAGGCATTTACTGCACCCTAGTGTCTGGCATATGGGTGTATACGTGTGCGCATGTGTGTGCATGACTGAACATATGATTGAGACATACCTCATATATGAATGTTTAATTTTAAAAATGATTATAATAAAAGACACACTGCCATTCATCCCCCTCGAAGCCCTCCCCCTCACGTTGAACACACCTGTCCTACTGTCCTTGCCACTTCCTGAGGCAGTTCTGGGGTGGCTGTAGGATTGTCTTGAATCTACTCAATTTAATCAAATCAATTAACTTAATTCAGTCAAATCAATTCATGGTCATTTTGACTTTGAAGAAGAGCCAGAAGTCTCATGGTGCCATATCCAGGGAGGGAGGGGAGGGAGGACACACCAGAATGTTTTTATTTCACAGAAGTTAGAAGTTATTGTAAACATCTTGAATTGATTCAGGTCGCTAAGGCGGCCACCACAGTGTATCTAAAGATACCCATGAAAGAGGACTTCCAGAACTGTTCCAGAAAGTGGCAAGAATGAGGGGATCCAAAGATGGGGGCGTGTTTTTAGAAAGGCTAATGGCAATGTGACTTTGCCAAAATGATGGAAAAAAACGAATGCAAGCATTCATCATGTCTTTTTTATCACACTTCATATACACATGTAAAATACATTTAAATTTCTATATCACATATAGTATATAATATGGGATATTAGAATATATATTAGACTCCATAAAATTTAGTGGTTTAATATATTTATCAATGGAACACGCTGATGAGTTCTGGCAATCTCTTTTTCCAGTGCCTGGGATTTGGCCACAAGTATCACACAGTGAGAGGATTTTTATTTTAAGCTGCCTTCTGTCCTGAATTCTCCTGCCCCACCACCACCACCTCCCCACATCCCTGTCCTCAATTCTCCTCTTCCAGGGCTGAGCTCTGTGAGCCCCATCACATCCGGTTCATGCCACACCCCATCCGGTTCATATCTGTGGGGGGCGGGGGTGCCAAACTGCTCCTCCTGAGTCTTAAGGCCTCACATCCTGAAAGCCTGCTGTTGCTTTCTTCCCTTCGCTGGGAGCAGCATTCCCTCAGTACTCTCAGGCTGGTGCAGCCTTTTAGAGTCATTAGCAAATGGACCCAAGGTCCCCAGGGGTCCATCTCCTTTTAGAAAGGCTCCATGGAGAGTAACTGCTGTCTAAGGTCACCCAGGCCCCAGCCCACCCAGCACCACCCCGGCAGCTTTAGAGCTACATATATGGCAAAGTCACTCTGGAAACAGAAACTGAAAGGCTTTCTGCCTCAACCAAAGCCTAAATTGGAGATGTGACACACGTCTCCCTCCCTGGGTAATTAAGTGAGGCGTCTGAGGCGACAGCGGAGGTTGGAACAGCCCTACCCGCTGCCAGCTCCACCACCGCCCAGCTCAGCCCCGCTTCCGCTTTGGCATCAAGAGCCTCATCACCACTTTCTAAGCTTCTCCGCTGCTGTCAGGATGCCTTCTTGACTGGTGCATGGGAAGGTCTGGAGGGCACTGAGTTGATGGGGACGTGGCTGTGGTACATGAGTCGTCGCAGAGGAGCGGTGGCTTCCTCGGGCACCGGCACTTTCTCCAGGAACCCCATGTAAAAACCAGAGTGTAGCCTCAGGAAGGAACGCACAGGTTCTTCCTCCTCTGGGGCTGAGAACCTGGATGCATCCTGGAGGGTCTGAAAAAAACCAACTGCCAAAATTTGTGTCTCCTACGGCAAGAGTCCCCAGCCCCTGGGGCACTCGTCTGTGTCTTGTCAGGAGCCAGGCCATGTGACAGGAAGTAAGCAGCAGAACAGCGTGAATGCTTCATCTGTGTTTACAATCCCATTCTTGCCTCAACTCCACCTCTGTGAGATCAGCGAAGGCGTTAGTCTGGGACAGGAGCACAAACCCTACTGTGAACTGTGCATGCGTGCCAGGGATCCAGACTGCGCGCTCCATTGGAGAACCCAATGCCTGATGCTTTGAGGCGGGACAGAGGCGGTGATGCCAGCACCGCCACTGCCTCTCCTTACCACCATGTATGGAAAAAAGCATCTTTGGTGAAACCAATCCTGCCTGCCAAAAGGGTTGCTATTCTATGGAATAAAACTTTTAAACTAGAAAAGGTCTCCAGGGCCATCTGGTTGGAAAAAAAGATCTCCTATAAAATGGAGGTTTCCTGACTTACTTTTCTCTTCCATGCTACCAGCACAGAACCTTCTACATAGTTGTCCTTCAAAAAAAATCTCGAGTGACCACGTTACCTTCAGAGCCTGTCTTCAGAGATGGGTGATAATCCCTCATCCTTTAAAACAGGGCCTCTGGGGGTAAGCCACAGAGCTGCACCAACCCAGGAAAACACAGTTCTTGCCAGCATAATTCCCAACTGAAACAGCAAGACACGATAAAAGAGCTACTGTGATCTAGAGTGTCATCCTCCTTCCTGTTCTTGTCAGAATTAAATAGTACAGAATAAGACACCACAGGGTCGCCAGGCTGCCCCAACCTACTGACACCTCACAAATGTCCGCATCAGCTTTCGGTGAGAGGATAAAAATCCTGGAAGATTATGGAGTCCCAGCATGCTGCAGCTTCATGGCTACCCACCATATCCTGAAACAGGCTCTTGTCGCCCTTGGGGACAAGACTGCCTAAAAAGACGACCTGAAAAGAGAAAACCTTCATCAAAACTTTTACCTCTCTCTTCTCCTCCACTTGAGTTATGCTAAGCACTTGGATCATGGTAGGTACTCCTTTGAGGCTAAGAAAGGTGCAAAACAGGGACTGCAGCCAGTCTCCATGGAACTGTAAGCCAACGTAAGGGCCCAAGAGCTGGAAATAAACGTATAAAGTTGACGAGCAACTTTACGACCTGGCATTCAGCAAACGATCTGTCTCACCTCCAGACTCTCAGGAGCACCCACAACATACAACTCTACCCAGGCTACCACTGGATTTCCTAATGTGTTGTATCAAGAGCTAGCTCACTGTTCACGGATATTGGTTTCCTCCCTGTTGCAGTTTAGATCTACAATGTCCCTCCAAAGTCTCCTGTATTTGGAAGGTGACTGGATCGTGGATTCAACCACAGACGCATTCAGGAGCTAAATGTGCTATCAGGAGGAGGAGCCTGGTTAGAGAAGGGCCACTGTGGCTGTGACCCGGAAGGGAATATTCTTGTCCTGGCTCTTCCTTTCTTTCTCCCTTCCTGGGCACTGGGACGTGAGTAACTTTCTTTGGCCCAGGCCTTCCACCAAGCGACTGCTGCCTTGGAGCCAGGTGACCCTGGATTGAAGCCACTGAAACTGTGAGCCAAACAAACCTCTTCTAGAAATTGCTGTTAAGTTGTGGGTGTTGGTTACCATATCTCAGCAACGGCAATACACTTCTCCTGTTAAGACTATAGATGTTTTTCAGACAAAGCTCAAAGTGTGTGGTTTAAGTCCCCCTTGACATTTAACACAGGACTTTGTAAACAGTTGGCATTCAAAGAAATATCCAGTGGCTCAGTTCTCGGTGCAGTGGTATACTCAGCCAGGATGGCAGTGGTGGTGTGACCTGCAGCCACTGTCTGGCAGCACAGGACACAGGCACTGAAGCCTGCTGTTGGAAAAGCTATGAATCCTCATGCCAAGATACAGGTTTCTCCAAAGTAAGCCAAAGCAATGAGCTGGATTTAAGGTCAATGAATTTGACACTTGTCTTTAGTCTGTGTAGTCATTCTTCAGAGATAGGAAGATGCTCTGCTGTCCCCGCTCTTTCCCTAGACTCCTCTGTCCCAAGCTTCTCCAGGCTTGAACTATGGTTCTTGTCACCTGGTTTCAGGGCTCACATGGTTCTGATTGTTTGCTTTCAACACAGACTCCAAAGCAGAACCCAATACCTCTGTCTTACTCCCGTGAGCTCTTACTAGGCTCCGTCTCCTTCCTTCTGTGTTTTCGTGGCCAAGCAGGTAATTTCCAACATGTCTTCTCTCTGTGGCTCGGGGAGTTACTAGCTTCCGGAGCAGCTGGACCCACGGAACCCAGTGAAGATGCCCCCACTTCTGCCCTTTTCCTGCATCTTCGTGCCTGGATTTTGGTCTGATTGAAGCATCCTACCTTACCTAGTTTGGAGAGCAGAGACTGCAGGCTCCCTGAACCTGAGACTGGTCTATCCCAAATACCAGAGCTTGGGAGGAGGGGCACTGTTTACACAGAATCGACTATTTCTTTCTTCCTCCTCTCCATGTTCCTTAGGCTTGAACTGTGTTTGGTTTCAGGGTGCAGTGGGAGCCTGTGCAGCTTGCTGCTGATAATGCAATCCTTTAAGGGCCCCTGGACCACAGGCCTGTAACTGGAATTATGGAGAAAAGAAATAAAATTGGAAGGAGGGGAGTTCTGATTCCAGCTCTGTTAAATTTTTAATGCAGCTGGAGGGTAGCAAAATTGATTGGGGGGAAGGGAATTCCTATTCCTCGTGCTATATAAGGATTTAGGACTCCCAAACCTACTAAAATGGTCTTTTCATCCCAAAGGTGGCACAGCCTTTCACTATTAATAAAGAATGCCGCGGTGTGGTGGAAGAGGGAGTAGGAGTTACAAAAAGGACTGACTGGGTGACCGAGCAGCAACGGTCACCTATTAAAGCACCAGCAAGCCCTAGGCACCAAGTCCTTGTCTCTCAGTGTCTACTCTGATGAGGAAACACCGCCATCAGAACTGACCATTTCTGAGAAAAAGAGCTCTTCAACTTAAAAATACACCAGCCTAAAACTGCCAGAGCTTCTGGGCCTTTACTACCATCGCCGGGTCTGGAAGGATGCAGGGGGTAAGAAGGAAATCCCTTTGGACGCAGCACACAAGGGTGTGAGCACGGACCAGGACGGGCTGAGGAGGAGGAGTGTGAAAGAGCCCTGCACGGAAACACCGGCGACAGGACTGTGCCTGGTTCACGCCTGCATCACCAATGCCTAGATAGCCTCTTACACCTTATTGACAATTTGCTGAGAGAAAAGTTCCCAAAACAAAGTGCAAAGGCATTGAAGACATCCGATTTTACATCTGGGATGGGAGAAGGAGGACAGTTGCTCCTAAATTGAAAAGACTCAGTCTTCTGGACTCCGATGGTGCCACTTCTACCTTTCTCTGCTCTCGCAGTCACCCCACTCTCCACCACCCACGCTGCACCTACTCCTGAATAGCCCCACTGAGCAAGACCACTCCACCATGGTATGGATATGGCTTGAGTGCATCCACAAAGGACTCGTGTGCTGAAATTTAGTCCCAACTGTGATGTAGGCAGAGGGTAAATCCCTGACTGTGGTGCTTAGCCTGGGGCCCGTCAGAGGTGACTGGAATTACATAAGTTCATCAGGGTGGGGTCCCCATGATGGAATATTGGTGGCTTTATGAGAAGAGAGGGAAAAAGTCTCCCCTCTCTCACCCATGTAATGCTCTGCACTGCCTCGGGACTCTGCCACCACTGGATGCGGTCCTTGACCTTGAACCAGGACCATGAGCCAAAATACATTTTTTTCTTCATGAAGTTACCTAGCCTCAGGTATTTTGCTATGATAGTGAAAGTGAACTGATACAACCTTCTGTCTCTACCTGTCCACCGAGGGAGAACCCAGAGCACAGCCTAAACTTTGTTCTATGCCTCACTTTTCCATCCAAACAAATCTCTGGTGAAACTACCTCAAAGTATCCTTCAAAGCTCGCCCTGCCCTCGTCCCCTGCTGACACCTTCCCTGGGCTCCCTTCATTCTGACCTGGGGCACTGCGAGCAGTCCTTGAGTTCCTTCCCTGTCACCAAGCTCTGTCCTCTGTGCCCAGCTGCACTCTAGCCCGGGTCACCGGCAAATTCAGTCAGCTCACATGCCCACTTAGGGGTTGTAGTGCCCATTCACCTCTGCCAGCACCACTGCACTGAGACCAGGGCACACTGCCCATCCTCTGCTTGTCCTCTGACTCCCTTGATAGCCTTGAATCCTCCATCCTCCCTCCCAGCCTTGGGGTCCCACACCTCCTGTGCGAGCCCCACTGGAAGACGGCCAGGTGGCCCACTTCCCTCCTCTCTGCACATGCTGCTGTCCCGTTCCTCCGGACCACTCCAACCCTGTCCTCATCCGGTCTGGGCAGCACCCTTTCTGGACAATGATCCGAGGTTCTAGTTTCTTCCCAGGGAGAGCGAGACGCTACTCCTGGGACTTAGACACAGACCTTGGATACACACTTACACACTCTTCTGTCACTACTGGCTGCCTCACCTGCATCCCCCACTGGAGAGCAGGAGACTGAGGCAGAACTCTATGCAGAGCCTGACATGGAAACTAAAAGGCAGTACCTATTTCCCAAGGGCATAAATAATTCCAAAAAGCTCTTTCAAAGAGTGTGGCAGGCCAGCCACTCCTCATTCTACCAGTCTCCTTAGTTGGATGTAGAGCCTCTCTTACCAGAGGCGGATCCTAAGGAAACAAGTCCTACAAGTCTTCTCATGGCTCGGGTTCCCCAGGGCCTGGTTGAAAGAACCCCCGACAGTGTGCCACACCTCTCTTGCCACTCACCTCAGCCCCCACAAGGGTTCTGTGGATGAACTAAAACTACAACCTGTTATTTCTCTAGAGAACAGACACCCCCGCTCCTCGGACCTGAACCAGTTCAATGGCTTTGCACAAGCAAACACACAGAGCCACCTCGAAGAGGACTCTCCTCTCCCAGACACCCCTCCCATCTAGAGGAAGCAAACCAGCGCCCGGCTTCCCTTCCCCAGTTCCAATGCCTTGAGAGGGATGGGCCCAGAGTCCCACTCTAATTATACCCTGTTCGACTAAGAAATGGAATTCCTGCTCGCCTTCCTAAATCTCCCACCGACGCGACATTTATAACTACATTAAAGAGGAAATGCTCTTTGCTGCATGCCTTCACTCAAGATAATTGGGCAGGGATAACACTGCTGAGGGGCCCGAGGCCCTTCCCAAAATGACAGAACAGAACCATGAGTCATAAAGTAAAGGAAATAGTGGTTCCCTCCTTGAGCCCCTGAACACAAGGGAAATAAACGGAGCCTTAACTGAAAGATGAATATATCGCTCAGAACCCCTGGGTTTTGGAACCCTGGGAGCTGGAGTCTAAACTGACTCTGGCACAGACTAGCTCAGCCTAATCTCTGCAAATTGAAGCCAGCCTGGTGTGACCTTAGTCCAGCTCCGCCTCTGGCTGCAGGCTCCCGGGGCTTGAAGGTTACCGTAAGTCATCCAAGAATCCAAATACACACCCAGAATTGTGGGTGGAAAAAAGAAACAACGGGTCTTGACCAGGTCTACCCGCCTACTCTTCAAATATTCAGTTATCATCATCATCACCATCCTCAACATCATTTATCGGGGGCTTACCACAAGCCAAGCACTATCCAAATCCAACCTGCACATGAATTTCTTTAATTCTCACAGTCCCCACCCCACCAAGAAGGGAAGAACCATCAGTGTTTCTATTTTATGAAACAAAGAGTTCGGCTACCTTGCCTAAGCTCCCGCCACCAGAAGGAAATGAAGCTGGGGTTCAAGGCAGGTGCCCTGGCTCTACTGCAAGTCATCCCGAAATCCAAACGTATTTAGTAACCTCTGTATTGTGTTGCCTCACCCCTTCGTCAGCTAACAGCTAGTCAAAGTACCCTTAAAATCACATAGGGAAACTGATTTTATACGTGTGTGTGTGTGTGTGTGTGTGTGTGTGTGTGTGTGTGTGTGTATCCACATATATCTTGCTCTTACATTTAGGATAAGTAACTAGTGTCCTCTTTTGATCTGGGGAAAACCAAAGTATTCAGAGATTAACCACTAGTTGAGACATGCCCTGAACTTGACCATTACAGAATCCACCTTTGGATCTCAAGGTGTTCCTCTTTATGAGGCACTTCTTAAACACACCTACATGGAGTACGAGCCATAGGAAAAGTTGCTAATATCTTAGCACAGTGAGGCTTCCAGATCATTCCTGCATTGTGTGGGAAAAACAAAACACACACACACACAACCAAGGTCATTAGAAGGATATTATTGGAAATAAAAGGAAGGGAATAAAGAAAGCCAGAGGAAAAAAAGGGAGGCAGTCGGGGATATTGGAAATCAGCCTGGCCTACTTCACAGTCTTGCCTCCAGCTGGCCTGGGGCAGTCATCAGTACTGCACAGGATGGCACTTGTGGTGAAATATCTTAAATCAGTTGAGAGCTAAATCATTATTTCTAGAAATATTAACCTCGTCACCTTTTGAAGGGAAAACTGTGCCAATAAGCAGGAGGCCAAGGAGCTCTGGGATTTTACTTGAGGAAGACAACACGACAGAACTTGTCAGTCTACAAATGTGTTAATGATGGGCACTGTTGGTAAGATGAGCCCCTCAGAGCGTCAGAGATGATGCGCTCCACGGAGCTGGCTGCTTTCTCCTCTTACTACTAACTTAGAAATAATGGAGTGTTCTCTGGGTTCCTCTACTCTGGCAGAGACAACCCTCCTCTTTAAGTTCATACAATGGCCTCTCAAATTCCATATTTTGTTTAGGCAAGGTGGCTGCCATCAATAATGCCCAACAATGGCCATCCAACAACCCCACGTCAGATCTGCACACCTTTATTAAAAGGAACAGAAATATGAAATAGAAAGCCAGAAAGCACTAGGAGTGTCTGCCGCAAGAACACATCTGCAATACACAGGCCTCAGAATCCAAATGTTCTAGAAAGTTCCAGGCTGCCAGGGCAGCTGGCCAAGCCACAGTTGGCCACTGCTCTAGTAGAATAGGATGAAACGGGGTCGAAGTAGTCAGCAGTGGCACCTAATCTATGACTGCACCTGAGTACTGATACGCAGAAGAATTAGTAATTCATTAAGGCCAAATGAAAACCTAAAAGTTAGGGTCTTGTCAAGAAAGAATGGGTTAAAGTCAGTTCAACTGCTAGCCCAGTCAAAGGTGTCACCATAATTATTCATCATTTGTCGCAGGCATAGAGCCCACAATCTTGGGGTTTGGGCCACCTCCAGGCAGCTGTAATGCCTTAATGCTCCAAATAGTGCCTAAAATGCATAATTCACAGACCGGCAGAGCTGCTTCCACAATTCTAAAACAAACTGATAAGAAGAAACTAGAGAGAGACTAAGCACGATTCAAAATAAAATAAAGAAAATGTTTTCTTCTTGTTCTTCTTTCCTTTTCAACTTGCTCTGAGTCATCAGCCCATGACAGAGTGGTATTTATGGATTTAAAAGAGAAAAGGAAATCTCTGTTTAGTTTTCACCCCAACTGAAAATCAAAAATCGATGCTGCCTCCCTCTTCCTTCTGATTTGGAAATTATTTGGCTTTTTTAGAAATGAATTTTTCCAGGCAATTAAATTAGCCAGTCATTTGATACCACCATCTTATTTCCTTACATAGAACACGTGCTGCAGTGACACACCACCTCATGTTTCATTTATTATTTTTGCAAATGTAGTACTCATAAAAAAGGTGTCGGACTGACAGTGCCAACGCCTAGCATCTTCCCTGCTGGCCCGGAGGCTGGAGCTGGGCCTGCCCAGCTGTGAGAGGAAGACGGGTGCAATCCTGAGCCCTTGCCGGCCCACCCCGGAGAGCACCATGACACCACAGGCGGCTGGAACCCGCCCCCGCACTTCCCAGCGGCCACCTGGTGTTCCTCTGATGCCTCTGTCCAAAAAATTCTTAAACGCTTTCCAAGTCTTCCAACTCGATTCTCCAAATCTTTGAGGCAAAGATGGGTCTCAGAGAAACTGGAAATGTACTTTGGAGGGGGAGGACACACACACCCCTAACCAGAGAGAGGTAAGTGGGTTTTTCAGTTTTTCTTCTCTGTAGTGTTTTGTTTTGTTTTGTTGTTTTGACACAGGGTCTTGCTCTATAGTCCAGGCTGGTCCTGAACTCACAATCGAACCCAGGCTGGCCTCTCATGGTAATCCTCCTGCCTCAGCCTCTAGAGTGCTGAGATTGCAGGCGTGCGCCACCAAAATAGCCAAGCTATTTTGTAGTGCTTAGGGGCCACACTTTCTGAGCCTGCTGTCTTGGTCTTTTTAGGGGAGACGTTTCCTTTTTGCTCCCCGTGTGTCTAGAAAGAAATGAAGGCACTGTCTGCCCACTGCGCAGATGGGCACGCAAGCCTGCCGAAACTGGCTCTAAGCCACACCGTGGGTGACTAGGTCAAAGTCAAGATGAGCACTCAGGGATCATCAGAAATGACCCCTTTCTTTGTTTTTAATATGAATACATAGGGGAGAATTCAAAGAAGACTATCTCATAACTCTAGCAGGCCAGCAGGAGTGTAAACCAGGACCCTCCAGAGGAAACCAGGACGAGTGGCAACCCTGTTAGGAGACTTGCGGTGACAACAGCGCTGACATTAGGACTATCATAGATCACATGGGTCTCCTGGCACAGGCCCAGGCTTCCACGCTCGCTCCTCTGAGCTGGCTTGGCTGGTCTCCTCCACCCTGTGCCTGGACCACCCTCCACCGCCTGCTCTTGGTCTGTGCATATTCTATGCTTCATTTAAAACTCAAAAGAACATCCACCTCTCCCCTGTGGCACTTCCTGCCCACTTCTGCTCCCCCTACTCTTGTCCCTCCTGAATTCCCTTGTGTCGGGGATGTCACAGGGCACAGCCTCGCCCTGCAGCAGGCTTAGGTGACCCTCCTACCTGCTGAGTCTGGGGTTCTCCGCACAGTTACACTCCCAGTTCCTGAGAAATGGGACCCCTCCCGTATTTCGTATTTCTCTTGTATTCACGATAGGTCAAACTCATATCGTATTCAAGATGTCAGAAAAGAAAGACCCAACTTCTTAGAAACTATCTGGCCCAATTACAGACAAGAATCTGATGGGTGAAGGAAAGAGCTTTCTGTAATCTCCACAGACAGCCCTCTCTGCCTGGGGCAGGGTTCCTTGCACTGTGTCCCCATGGGATTGGGTGTAATCTGGGCCACACTCACCACAGTAGTGCCCCTTCACCATCATACTGGACCACAGAGACTCATTTGCGTAGGTCCTGGTGGACAGAAATTAGGCCAAACTTGTCACCACATCCTCAATGGCTGACACACCATAGACAGTAAAAGTTGGTTGAATTAATAATTTAAGAAACGAATGAAAAGACAGTTTTCCTTAAGATAATACTTTCGGTCCTCGCTGGGCTTAATTAGACTTCTAAGATTTAGAGAGGAGGAGAAGGAAAACGCTTGTCCCGGGTTAGTCCCAGGAAGCACGCTGGGGTGGTTGGATCCTGGCTCCCAGACTGGCTGGTGGAACCCAGGTCCAGTGACCTCACACCATGGCGTAGGCTGTGGCAGGGAGATGGCACCGAGCTCAGTCACAGGAACCACACGGGGTCTGTCTCTTCACAGTCTCTGTTACCGCAAGCAGGACACTGTGCTCAGGGCGTCGGACTGCCCCTCAGTAAAACCGCAAGTGTCCCCCAGGGCTGCAAGGCCCCTGCCAGCTGCAGTGCCCACTGGCCTCCAATCCCACTCACTGGCACCACCCAAAGGTGCTTGATGGTCGTGGGCAGGGGGAATAGCTGCTCACAGGCTGGACTGTCCTGGACAGGCTGAGCCCCACTGGCCAGAGCAAGCTTTTTAAGCTGGGCCTGGTGGCACAGGCCTGTAACCCCAGAACTCTGAGGCAGGAGTTCAAGTAGGTTCAAGTCTAGTCTGGGCAACTTAACAACTGAGTGAGACCCTGTCTTAAAATTAAAATGGGGTGGGGTGCAGTTTGGGAATGTAGCTCAGTGCAAAGGTCCTGGATTCAAGCCTTAGTACCACAGAAAGGGAGAAGGAGAGAATGAATGGAAGAAAGAGAGAGAAAAGAAGGAAGGAAGGAAAAGCATGGAGAACTGACGCCTTTTCTTTTTCTTTTCTCCTCTCTCTCTCTCTCTCTCTCTCTCTCTCTCTCTCTCTCTCTCTCTCTCATGCTGTCAAGGTGTGTTTGTATCCCTTCATTTAAACAAGCGCCCTAGTCTTGGTGCACAGAGCTGGGACTCAAAAAAAAAAAAAGAAGTGAGCAGAATAAATAATTTATCATGCTAGCAACATAATTATAAGAACATATGTTAGCTCCAACAAGCTATACTCTAGTAGGAGCAAGGGCATGTGTGGGAGAGAGAGACGGCAGGAGCGGCTCAAAATAGTTCCAGAGGAGGAAGGGCGACAGGGAACCCAAACTGCCCTCCTGTGCCCCTCCCGGAGTGCACCGTATCCCCCAGCGCTGCCAGTGGCGTTTTCTGCAGCTGAATCTGGCTACTGGGGACCAGAAACCCCTGGGCAGCTGGGTGATTGACAGGGACAAGGACAGCAGACCCCTGCCCAGCCAGTAACAGAGACCTCCAGGGATTGCACAGGTGGAAGAAAGGTCCCGTCCCTGTCCCCACCCCCACGCCCAGCTCCAGAGAATGGATCTAGTTTTCATGAAGGGGTCATGCTCTGAGGTCCTGAAGGCAAAAATTCATCCACATACTTGTAGAACTTTCAATGGAGAAATCAACAGGTAGGAAAATGTTCCCTGCCCTACCCACTGTCCCATAACATACATACATACATACATGCATGCATACATACATATATACATATATATATATACATATATATATACATACATATACGTATACATATATGAGGTTTTTGAAGTAGTGGTGGTAACGGGGCTTGAGCCCAGGGCCTTCACACTGAACCACATCACCAGCCCATGCTTACTTTTAGTTTCGAGACAGGGTCTTGCTAGGTCACTAAGTTTCCCAGGCTGGACTCAACCATCTTATGAAGATGGTCCCCACTGTTCAAGGCCCTACTCAGGGAAAGCGTCCAGTGCACCCTGCTCCCGGAAGGCCCCAGCCCCTTCTCCCCCGTCACCCTGCAGGCCTCCTGTCCACACCCCTACTCCATGCAGGAGAATCCCCACCCTGGAGGACACCAGTACCGCCTGAACTTTTATTGCGCCATGGCCATCTGCCCCAACGACCTGCTGCCTTGGCGTGACGATCGGAGGGGCCGGGCCTCCTCTGTTCGTCACTGTGCCCGGCCTGCCTGGGAGCCTGGCGACTCTGCTGTGGGGATGCGACAGTGGCAGCCCGTGAGGGGCCCGGAGCCACGAGGAGGATCAGAGCACCACGCAGAGGCACACGGTCACGCTAAGAACAGCATGGGCTGAGGTCCACCGGCATCCTGCAGTCATCCAGCAGAGCACACGGTCACTGCCCAGAGCCTGTCTGGCCAGAGACAAGGGCTCTGTCAGTGCTGGACCTGGAGCTGCTGCTGGGTGGGAGGAGGCTCAAGTCTGTGCTCTAAGAAGTTAATTCTGGGGACGCGAGAAGGGCCTGGAGGCAGAAAGCCGCTGGAGGCCATGTACTTCCCACCGTGAGGGAGAGGCCAAATCAGGGGGAGCGCCTGGGGCGCCAACGCGGGCACTCTGTGAGGCACTGGGCATCTGATTCCAGGAGCTAGAAAATTAAAGGTCCAACGGAGATTTAATAAATATTTACAATCTATTTACCAATGCATATACTCACATGTCCAGGCATATATAAAAATAAAAACAGATTCTTACGAAGTTTTTAAATATTATTGTAGCCCATTCTACATTTTAATTTTCCTTTTAATATTTTCAAGAGAAGTAAAAGATATGAAAGAAGGAGAGAGCTTAGGAGAACCAAGCGTTTATACGCACGACAGCGTCGGCTGCAAGCCAGGCTCAGGGTGTCTTCATGTATGTTTACGTCTACACTGGAGTCCTCCACTTTGTTTTATTTCATTTAATTTTACTGTAATTTTGGATAGAACCTAGGATCTTCATACTGAGCTACCCCTTCAGCTGTATTTTTAATTTTTTTTATTTTGAGATAAGTTTTTGCTAACCATAAGTCGCCCAGGCTGGGCTAAATCTTTAGATCCTCCTGCCTCCGCCTCCCAAAAGGGCTAGGATGACAGGACTGCAGCACCATGTCCAGTTTTCAGTCCTTCAAAGCTTTCCTGACTACGTTCAAGGGTTCCTCCTGGGTTTGGTAACCGTAGGTGAAGACTCAAGATATTAAGATTAGCTTTTCTCCCCCTCCTTAAGCACCAGACCAAACTTTGGGCTTTGTGGCTCAGCACCCCATGGGGAGTAGAGCCCCAGTTTCTCATGAGACTCCTCAGGGGAACCAGAAAAGACCAGGGCTCCACTTGGCAGGTGGCATGCTGTAGCAAGGCCATGACAGTGGCCCACGCTCGCCAGTCCTCATGTCATTGTCATTCTCCATGCCAACATTTAAACACTGCTCTCGCACAGGACAACACACAGCAGGCTTGAAGAGAACCCTGACCATGTCAGCAGCGTTGATATGGAAAACATGGCATGTGTCCCGTCCTCAAGGAAATGCCTGCACCAGTCAGCGGGAGGAAGCCAGGCTGACGGTACCCACCACCGTGCCTTCCTCCGTAGCCACGCCGATCCACTGGAAATAGTTGGCAAGAATCCCATTTATCGCTGAGCCTTACAGTGCTTGCAAAACACAGACAGACAGCTCAGAAGGGCACATCAAATACAACTCATCATAGCTGAGTATGGTGACATGAGCCTAGAATTCCAGCACTCTGGGAGGCTGAAGCAGGAGGATCTCAAGGTCAAGCCTTGCCTGGCAACCTAGAAACTTAGTGAGACCCTGGCTCAAAATCATACTTTTTTTTTTTTAATGTTGGAGGTGTAGCTCAGGGTGAGGCCTCAGGTTTAATCTGTAGTACTACAACAAATAAAGAAAAATAATTTCTTTCTCTTTATAAAAAAAATGATGGTAAGATTTTTGTGTCCAATGACTCTTCTGCCTCACGGCACCTCACCTTTTTGCTAAAATTGCTATATCATCATCAAGAGAAAAATCTTCCTGCCTCTTAGATGAGGAAGACAAAGGCATTTTGTAACAGATAATGCAAGACATTTGCAAAACATTTCCTGACAGATTTCCTCCTGAAAGTCTTCCTAAACAAGCAAAGGCCTAACATACATTCCATGGTGATTGTGAGTCCCACTTAGAAAGTGAGAAACAGACATTCAGGGATGGCAAAGTGACGGCATCTGATGTGACACATGCCAATTTAGAGTGGGAGGCCCTTCCACTCCCCCAGGGCCACCACCTCACCCTCCAGCTGCATGTTCTCACTGCTTGTGAACTCTTGGACTTGACTGGGTCCCTCACCTTATCCAACCTCACCCACCCAAGAGTGGAAAAGAAACAGAGAGAACCGTGGGGGGCTCCACAACTGTAGAGACCAGCCCCAGCCTGCCCCGTTAAGCCAAGTAAGACAGTGTTTAAACTCATGGCTCAACCTGCAATGTGTGGACTGCCGGTACAAGCTGACTTCTTGTCACGGAGACACTTTACCTGACACCCAAAACATAAAAAAAGAAGAGGTTTAATTTGGCTCCTGATTCTGAGGGTTCAGTCCATGGCCGGTGCTATGGTTTGGATCTGACATGGGCCCCCAAAGCCTCATGTTTGGAAGGTGATTCAGTGGTAGGGGTTAATCTCTTTTCTCCTCTACTGTCAGAAAGTGGGGCCTGGTCACAGGGTGGATAACTGGAGCCTGACCTGGAGGGTATCTGCTAGCTCCTGCCTTCCTGTCTTGCCATGCTATGAACAGCTTCTCTCCAGGAGGCCCTTCACCAAGGCTCTCCAACATTGTTGGCCACACAAAACGGGTGAGACCTCCTGAAACTGTGAGCTAAAATAAACCTTTCCTCCCTGAAGTTGCAGGTGCTGGGTATTGTGTCCCAGCAACCAGACAAGTAACTAAGACAGTTGGCTAGCTCCAAGACGGGAACATCACAGTGGGAGGGAGGGAGAACACCGCTCACTCAGGGCAGCCAGGAAGTAGAGACACAGGGAAGCAGACAGAGACAAGAGCCCGCCTTCCCTTCTAGGTCACACCCACCCCGTGACTTCCGACAAGGTCCCACCTCCGGGCAGCACATCCGGCTAAGAAGTCATCAGTAGATTGACACATTTCAATGAGAATGGTTCCTCCACAAGCCAGTCACATCCCAACAGCGACACCTCTGAACACATGAGACTTTTTTTAAAGATAGGGTTGTACTCTATAGTCCAGGCTGGCCTTACACGTACTTAAACACACAGCAATCCTCCAGCCTCAGCCTCCTGAGTATTGGAATTACGGGCATGCACCACCATAACCAGCCTATGTGGTGCTGGGGAATCAAACCCAAGGCCTTGTGCTTGCTAGGCAAGTGTTCTTAACCACTAAGCTATGTCCCAAGCCTCACGTGAGACCTTAACAGGACATATTAGATAGATCTAAGTCACAATAGCCATAATAGCTGCCTTCCACCAAAGAAAAGTCCCACCCAGCACTGCCACGTGGGGATGGCAGGACCCAGCTGACAATCTTCCTTCACGGCCAATGGCAAGGGTGGGTTTGCCAGCCTCCTTGGCCTCCTGTCTTCTCATGAGCTCCCCCCAAGGTTAACAAAAGCCACAAGTGATCCAAACTCTCCAGAGATACCCAGTTATTTCTAGCCAAAGAGAAATTGCCGGGTGTGTTTTCTGAGCGGATCCTCCAAACCAAGACTCACACCTGGATCCAGCTGCCCCTCAGCGACGCTCAGAGCTCCCATCAGAAACAGCCCAGTCTGCCCAGAGCAGGAAAAGGTAAAGATAAATAAACGCTGCCTTAAACTCTCCTGTCGATTGGAACAACCTGAACCAACCTGTAATTCCATCCAGACACGCGGGAGAATAATCTTTAAAGTCTCGCTTCACTGTGGACACGCCTGCACACAGGAGGCTCCTCCCTTCTCTGCTCCCCTCTGCGTGATAGGCGATGAACACATCTGCATTCCCTCTCTCTTTTTTTGGCCAGAAACTCTATCCAACCTTATCACTGACACCTCTCTGCAGTTTCAGATTCCAACTTTGTGCCAAATCCCCATTTCCTGCTGCTTAATTTCCATTCATTTACTCTTGTTTCTGCTTCTTCTGCCATTCCCAGCATGGACCAGCTCCAGCCCAGCTTCTTGTAATTTTTGAAGGAAGGCCCCCCATTGAGTGCTGTTGGAATCTGAGCCTCCTCTCCAAGCCAGTGACTGGTCGTTGTTTATACTACAGATCGACACTTGCCAACAGGCCTGCTTCCTTCTCTTTGTTTCACTCCCCAAGTGTGAGTGTGTGTGTGTGTGTGTGTGTGTGTGTGCGCGCGCGCATGCGCGCATGCACACTAACGCCCAAGAGGACATTTCCCCACAGCCGGAGGCTCGCTGGGTCTAGGTGTATCGTTACTGACGTAGATGACTCCCAAGTAGCCTCTTTGCATTTATTTTTAGAAGGGGGAAATAAAATTCAATCTGGAAGCTTTGTCTACCCTACACTTCCTAAAGCCACGAACCCTAACCCAGGATTACCTGCTGTCGCTACCTGCTGGTTGGGAGCCTCCTCATCAATTAGGCCCAATAAAGAAAGGCAGGAGAGGACTTGGGGGAGGATGAGGTTGTGAAGACTTCGTGATGAGGAGGAAGAACATCAACTCAGTGTTTCCTGGGCTCCAGGACACCTCTGATGTATTAGATTGGTCCTCGAAACCAAGAGAACCATAGAGTTGCTTCTCTGGTTGTAAGGGAGAGGTGGGGAACCCAGTGGACCGAGAATATAGGTAAAATATTATTTTATAAGCAAATGAACTGTGATATAAAAGGCAGCCACATTTTTCTTCTCACGGAGCCAGAGGGTTGGTTCCAACCTGTTGTTGGGTGAGGCCGTGGTTTTTATTGTGTTTGCTCTAAATCTACTGCTCGGCAGCCAGCTCTGTCCTTCATACTGTGGCCTTCACATTGTGGTTAATGACGGGGTGCCCTCCGTTCTGTCCTCCATCCTGGCCCTCTGGGTTTTACTACCTAGAATTGTATCTCTATAGTCCCGTCTAAATCACTTTATCCAAAATTCCAGTGTGGAGGTGCCTCCAGAGCAAATGCCACTCGGGAGCAAGAAAAAGAAGTCACCAACGGGAGCTCTTGTGTCTCTAAAGACACCTCCACCTCGCCGAAGAGAAATGTTTTCAAATACATTCTCCTTTCCCACCTGGCATCATGCTGACATTGTAGGCAAGCAAGGACCCAAAAGTATTTCTCAGTCAGATTTTTTTTTAATGCATATGAGAGTGTATATGTGTGTGTGCTCATTTCAAGAACAGTGACAATTTGGTGATATTATCCCTTCTACAGTTTAGGGATGCACATAAGAGTAAGCCCAAGACAGAATCTGCCCAAATGACCCCAAACCCAGCATCCTTATCTTTCCTAATTTGGGAAAGGGCTACTCTCGAACCCATAGATTCCCTAAAAGCAAGGGTCAGTCCCCCTGAATTCCCACCGGTAATGGTGCATGGGCTATCTGACACTGGCCACGAAGTGGGAGGCTGCTCCCCACTGCTTGCACTACGGCATGAGCTCCACCATCAGTGGCGGCATTAGATCCTCACCGGAGCACGAACAGTAGTGAATGGCGCACAGGAGGGATCTAGGCTGCATGCTCCTTGTGAGAGTCTAGTGCCGGTGAGGAGAACCAGACCTAAGACAGCGGGGCTGATGCTGGGGAGTGGCTGCAGGCACAGATGACCAGCAGCCAAGAGGCCAAGTGCTTGGACAGCACTGCCTCCCGTTATGGCCAACCAATTGCAAGGAAACGAGCTCCCGGCCCCCGCTGATCCTGTGCTACGGTTAGCTAGACAGTTATCCCACGCAATAACACATATACAATCACGTAGAAATAAAGCGCACAGTGAGTGGAATGTGCTTAAGTCACTTGAAACCACCCCCCCCCCCCCGGTCCTTGAAAAAAAATCATCTTCCGTGAAACTGGCTCCCAGTGCCAGAATGTTCAGGGACCACCACCCGAAATCGACGATTTTCCAGTATCTAAGGAGTAGCAGAGTGGAGCAAACATCACGGGCCACACAGAGACGCAGCACTCATGTTTCTGTTGTGCCTCCAGGTCACGGCGGCAGGCTCGGCCTCCTTTGAATTCCTGAGTAAAGCAAGGCCACCATGATGGAGGTGGCCTGTCCGTGGGGAGTGGGAGCCAGACTGGAAGGGCCACGTCTGCTTCACGGCCAGCCGTGGCTGTGTACACCATGCCTCACAACATAGCCTGCTGCTGGTTTCACAAAAGGCAGCCTGCCTGCTGTTCCAAACCTGAGAGGCAACGCAAAGCCACCACCTTCTAAAGTAAACTTCACATGCAAATGCACAAGTGGATGACCAGAATAAATATTTATCAGATCTCCCCAGAATAGTAAAATGAATGAAGGAATAAATGAATGGAGGATTTCACTTGTGAGGGTGTCATTTGTCATCTGGAAAGGCTCAAGCTCACTACAAGTTTTCTGCTTTGTGAGGGAACCTGTCCACATTTCTCACACTAACACTGGGTTAGTTAATAAAAGAAGAAATAGCCCCTGAAAATGTTCCATGTATGCGAAGCCTCCAATCACCCACCCTCCCTATTCTCTGGAGCATGATGGGAAGATCTTCTGAGAGATGGAGTTATTAGGGTGCTCACACTTGTTTCTGGAAAGATCACTTTGCAGAAAATCAAAACATCATATGAAATTAGTTCAGGCCACTTAAAGGTTATCTTCCCAGCCCAGCCCCGTGATGCAGGCCTGTAATCCCAATACTCTTGGAGGCACAGGCAGGAGGATCACAAGTTGGAGGCCAGCCTGGGAAACTTAGCCACCTACCAAGACCCTGCCTCAAAATAAAAACAGAAAAACGGGCTGTGTGATTCTCCTCAGTGTAAAGGCCCTGGGTACCACCACCAACAACAAAAATGATATTTCGCTAAGTCTTTGTTGCTCCTGTTTTGGATTCTTAAAACAAGAGGTGAGAATAATGCTATTACACATGCATATGTATAACTGTAGATATGCATATTTACCTAAGTGGTAAGTATGTGCATATTCGTAAATACCTCTGTGGATGGATAGGAAAGTGCCCTGAGTGTCTCTTCTGTAGGGCACATAGTAGGGAACAGATGTATAAAGTCGTGCACCGCATGTGATGCTTTGGTCAGTGACAGATCAAACGCACGATGGTGGTCCCTTCCGATGAGATCGCCTGGAGCATCACAGCCCTCTTAGTTTGAGGAGGTGAGCCCGAGACTTACATCGCTAAGCTGCCCACACACACATTTCTCAGAATGTCCCCCCTTATTAAGCAGCATGTGACTCTCGGTGCATGCTACACTGTGTTGCACATAATGAAAAGGGAAAACTACAGAAAATTACAGTTGGAAATCAAAAAGAAAGTTGTGGTGCACGTAAAACAACTGGAGTGATACAGTACAGGAGGATTCACTGCATGGTTGCCTGATTTTCTTTAATGTGCATTTGACATTTTCCGTAAGAGAAACTTTAAAATTCAAACTCAGAAGATAGGAATTCCATTTTCCTGACATAATTAAAGTAGATTTCATGATTTGTTGCTTATGGGACATTTTAAGCGATCAGAGATGTGGACATGACATCTCATTGTGCTGGTTTTTCTAGACTGCTCCAAGAAAAACTTTTTCTTCCTCCCAATAAATTTGAAACAAAAGGATAATGAGTCTTTTTGGCAAGAACCCAGGCACACAGTTAGTATCAGGTGCAAGATGAGTCAAATGTGGGTGAATTCTCCTGAAAGAGCAAAATGCATTTGCCATCAAATTAAAATCTTATTTTAAAAATTATCTTTCTAGAGATGACAACTTTTTCAAACCACCCTTAGAAAGTTTGTAAGCCACATCGTGTTTACCACAATTCTAGAATATTCTCTGTATACATCATGTTTACCACAATTCTAAGATATTCTCTGTACCCAGTACCCAGGTGATCAGGGCATGAGGAGTACCAAACTCAAATGGCAGGGGTGGTGCTTTCTGAATGGCAGATCCTTCCCAGTTACTTCTCCACTCAAAAGTATATTAAGAGCTAATGCATCTCAGTGCCTGAAGGGCCGAACAAAAACACAGGAAAGACTGAAGGACCGAGAATTTCTGATTCCAAATCCTACCCAAGACCCATTTCCTTGAGGCCTGGAAGCAACAGAAGCACAGGGCACTGGTGCTAGGGAGTCACAGATGCACCTGGTTTTCTCTGGATTCAGTTGCTAGAGGGCTGTCTCAGGTAACGAGTTGGTCCCAGGATAATAGGCCCTCCACAAGCAAGAAAGTCTTGGCCCCACTGTAAACACCCTGAGTCCCTGGAAATGACAACCCCTTTGGACCAACTTCCAACTGTTATCTTGACTATCTGCATCTAGCCGCTGAACCTAAGATCTTCCATGTGTTATGTGTAACACACTTCCTTGGATCCGTACAGCCTGACTCCCAAAAACTTAAAAAAACAGAATCCTGCAAGTGTGTGACACTAACATGTTTTCCTCGGCTAACCAGCTCCTCTATTCACCAGCAGCCAAAATTTTTAAGTGGCTCTTAAGCAAAGACAGCACAAAAAAAGAATGGGGATGTCAAATCCAAGCCAGAGTTCCCTGGTGTGAACACAAAACCTACAGAACCCACGTTAAAAATGATTTACACACAGTTTGATCAGAGTCATATGGAACTTGGTGTCTTATTGGAGACGAGCCAGAGGCTATCAATCCGAATCCCCTACAACAAGTTATGTCATTAGTCAGAATCAATACATGATGGAGGCAATTTTCTCCTTTGTTTCTTGGCCCAGGGAATTTTCTGCATTGAGTTTCACCACCCAAGAGCAAGGTGCTTACATACAAAGTGGACAACAGGATTCACTGCCTCTCGTGGCTCTGTCAGAGGGGCAGGGGAAGAGTTTGAGCAGGAAATCCAATTAAATGTGGAAGTCACGGAAACGCAGGTTCCAGGCCTGTGGGCAGGTTTGTTTTCAATGTATGCAGCCCATTCCTACTGTCTATGCCCCACTTGAAGGGCATGATTTTGGACCTGCAGGAGTGAAAATAATATGGTACCAAGATGCTCAGTTCCAGGCCTGCTGCAGAGGTCACCCAGTCGTACCCGTCAAGGGCATCGCATACCGGCTTCAGCCACTGGTGCATCGCTTTCCTCCTTGACATTACCTGTAAGATCTGCTGTAGCTATGTGGATTTGCTCTCTCTCTCTCTCTCTCTCTCTCTCTCTCTCTCTCTCTCTCTCTCTCTCTCCCCCTTCCCCCCCACCCCAAGGAGTGGTGGTAGTGGTACTGGGGATCTAGACCAGAGCCTTCATGTTGAGCTACATGCCCAGCACATTTTTTTTTTTTCATTTTGAGACAGAGTCTCACTAAGTCACCAAGTTGCCCAGGAAGCGACTCCAACACATGGGCACTTCTGTCAAATCTTTCCCAAGTGCCCCACTATGGCCAGTGTCTTTCCCATCACTAATGCCACTGAGGATATGCTACAGCACAGCCTCGGTACTGTCCACAGAGGAGCATCCAGTGTCCCCTTATAGAATACAACAGACAAGAGGAATGAAAACATATCAGAATGGAAAAAGATTACGGGTCACAATCTCCTGTTTCCTTTCAGCTCCTCCTGAAGAAAAATTCTCTGTTCCCTCCCATGTGCGACTCTAACACATGATATTTTTCCAGCTCACTGGTATTTCATAAACACCATTTGTTGTCATGTGGTTAAATTAAAACTGAGGATATCAAACATCAAACAGTATGTTAATGTCAAGTATGCTTGAATAAATAGTAAGAGTTCAACTGAATGGAATATGTGGATTGCTAGCTAATTAAGCAAGAAGCAGGTGTGAAAAAAATCTAATTTAGGCAATTTTTTATAATTAATAATGTTTACTTGTAGTACTCTTCTAATGGGGCTCTAGTTTAGCCTCTTGTGAATTGCTCGGAGTTTACTCTGGTATTTTAAAATTATAATTGAATGGAGAATTTTACAAGATATCAGGTTTCCTTGCTGTTGATGAAGTGCTGTCTACATAGAAGGTTCCTGACAGTAGTTGGTATCAATAGGATCAATTAGCAAATCAGCCCAACCATTAAAGTTAAAAACACACTGGCAAGTCCCTACGCCTGAGCATTCTCTTGAACCCCCAGCCAGACACGAAGCACACGTGTACCTGGCTGAGCGGACCTGAATGAAGACATTGTACTCAAACCAATCACAGGAAATGGCCAACATCGGCTCCGGTGAGTGTCTGTGAAGTACAGCGACAGGACATTCTGCTACAATTAGAAACCAAAGGGGGAAAAAGAAAGAAGGAAAGAAAGATCCTACCTAAACTGTCCAGGCAAATTGCACACAACCAATCAATTAATCCAAGCGTACATTTAAAGTTAGTTCTCTTTCCAAGAAGGCAAATGGAAGTCAAGGAGAAATGACCGCAGATGTGCACAGAGACCTGGACTATGTCATAGCTGTGACATATCTACTGCATTTAATTAAAAGAAGAATGTATGAGAACAATGTATCCTTCCCAATACGGGCCTAGGGACCAAAACAGGACGGGATTAGATAGGACAGCAGCAGACCTCCGGAGACCGGTCCCAGCTTAATGGGAGCGCCACATGTTTGATATGGAGGGAAATAAGTGGGTGTCCTGGACACGATCCACTATTCATCACAAGGCCGCAGCCCCACTCGTTCCCAGAGAGGGGGCTTACAACCATGGAGCCATATGTGCAATATTAAAAATCATTTAGCATTCAAGTGCGCACTGTGAAGGCATGCACTCTGGACACGGCTGCCGTCCAAGGGCGCCAGAGCGGCCCCCCGCTCGGGAGATAACGGCTGTGGGGGGAAACCAAGTTGTCTCTCTGAATGTGTACGCACACAGACACACGTGATAGCAAGTCACCCCTTCTCTCTGCGGTGTGGCCTTCCACCACTCTGTTTTTCCTTACTGCTGTCTATGGATAATTGACAGGACGGTATACCTAGAGTATGGGCACATTAATTTATAACTAAAGAGGAGAAACACCCTTTCTTCTCCCACCCCCAATCATTCAGCATTAAATCATATGTACACACATATACAGCGCGTGCACACACACCCATAGGATGGCAGGTTTTAAACTGTTTCTTAGACAAAGTCAATAACCTTACTATATTCTTACGGTCTTTTCATGGCCACTGAATTAATCACAGCCCTGCTCCTAACCACATGGAATTTTATTTCCCATAAGAGCGATGTTGACTTTAGTTTACTCTGTTGGAACTCCGAGTACTTACTGAGTCCATAAAGACCTAGTGTAGCATATTTTGCTAGGCAACACTGAAAGTGCTCCCTGACCAACCCCGCCACGCATCGATCTGCTTATATGCAGATTTGGTGCATTCCTGACCCCGCTTAGCTCGCTGACATGGCCACGGCCGCTCCAGGTCCTGCACACGGGGAAAGGCTGACGAGCTCAGAGACGGAGATGTCTATTTCTTTCCTCCATTGCCAAAAATAATATATGAAAGGAAAAGTGAACTTAACAAACCTACACGTGCGCCCAGGAGGAACGGGACGTGGTCGACTTTTGGCAGGAGACGGTAGACAGCAGAAATGATGCTGACCTGGATTGGCTGTTGGTAGCTTAAGTTCTACATGCCAACTAGTGACAAGATAGACACCTCCAATAAAGGCCACCAAAGGCCACTGGAGTTCCTGCTAAAGGGACCCAGCTCACCCACACACTCACAGTGGGACTCTTGAGCTGTCTCCTGGGATGGTTCTCTCCGTGTCCCCCGGGGTGGGGGTCGATGGCTTTTGGTACCAGGGACCAGTGTCAAGGAAGACACATTTCCATGGACAGCAGGACAGGGCATGTTATGGCGGCAGCATCTTTACTCAGCTCTGCCTTAGATCACCAAGCATAAGCTTCTCTTTTAAAGAGTATTCAACACAGATCCCTCGCAAGTGCAGGCACAGTAGGGTTTAGACTCCTTTGAGAATCTAATGCCACTGCTGTCTGACAGGAGGCAGAGCTCAGATGGTAATACAGGTGATGGGAAGTGGCTGCAAATATAAGTGAAGCTTCACTTGCTGGCCCATTGCTGACATCAACCGCGTGGCCCGATTCCAGGGATTGGGGACCCCTGACCTACCAGGAAGCCAATGCCAGGTCAAGTGAAGTGGACAGAAACGCAGTGGTCTGAACCTGCCCAAGAACCGCACGGCTGTGGCAGCCTCTGGCAGGGCGTCAGCAAAGAGTTTCCCGTCCCCCCCCAGCCCAGTGTGCTCTACCGACAGGGACCCTCCACCATGGAACGACCAGGCATACGAGAAGACAGCCACCTGTCTGAGTGCCCAGAGGGGGATGCTTTGCCACGGTGTGAGGTGGGGGCTAAGGAGAAATGAGGACAGGCGACGCCCGCCGTCCTGCCCCAGGTACGTACTTCCCTTCACCTAGGCCTCGGGAGCAGGCTTGCTCTCCCAAGCCCAGAAGGGGACTGCATTTAGAGTGCTTCATGTGAGTCACTCATGGAGACTCGCAGCCCTGAGGAGGTGAAGAAAAGACGGGGAAGCTGTGGTGATGGGACACAAAGGACAGCAACCTCCTTCCTCGCTGTCCCCACCCTTCCCCTGGGCCTCTCTCCCGGAGCCCTTGGGACTGGGAGGAAATTGGTTTCTGGATACTGCTGTGATGGGCACCTTGGCAACACCACGACAGCTTGGCCGAAAGGAAGGGCTGCGAGAGGATCAACCAGCCCTAGGAGCACATGGCAATTCCAAGGGCCCTGTGCCCTTCCGAGCAGGAGGCAGAGGCTCTTGAGCGGTTCTCAGTTCTCTCTCTGAGCCCCGATGGGAAGCCACCTCGCTCTGAGCTCCTGGGAACGATGGAGCCCCCTCTGCTCCCTCTTTACTTCAACCTCGTTGCCATGTGCATCAGTCCGTAAACCCCAGAGATCCCCAGCTTCCTGTGTGCCGTGCCACGGCAGCCTCAGGACCATCCTGCCCCACGGGTGGCCAGAGGACTTTGTAGGCTGCCACTGAGTGCCCGCTCAGACTCCACCCCGGAGTAGATGTACTTCCTGGAGCAAGTGTCAGCGATGGTACGACAGGAGGAAGAGGTTAATAAACGAATCCATCTTCACCGGGAAATGTAGACGGGCCTGTGTATCTGGGAAATCAAATCTCCAAATAATGGTGCGCACAGCACACCGCTAAGGGTGAACTGACACTGCACCCAGTGGAGGCTGAGAAGGAAACGATGGCCCGCGTCGCTGTATCACCAAGGACACGGGCAAGAGCTCAGCCTGCAGCGGGTCTTCAGAAGATTCACAGAAAATGAGCTCTTTCTCGGGCAGAGACTTGGGATGAAGTGTTGCTTGTGCTGGGGCCTCCGAGGTGCATTTATGTTAACTAAATCCCCGCCTGGTCTCCAAGAGCGTCTGCAGACTGCAGCTCTGGCCTTAGGCCTGTCTGGCTTCGAGTCCCTGTCTCTCCCCTTGTTAACGTGTTTAAATTTCTTAACCTTCAGCCTCAGTCATAGTAAACTAGGGATAAGAACAGAAACCAAAGCCAGGGCCCGTAGGGCAGGCCTATAATCCCAGAACTCTGGCAGGCTGAGGCAGGAAGATCACAGGTTAGAGACCGATCTGGGTAACTTAGTGAGACCTCGTCTGAAAATAAAAAATTTAAAAATGGGCTAGTGATGTATCTCAGTGTGAAGGCCCTGGGCTTGACCTCCAGTATCAAAAAATAAATAAAAAAGAAAAAGAAAGAAAGAAATGAATAGACCTGTGCCGAAGGAATAGCACAGTGGTTAGAGCACTTGCCTGGCAAGCACAAGGTCCTAGATTCGATTCTAGAACGCCACACAACTCCCCACCACCTCTTACAAGACTGAGGCAGGGGGACTGACGTGTTCAAGGCCAACCTGGGCTATATTGTGAGCCAGTGGCCAAGTAAAATACTTAACACCATGCCTGGTACACATGGCCTTCATACACACAAGAGACACTCCCTGGTTTCTACACACAGTAGAGACTTACAGGACTCAGCTTAACTGGAAGAATCGGGACAAAAAAAAAAAAAAAAAACACTTTCAAAAGGTGCCAGGACAGAGGCTACACCCAGTGCTTTTCCTCTGTACTTGGGGCTATGGAATGGCAGCCGGGGCACCTGCTAGCTACGTAAGAACACCAGCAGAACACACCCCTGCCCCTCCACTTCTAAGGATCTCCCCAAAGCAGCCAAAGCAGAATGCTGCACACCCAAGTCCTCGCAGCATTACCCACCATAGCCAACAGGTAGAGGCAACCCAAGTGTCCATCCCTGGAGGCAAAGTTAAAGGACAGTATAACCAGTGGGACACTAGTCTGACTTAAAAAGGAAGAAAATTCTCACGTGTTACAACATGGATGGACCTTGAGGACGGTTTGCTAAGGGAACAGCCAGTCTTAAAAGAAAAGCTACAGAACGATTCCCGTTCTGTGAAGTGCCCAGGTACTCAAATGTATAGACACAGGAAGAGCAGTGACGGGGCCAGTAGGAAGGCGAGGTAGAAGCAATTCATCGATGGCTTCAAAGTTTCCGTTTCACAAGATGAAAAAGCTCTGGAGACGGACGTCTGTGAAGGGGGTACGTACACTGGCATGAATGCGTCTATCAGCTATATCTTAATAAATCTTTCTTGCTTAACTTACAAAAAAAAAAGTGAATTGACCTGTAATTTTTTTTGCTCTGAGGACTGAGCATAGGGCCTTAGCACTGAGCTACATCCCCAGCTTCTTTTTATTGTTTATTTGAGACAAAGTCTCTTTAAGTCGCTAATTTGCCCCGGCTAGGCTTGAACTTGGTATTCTCCCGCCTCAGCATCCCACGGTGCTGGACTAGACTTGCACCACTGGGCCCAGCTGGAACTTCACACTTAAAGATGGCTAGTATGGCAAGCACCATAATATGTGCATTTTACCACAATTAACTTTTTTTTAAATCTTAAAATGACAAGGAATAAATTTTTTAAATGGAATCTTAGCAAGTCACATAATCAGAAAGTTCCCTTTACGTGGAGATTAATGGGCCTAGTCTCTGGACTGTCCCTTTATTAGACTCCTTCCCTCAAGATATCCCAGAGTCAAATCTTAGAGAATAAAGAAATGTTGGAAAGGATTTAGGCTGTGTTGGGTCTGGTACACAGCGACAGCTACCATGAGACGTTGGCAAACTCCTCTCTGTTTCTGGTGCGCAGCCTACAGAGGGGATAAAAGAGCTCATCAGGCCCCAGGAGCCAGAGCAGGAGGCTCTGAAATCAATCACCAGCTTCAGGAAACGGAGACAATGGGGACTCCTGTCGCGCTGGTCTCCTGTGCTCCCGAGAACAGGGCAGGGGCTCTGGCTGCTCCAGCCCCACCTGGCCTGGGCTGCTCACAGCTGGCAGTAGCGCAGCACTAGTGTCTGGGGAGCCCCGCGCTAGGGGCTGCAGCGGGGACACCTTTGGAGCTGAGCCTGCAGCAGGGCGAGGACCACATGCTTGTTTTACCAGAGCCGATCTCGCCCCAAGAGCTACACTGCCATCAGACCCTCTGGAAGTTTCCTCACCCAGGGCCCCTTCTGAGGCAGAGAGGCAAAGTCCAGTTTGGGGGTCAGACGGATCTGGGCTGCTGAGCACCACCACAAGGAATTAAACCTCTCATCTTAAACATGTGGGTGACAATATTCCCCGTTTCCTTGGGCTGTGGCTAGCTCCAACGGGACTATGTGGGGGGAAGGCTTGGCCCACCTCACCCACAACAAAATGTTGGCCTTGTCTCCTCACCCCAGCTTCTCTTTGTACTGGGATTCCAACCCAGGGCCTTTACACTGGGCCATATCCCCAGCCCAATTTTGACTTTTTGATTTTGAGACAGGTTTTCACTAAGTTGCTAAGTTACCCAGGGGGGCTAGAACTCATGATCCTCCTGCCTCAGCCTCCCAGAGCGCTGGGATGAGAGGCCTGGGCCACCGGGCATGACAAGCCATTCTGACTTATGAGCCTCACAGCAGACCGTTGAAGGGATTTTAGGAGTTTTCTAGTATCAACAAGAGGCCGCACAAAAGGGCGAGCGGCTCGGTTCAGACGACACGGGTCTGCAGGGTCTCGGTCCCTCTGGCTCTGATCTCGCTGGCCCAGTCCCTCAGACCCACCAGGGTGGCTGTAGGAACGGCCACCTCCAATGCAGGGCCGCCTGCAGGCGTGGGTTCCGGGTGAACCAGGAAGCAGCCTCCAAGCTGGAGGCCCAAGGCTCCCACCCAGCGGGCGCCGGTTCCACAGGGGATGGAGCGGCTGCGCCCTGTGCCGCGACAGGAGCCTTCATCTGCTTTGCCTTCTGGGAACGCGCTGCAGTCTCGGAGCCTGGCGCGGAAGCAGGTGCGGGCATATTTTAAGCTCCAGCAAATAACTTTAATTGAGCTCTCCTTAGACATATGAACCCACAGAGCGATTTTTTTTCTTTCTAATAAAAAAAGACCCACAACAAACCAGATGGGTCTCAGTCCCTCCCTGGGACCCCCTCCCACTCCTCAGGCCCCCCTAATAAATCTTTGAACTCAAAAGAAATTACCTTTCTTGAGGTAGGATGTTATTTGGTTATGTGACTGTACCCAGGCACATATGTGGGTTAGAGGGATGCGGGTCATAAAAATGAGGCAGCCGGTTCTGAGTGGGCTGGTACTTTTATATTTTTACTTGTCCAGAACTTTCTATTGCTCATTCCTTCCCTGGGTCTGCTGCCTGGTGCGGCCATGCCGGCCCCATAATGTTCTACTCTCCCCTCTCTCCCCTCCCCTCCTCTCCTCCAGGTTGCAAACTGGTGATTATCTCACAGAAAATTCTCCTCGGAACCTTCCCACACCGTGAGCAGCACGGATCTAGGCAGAAACTCCTTCCACCAACAATCCAGTTTTAACTCTTCGGCAGCGCGGGAGAGAGGGACAGCCAAAGGAAGCCGAGTGCCCCTGTGCCCAGCAGAACGCAGCAAGGACGGGAAAGGTGCGCAGTGCAGTGCGGTCCCCTTTGGCAGGCGTGTGTTCTCTCTCAATGCCCCAGAGAAGGTGGCAGCAGGAGCGACCGGGAAATAGGACGATATGAATGGATTCCAGACCTCCGTCCCCAGCGAGAAAGGCCTCAAGAATAGCCCAGGGCAGGAGCGAAGCAACACGCCTGGGTTCTGATTTATGAGCCCTGAGTTACTGGTAGAAGTGCCCAAAAGGAGTCGTTTACAACAGAAATTATTGCAGGCAAATGTTGGTTGGTAGTTTAAATCACTCACTAATATTGATAGGTTAATGCCTGTCACACTTACTTAAGGGTCACGGAGAAAAAAAAAAATCACAAAACTTTATCTCTGGCTTGTTACCCACCAACCATAATGATAGATACCCCTTCTGTGTCTCTATTTTTCCTCAAGCAAAGCCTGCTGTATTATTTATAGTTTTCTGAGTCACTGACTGTAGCTTGCATCTGGATTTTAAAAGGTTGATTTGCAAAAAAACAAAAACAAGGCACCATTCTAGGGAGGCTGGTGGGACTCGCCGGCCCTGCTCACAGCAGCCCGCCGAGGACCCTGGCTGTGCACGCAGCCGGGCGCCTCGGGCTGTCAGGGCCAGATGGCAAGGGTGTATTGTTCCCTTCTTGGTGACAGTCCTGCTGTGGCAAATAAAGTTAAATCAAAAGGTTAGGGCTCTGCAAGGGGGTGGCAGGCTGGCTCCAGCTGACAAGGGCCAAGGATCCCCAGCAGCGAGTGCGTGCTCGCCACGGTGGCCAGTCCCCAGAATGTGAAGGGAAGGTTATGGCCACAAAAATAAACAGAGGAGACCCTGGCGGGGCTTCCAGGCCTCACACCAGACAGGGATCCCTGAATGACAGCCATGAGGACCACAGTGCCCTCCTGCACAGGGCCTGAGAAAGCCCCAGAATTACAGCCCCGTCCACTCCAGGCCAGCAAGAGCGGGAGGCACAGTCCCTGTCCTTGAGCCCAACATGGGGACGGACACTGGTGACCTCTCCCAACCAACAACATAGACCGGGGACATGGTTTGGAAGGGTCTGATGATTGACCCCCTAATGGGTCCAAACTCTCAGGCCATTCACCTGTCTCACGGCTCTTACATCCAGAGTCCACACTGGGTGAGTGGGCCTCAGGGTGTCATAGAGGTGCCAAGCCCCAGGTAGCGCGAGACGAGTTGTGAACGGCAATTAAAGATGACATCTTACATAAAGCCATGCAGGAACAATAGAATGCAATATGGGTGTGTTGTTCTGTTCTGTTTCCATCACGTTTTTGTTTTGGGTTTTTTTTTTTTCTCTAACTTGTATTGAATTTGCATTACATTTCCAAACACGTTCCTGTCCCAGGACCTCTGCCACCTGGGGCCCCTGGGTGTGGGAGGTGCTGGCCCCTTCTCTTTTCTGAGTCCTGCTCTGGGCTCAGCCTGGAACGCACATTGCTTCGCTCCTGTTTTGCTGAGTTTCCAAAGCACCGCGTTTACCCATGAGGCCTGCCGTCTCCAGGTCTGAAACGCAATTAGGTGCCTGCAAAGCGTTTGCTGTTTACCTGGGAGACCAGGTCGGCCTTTGGTGTCAGCTGGCCTCTCAGGTAAACATGAACTCAAGCAGACTTTAGAAATAAATAAATAAAAGGTAAACACTAAGTAAGATATGCACGGGGGTGAGGGGTGGTTAACGGCCTCTCCATCCCGTTCGCTAAACACGCCGCTTTCTCCTGCAGGGCCTGGGTGCCCGAACTGGAATGCGAAGCTTGTCTTTACCACTGCGCCAGCCTGAGTGCACCAGGAAAGTAGCATTCAGACTTCCCTTTGAAAACTAGTTTATGAGAAGATGGCATTTCAAAAGGTTTGTCCAATCAGAGATGAAACTAACTCAAACTTTATTTTTGTTATTGCTGTTGACTTGTTTTTTCTTTTTTTCTTTTTTCTTTCTTTTTTTTCTTTTTCTTTTTCTTTTTTTCTTTTTGAGACAGGGTCTCACTGTGTAGACCAAGCTGGTCCTGAACTCACTGGAATAGCCCAGGCTGGCCTTGGACTCAAGATGATCCACCTGGCTCAGAATGCTGGGATCACTGGCATGCAACACCACGCCCAGCTTTATATGGTGCTGGGGAATTGAACTCAGGGCCTTGTACTTGCAAGGCACGTGCTTTAATTGCTATGCCATTCCTCCAGCCCCAAGTTCAAACTTTAAAAAAAAAAAAAGTCAGCCACATTCTGAAGACTGACTTTTTAAAAACCGTAACCATATTTTCCATCCCTGCTCCGTGTGCTCAGTGTGATTTTTTCGCCCACTGCTCCTCCCCCACCCATCAGCTGGTCTCTGATCTTCACTTCTACTTGGAAACCCACAAGAGGACTCTGCTCGTCCCGAGGAGGTGGGTGCCAAGCCCCATCTCTCTGCCGCTGAAACCTCTGGGGAGATTTTAAAATTCTCGCCCCAAAATAGGAATTGTGCAGTGGAAAGAGGCAGGTAACACCATGTAGTCCAGCTCTGGTCTTATAAGGTCACTGATCACCGAGATGAAGCGACACAGGTCACAGCTGGAAAGGGCAAAAGCCAGTCCAGGAGGCAGGCCATGGGTCCCACACCCAGGGCTCATGCCAGTGCCTCCCACAGACTTCCTGTCACCCCAGGGATGACTGAAGCCACTGGCAACTTCCTTCTGCCGGCACGACTATCACCAAAAGCCACAATCACTATGAGTTCTGATGGAAGTCCAGGCACCTACTATCGGCATGTGTCCAACCTGGAGCCCCGTTATTTTGCTCTTGACTTTTATTAGTGTCATAACAAAAAAAAATCTTTAAGGAAGCCGCAGTACGTATGTGTGTACATTCACTACATTATATGCTTTCTATGTGGGCCAGGACAGCCCCTCTTCCCTCAAAGAACAGGGGTTAAGACAAAAAAAAAAAAAAAAAAAAAAAAAACGGCAGTCCATGGGTTGGGCACCCTGTAAGATGCATACTCACTCTAAGCTGAGAGTCCCGCTGGAGAAATGTTCTAGTCATCAAAGAAAACGCCTCTGCCCTCACACCTGGTTTGGGAAATCCAATGTGAACGATCAGTAGCAGCCAGAGCTAGAAACTGGGTAGAATCTTAGTTCACAGTTGTACAGTTGCATGAACTAAACACACAACCGAATTAGAACTCTGCTTTTCAATCAAGTGACTTGAGTCGTATTAGAGTATCTTTTAAAAATAATTCCGATAATAGTCAAAAAAACTAATATCTGGACTGCAAAATAAGTCCGTCCTCTCTCGCCCTGCCACCCGCCTCACCAAGGTCCTCACCCACCGCGATGTCCGTTCCCACTCTAGCCCAAAAAACCACACTTCTCCAAGAGCTGCAGGTTCCTGACGCCGTGCACCATGGAGACTTCCCATGTTCCGCTCTCAGCACTTAGAGGGCCGTGGGGTCAAGGCACCAGTATTCCCGGCAGAGGCCGGGACAGTTCATCCAGAACAATCGGGCTGCCGGCTGCTCCACCCCCCTTGTTACTTCCTTGACACCGATTCCTCAAGTAAGTGTCACCTTGGCTGTTTTTTTTTCCCCCTACCAGAAATCCAAAGCAAAAATGTGAAATCAGAGAGAAGTGCAAAGTTAAACAGTTCCAGATTTGGGCTCTAAATCTCCACTCCTTCAACACCACACGCCCCAGTTTGAAAAATAAAATAAAATGAAATGAAACTTTACATCCCATTCTCAGAAGCTTCTGTTAACACAGGAACTACCGCAGTGGAACTCACATCCTTTGCTCAGGGCTGCGCGGGGGCTGCTGGGACGGGAGTTGGGGGTGGGCATAGCAGAAGCGGCATACATGTTTCAGATTTTACAGCAGTTTACATCATGCGAAACTGAAAGGGCCTCAGAGGTTTCCTCCTTGATGAAGTCGAGCTGGTGAGAGTTAGTGGCTGCGGGAAACACACCACAGGCACGCAACGGAGGGCAGGCGACACCGCACACCGTCCTCGGCAGGATTCAGATACAAAACGCTTCCTGGCTCAATGATGTGACCAGGCTAAGCAGACACTTCTCAGCCGAGTCGTGCACCTCGCGGTATAGAAGATGTTGATCCCCACATTGCTTTTATGAAACAAAAAAGTTATGATGCACGGCCCTTGTTTTGTTTCCAGCTTTACAATTTGTGCCCTGGGAAGTATTTTTGTACAAATAAAATCCTAAGATGGTCTCATCTTTTTCCCCCGGCCTAACACCAACCGGCAAGGTGTTATCAAGTGAGCAAGTGGTCTCCTAAGCCATATTTAAAACAACAATAATGGAAGTTTTCATTTCCAGTTCAGTACTCTGAGATGTGAAAACTGGCGCTGTGCACATGATGCCGGGAAGGAAGAATAGGGGGATAAAATAGTCGGGAGAGAGGACGCCAAATTCTGCTAAGCAAAGGTGGGCCGGGGTGGCTTCCGATCCAAACCTGCATAGCTGCCAAAGGAAAGCTAAAGATGGCATTGAAGGGATAAGCAGCTGCAGCCTCGCTGCCACGGCCAGCTTTACGAGCTGCTGGACCAGGACTCAGGCCGCCGCCAGAACTTGCAGAGACCCCTTCCCTCCCCAGCACGAGCAACGCCGCCCTGCTCTGAGCTGCGTGGCCTCCTGTAACATAACACGGTGAGCCCAGTTACGTGACAACTGTCCTCCACCGAAAAGCGAACATTCAATGCTTGCATAAGGCTTTTTTAGGGAAGTGAATTAAAATCCCTCCATTCGTTTTAAAGGATGTGGTTAAAATTATTGAATTATTGTTGTTGCATTGACACCTCCAACACCACTGCAGCCTTCGTCCATGTTCTTCCACACAGCCCTCACGGAGATACTTATATTTTTGCCAATCTGGCAACAGGTTCCCCGAGGTGGTCACTGAGCACGGCGTGACTGTTGAGCTTTCTAACATCCATAATATTTTGTAGCCCTCTCTCGGGCCCAAGCTGCCTTTGCCACCTCCAGAATTACGCACAGCATTCTGGGCAAAAACCTCAGGAAAATACAGAGTGCTGAGGGGAGCAGCCAAGAGACGATGTATTTTGAATGAAAGACACAAATATTTGGAAACCATTTCCTGTCATTTTTTCCCCTCTACTTCTCTGTTAATCTGATATCACTTCTAGGGTTTGGAGCCAGCCTGTCTTTTATATTCTAAAGAGATTAGAGGCTTCTGGTTAAAAAAAAAAAAAAGAAAGAAAGAAAGAAAGAAAGAAAGAAAATAACTTACTTTCTCGGGCCTGAGTCTCACTTAATGCAGAAGGTCTTTTAAACCTTCTAAGTAAACACCAGCGTGCGTACATTAATTACCGTACTTGTGCTAGGGAGGAAGAAGACACAGGGAGATTGGCCTTTTCCCTGTAAATATGGACCCTTAAGCCTCTAAATGATTTGCCAAACCGAATCGGATAATAAAGGGTTTAAACTCTGCCACGCTGGGGGTTAATGTGCGCGGCTTGTCAACATCAGATTGTGCAGACATTAGGAGGAACGCGCTGCGCGCCTCCTTTTAAACCCGGGCTCGCTGGAGCTGCGGCGCCCAGTGAATTTACCCAGCCGTAAGTGATTCCAGATGCGCGGCAGTGACAGGCTCAGTCTCAGGGTACTTATTCATTTCACATTAAAATCTCATGTTCCCAGGTCTGAGCTGCTATCTGACTGAGATCTGATGAGGGAATAGGCAGCCCCAGAGCCTGGCCTCGCTCCGGGCCGGATCTCTCACCGGACACCTCAGTGCGAGGAGATGCGGGCGAGGGGAGGGCAGGGGCCCGCAGCTGGCCCTGTCGCACGCCCGCCCGGGGAAGGGGTGCCCCATAGGCCATCTCATTGCATCCTGAGCAGAGCTCCAGAGAGCTCAGCCCACCTAGCTCTTCCGCCTACCACGATCTCCCCCTGCCCAGCGGCAGGACGGGCCTGAGGCTGGGTGCATCCTGGGTGCCTCCTCTGCACTTGCAGGAGCGCCACGTAAATGTGCAATGCGGGGTGAGTGCTTGGCCGGTCCACCGCCCTCCACTCTCTCTCTTGCCTGCAGTTAGATTCGGACCATGACAAGACAAGTCGAAGGGCAAGGGCCGGGGCAGAGGGGCTCAGTGACAGCACCAACGCAGCTGCGCGCATTGTGCCCTGTGCCCACGCAGAGGCGAGGGGACTGGCGCTGTCTGACCCCTGCCATGGCCAGGGCTCCTCCTCCGAGTCCCACGCCTGCTACCCAAGATGCAGGAGCACACACGCTACTGGCCGATGCTTTCTTCCACGACTGCGTCAGAGACCGACTTCGCCAGCTACAGAACTGCACAGGGAGTTGGAGACCGGACAGAGACTCACAGGACCCATGTAGGACTGGGCTGCCTTTGCGGTGCCCTCGGAGGGGCAAAGTTAGGACCCCAGTCGGTTCATGATGTTCTCCGGCAGCCAGGCTTCCCGAGCTGCTTTGGGCTTTCCTGAGATTCTTTTTCTCCCTGTCCCATTGTCACTTTGAAGAGGTGGATAACACCATGAACCCCCAGCTGATCGACTCTGGTCACAGGCTGCTGGGCAGCCCCCTAGCCCGTCAGAAGCTCCTGTCACCAAGATCGTCACACTAGAAGCCCCAGAAAACATGCACTGAATACTGTAGCCCCTCCCCATGGGCTCGGTCTCCCCCAAGAGGAACAGAAAAGAATCACTCAAACTCCAGGTTCAAAATGAAGAGGATTAAGAATTTAGGGAAGCCCCAGATCCACATTGGTGGGGGGACAGGGACAAGGGGCAGGGGGTGCAGCCAGCCACATGCCAGGGGAGCAGCAGCATTTGGCTTGGAGGTGGCAGATTTCCTTTTATGACTGGGGAATGCCTGTCTTTCTCCCCAAGCAATTACAGGGCAGTTTCCCATCAAGATGGTTGCGAGCAGCCGATCTCCAAGTTGTTGCAAATAAATCAAGAACGCTACTGGCGTCTGTCATGGGAAGGTGGCTCGGTCGCCACCCTGGCCACTCCGTGATGACAGTCAGGGGCATCGCGGCACGGGCCAAGCAGAGCTAGATCTTGCGACTAAGAACAACCAGGGCAGCAGTTCTCCCAACACCCAAATGGTGAAAGAGGAAAGGTGTGCTTTGCCCCCACGCTGTGAAGTTCAGAACCAGAGAATGCCCACAGAACGCAGCTGCCTCAGTGGCCCATGCCTCGCCCAAGGACACCTGGCCATGGCACCTTTCTCCCACACCCCAAGCGGTGCCAAGGCTGCTGTTACAGGTAATGAGAAGCAACACAAAGGGGCTACTGAGGGCCCGGTGTTCCAAAATTCCTGTCACAATGAAAGTGTGTAAAAGATGACGCTGAAGATGTGAGACACTGACGCAAGGAGGTTCCACGCTAGGAGCGGCAGGCAGCTTCCGGCTGGGCAACTGGCTGCTCAAGCCTGGCACAGTGGGCCTCTGAGAGGCTGAGGCAGAAGGATCGCAACTTTGAGCCCAGCCTAGTCAACTTGGTGAGATCGTGTCTCAACATCAAAACCAAAAATAAATAAATAAACAGACAAACAGGCTGGGATTCAGGAGTGCAAAGGTCCCAGGTTCCATGCCTAGCACCTAGCACTGCCAAAAATAAATAAATAAATAACCTTTGCAGCATTCCTGAGCTTCTCGTGTCATGGAGCCACCTCCAAACACTGGTACCAGTCTTCCTATGTACCAACCCAGACCCACACAGAAAACCACAGTGAGAACCCACGTGACTGCAGAAACCCCTCTGCTCACTGTCATTGTCGTGCTGAAAATGTATGACACCATGACTGACCCGGCAAGTGGCTGCACAGCCTGCAGGTGCAAAAGGCCTTTGCTCCGTCCGCAACAATGCCAGGGGTGAGATGAGAGTAAGTGATCTGGGACCGCTGCCAGGGACGTTCGGAGGCCAGGTGGGCCGTGTTCTCAGAGGGAAGCGAGTGCCGGGCTGAGTGGCAGGCCCCGCGCTGGACAGGCACTGGGTGCCAGCTGCAGACCTGAGCCCTGCTCCCGGCTGCAGAGTCACAGTGTTTCATGCCGCACGGCATTTGGATCAGGAGATGGCTGTGGCACGCTGCGTAATATTTTTAAAAGCCCATTTCCCTGTTCAAGGGGGAAGCAGGTGGGAAGCGGGACCCCTGAAGGGCAGATACTCCAAGAGGCCCCACAGGCAATCCTCCAATAAAAGAGCCAGCAGAGCTGGCATGTATCCCAAACTTCCAAATGACCTTGTCTCTTGATCTGGGACTTAGCGCCTCCCACCTAAACTAATTCCGAAAGTCACCTTCTCAACTTCAAACCACGCACGCCTTTTTTTATTTTTTTAACAAATGAAGGCTCAGGTACAGCGTCCCCTTGCAGCCCTTCCGACGTCCTTAGCTGCTCAAATTAAATCTGAATGGTTCGTCTCTTTTTATTATACGATGGGCCATATGTCACTAAAATAAAAACCCAGCTGAAACCCTAGTACAGATAAAGGGCACCGAAAGCTGTTCCGGCCACAAAATAGAGACCCTGTTTAAATCTTATTAAACAATAACACCCACCCGGCTCTCTCCTCCCGCCTCGGGAAAAAAAATCAGGAAGGAAATTGTGGTTAAATCATCTCACAGTTTGGCAAAAACTTCTACCTCTGAAAAATGAAAAGGCAGAAAAAAAAAAAAAAAAAAAAACCCTGGGCTCTGTGCTGGACTCACACAGGCTAATAAAAAACAGGGCTGTGTTGCTTTGCACTGGAGCTGTCAAAGGCTTAGCCATGAAATACAGATCCTAACTGTCTGATCCCCGGAGTCCGCCCTCAGACCACCAGAGAGGGAACGGGGAGACACACACACACACACACACACACACACACACACACACACACGAGGCCCTCATCCTCTCCTCATCCACTACAGTGAATCTTGGTCGGTGCTTTGTTTTAGTTTTAATTTTTGTTTTCTGGCCCGGACAGCCCTTTGGCTGAGTAAGGTCCCCACTGTTGTGATAAACACCCGCTACGCACGTCTGTAAGGGGCGGAGCTATTTCGTGCTGCTGTCTCTCTCGCATGAGACCCAATACCCCTGCCCACCCGCTGCAACAATGGCATGAGCGAGCAAAAGAAAAGAAGGAAGATCAGAAAGAGAAAACGTTTCCATGTCATGGGTCCCCGAGGGGTCTCCAACGCCCCTCCCCCCCACCAAAAACTCATCCAGGGAGCACATTCTTCACCAAGTGGACCTCATGGCATGGTACGCTCCCGGAGGCAGCCGGCCCCCCCTCCCAGGCCTCCGCACAGCCCCTGGGGAAGCTGGCTCCACACTCCGGGTCCAGCACAGAAAGGAAACGGGTCAGGTGTGGCAGTTTCTAGACTGATGACCTTTGACTTGCTTAATGACCCGGGAGACTACGGCAAAAAGAAAAAAAAATGCCAAAAGCTTGGCAGGAAAGAAGTGGGGGTGGGGTGTCCTTGGGGCCACAAAGGCAGCGCTGTGGTGGGGGCGACCCCTGCCCCGAATGGCGGTGACCGGCCTTTGGGTAGACCTGACCAACTCCGTGGCAGGAAGGCCTGAGTGGGGACTGGATACCACATGCTCAGGGTCCCCAGATCCAGACCCTGGATGGCTCATCATATGCCTCAAACTCAAAGACTTTGGGGGGTTTGTTTGTTTGTTTGTTTGTTTTGGTCTGGGGATGAGGATTGAGCCCAGTGCATCCCCTGTCCTTTTTTTTTTTTTTTTTTTTTTTTGCTCAACATGAGCTTGAACTCGTGACCCTTCTGCCTCCAGCTGGCAGGCCGCTGGGATTACAGGCCTGTGCTACCTGGCTTGGCCCAACAGCATTTGCTGTTGTCCCAGCCTCTCCCTGCCCTGAGCGCTAGCCCTCGCTCTTGCCTGCCCGTGTCTGACTCCCCGTCAGCAGGAGTGGCCCGTAGCTCATCAGATCCCTGTCCCGGCCACCCCATCTCACCCTCCCTCGCCCTGCACCCACAGGGCTGTGGAGAGGAGGCCCCAGGGTCCATATGGGTCTGTGCGAAGCAAATGCAGAAGGCCGGCTCCAAAATGAAGCACCGGGGTCAAGGGAGACGGTGAGGCCCACAAGCAAGTGCAGGCAGGCTGTACTCTGCTACCTTGCCCCTGCTGAAAAATGTGTGCAGTTGCTCATTCAACAAACAGTATGGAGAATAGGTACTCTACAGTCCATTTCTTTCAATTGCAGAATCTCAATTCTAAGATCTGGGGAGGAGGGCAGAGAGGAGACAGGAAGAAGGCGATTAACATGCCATATGTTTGGGTCCCATTTCCCCAGGATGATCCCACTTATTAACATAACACAAACATCTTCTTATTTTAAAAAACTGAAGACTCTAGATTTAAATTTTCAAAATACTTACACAGCCACATACAAGTGAAGTATCTCAGTTTTGGCTAATAAAATTGGATAAAATCTTCTGTAGGCCAAGTGATTTTAGAGAAAGTCTGATTCAGCTCATGGACTAAGCTTTTGAAAAGGCACTTGAGCTGCCTGTGTCCCCCAGGGAGGTCCCCACAGCCCCGCCCCTCCTATTATATATAAAGTTGACCCAATTAGAGTCGGGAGGTGGATGGGCACTTTTAGCTCCCTGCTCTTAGACACCTGGGCTTACATTCCCATTTAGGCTTCAAAAACAGTTGAAATTCTTCCTTCCCGTCCTTCACTGCCCGCACTCGGCGCCAACGCAGTGAACGAGTCCTTCAGACACGTGCTGAATGGCAAGTGGCGAGAACCCACAGAGATCACCCACACGGTGCCCTCTGGGGGCTGCAGGCCGCCAGGCCGCTCCCGCCCCATTCCCAGCCCCTTCCGGTGGCCTGTGGCCGGCCATGCTTCCCCTCCCTGACCCCCCCACCCAACACTGCTGGGAAGCGAAAGGTGACACTCAGGGCATCCCCAGGGGACACTTTCAGGGCGGCTCCATGTGGGAAGGACACTAAAGCTACCGTCCAGCAGAGGCTGGGGCTCTGTGCGGGTTCCATTGATCTGTGTTTACACTGCCCGCCAAGGCCATTAAGGCCCCTGGATGGCCTCTGACATTTTGGGAGTGGGGACACTTGGTGATGTATGGTTTTACTAGCACCCTCTTCCCCTCTCCCACTGGAGGGGAAAATTGTTCCAGTCTGCTTTTAAAGTTAAGGTTGATTGAAATATTTTTTAGTTTTAAGATTACAAAACTTAGTCAATGAATAGCAATGCACAAAGATGACAATATACTGAAAATATCTTGTGTTTATTATCTTTTTTTTTTTTGAGACAGTGTTTGTAAGTTGTCCTGTCTGGGCTAGAACTTGTGATCCTCCTACCTCAGCCTCCTCTAGGTCTGGGATTCCCAGATAGCACCACCAGGCCGGGTGTGAATTTATGTTCTATCCTGTTATAATATAGATACACTATAGATAATAATGCTTAGGACATTTTATATACAATGTACAGTTCTACAGTTAGCCTCTCCATATTATTATCTATATCTTTTTTATTTTATAAGACTACTATTTCTAGGTAAGGTAAGTATAATATTCTTGATTCTATGGTGGAAAAAGTGAAATCCCAAGCAGTTCAGTGGCCTTTTCTTCAGTTACTTTGGCTGATTCTCCTTGTGCGTCCCAGAAGCAGAGCCTGCCACCCTCACCTCCACTCTCTGTGGGCACATGTATGTTCACTGTGGCATTTTCAACAATTAAAGAAAAATGAAAATCTCTGTATGCTAAAAATCATGCTGCAACGGTTCCATAAATTGTGCCACAATCGCGTACTCAAGGGTATAACATCAATCCACTTGAAAAAAGATAAAGACAGAAGCACGTTGCAGCAACTTAATCTAAAAGTTCAAATCACAGGTCCCAGCACGTATGAAATCCCAGCCCTGGAGGAGGCTGAGGCAGGAGGATTGCAAACCTGGGCCCAGGCTGGAAGATTTAGCAATTTAGAGAGAACTAGTCTCAAATTTGAAACATTTTAAAAGGGCTGGGGTATGTGGCTCAATGCAAATGCCCAGTCCCACAAAAGTAAATTAAGGAGCAAATAGATACATACGGAATCACGTGCGTTCTAACACACGTCACGTACAACTACAGAGCACAGGCAGGGAGACTTGGAAAGGGCCGGCCGGGTCCCACCTTCCCCAAGATGTTTGTCTCACCACTTCCTTTTATAACTTAAGAGAAACTTTAAACCCAAGTTCCCTCACTCCAAGCTTGGTGCTGCCTCCAATGAGGAAATACTCTTCCTGCCAGCCTTCCTCCCCAGCAGGCCGCCTGCCCAACACTCCCAAAAAGCCTGATCACCAGGGAGAGGCAGCGCGCCACTCCAGCCAGCCCCAGCCTCCCAGCCGCAGTGCTTGGCTCAACCGGGCCTCAGGGTTTAGGCCCTGGGAGGCCCCGCCAGTAGAGCCCACTGGTGTCCATGCTCAGCCCAGACCCTACAGCTGAGCCAGATCAAGGACCTCCCTCCTGGTAGCAGTGGCAAAGTCAAAACCCCAAACTTCACGCTGTGAGCTTTATCCTTCTCTGTGGGTGGGTGCCACTTAAAAGATACCCCAAGAGAACCACTGGATGATTGCTTTAAAGAACTAAATCTAGCCAGGTCTGATTGAGCAGGCCCATCATCCTAGCATTCTGAGAGGCTGAGGCAGGAGAACTGCCAGTTCAAGTCCAGCCTGGGCAACTTAGTGAGACAGGCTCTCAAGGAAAAAAGGGGTGGGGGATGGGGAGACCTGAGAATGTGGCTCAGTGCAAAGGCCCCGGGTCCAAGGCCCAGTACTGCAAGTATAATCCCAACATGTCTTCCATGGAGAATGCATTCCTACCAAGTTGTTCACACTGCCGTGGGCTGGGCTTTCTCTTCCAAGAGCGCATGGCCGTGGGTATCCGGTCAAGCTGAGCCAGAAGAAGGTTGCGCCTTTCTACGTTTCTATGTACGAGAGTGTAAAGCAGAACCCACCACTTCTGGAATGGGAAATCCAGAAGAATATGCGAGCTCACGGGTCCCCCGCATCCCTGCTGGCTGACTCTCAGCTCCAGACGCGCTTGCTGAACCACTGACCCGAGCATGTATGCAAATGCACCCCAACCTCCACGGTGCCCAGGCTTAAGGCACGCAAAGCACCGAGGCTGGGGGAATCCACGGGACCCCGCAGCCGCCTGGACCCGCCTCGAGGCGCCCGTGCCCAGGCCCAGCGTTTGCTCGCTTCTGCTGCCTGAGCTCTGGGAACAGTCTGGCACTCCTGCTTCCCACCAACGCCTTGCGAGTTCCTCCGAGTAAGTGTGGCAGCTCCGACCCGCGGCTGCCCTTCCTGGGTGTTCTTGGGAAGTTTTTCCACCCACCCACTGAAATTGAGAAACTTCTCCAAAACAGCTTCTACCAATTTTTTTTAAATCATGACTCTACAAATAGCAAAGGAAAAGGTATTTTTCTTCGGCCTCCAGAAGATCTCAGGGATGGCAAACGCAGCTCTGCGGAGGGATTGTTTCCATCTGAGAAAACAGAATAAAGCAAGCATGGCCAGAGCCGGGGCTGCCGCGTCGGCGTTCACCAGCAGGCTCGAGGGTCGAGAAGTGTCCTCTGAATCAGCAGCAATTCAGCCGCTGCCTCCCCTGAATCACGTCATGGCTGCCTTTAAGTCCACCATGCCAGGCAGGCCTAGAGGCCCAGGCCTGTGTTCTTTGGGAGGCTGAAGCAGGGCAATGTCAAGTTTGAGCCCAGCCTGGGCAACTTAGCAAGACCCTGTCTCAAATAAAAAGGGGACTGAGGATACAGCTCAGAATGAAAGCTCTGTGTTCAATCCCCAGCACCCCCACCCCCAAAAAAGTGCCACAGCTGAGTTTTCCACGTGTGATACAGCTGTCAGGCGCTGGCTTGCCCCACCAGTGCCCCGGGCAGGAGGCCTTCAGATGGCCAGAAAGAATATAGACTACATGACCAAGGGCACGAGGGAGGGGAAGCTTTTTTCTGCCAAGTGCCCTTTGGGTGTTTATGACATCATTGGCAGGCCATACAAAATTAGTAACTTAAAAATAGCCCCCTGGCCAACTGTGGTGCAGGCCTACCATCTCAGCTCTCTGGGAGGCTGAGGCAGGAGGATTCAAGGGTCAGGCCCAGCCTGAGAAACTTAGCACCTTAGGGAGATCCTGTCTCAAAAGCAAAAACAATGGGCTGATGGAGCCTTCAAAATGAGCCTCCTACGTTTGGCAAAATATTTAATTAAGTGACTCCTAATGTGATGGTCATCTTGGTCGAGTGACTCCACGGGTCACATACAGTCCAGGGGCCCGACGTTCCCACCTGCAGTCCAGGGGTGAGAGCGGGGCCCCAAAGTCACCTCGGCCCTGATGAACGTGCCCTGCGTGTGCTTGTCCAGATGCCAATCAGAAGAACCCCTGTAACTAACGAGCTGAGTGACCCTGGGTAAGTCCCTTAACTCCCTGGGGCCTAACTCCCTCCTCTGTAAACACAAGGGGTTAGACCAGTAAACAGTAAAGCGCCTCTAATCCCCTGACCCTCACCTAAAGGCTACTCTTGGCCAACACAGGAGAGAAGGTAGGGAGCGCAGGAGGTGATGAGAGTCTTGCTATTAAAAGTAGGTAAGGGCTGGAAGAATAGCACAGCAGTAAAAGCGCTTGCCCACTTTACAGATGAGGACACTGAGGCACAGAGAGGTCCCGCGGCTCACCCAGTGTCACCTAGCTGGTAACAGTGGAGCTAAGGGCAATGCCAGGGATCTCCAAGGGTCTTTCTCTTAATCACCCTCCAGGGTCCTTCCAGTCCTTTCAGTGGTAGATCCCGAGATCAGCGCGTGTGAAGCCTGGGGTTTGATCCCCAGAACCATACACACCAAAAAAAAGGAAATTAGTCATACGGCCTTTCATTTGCTCAATACATTAGAAATCTCTAAGATCTTTTGTGCACGGTATCACATCTAAGCCATGTGTGGGATCGCCGATTCAAGAACCCAACTGGGGAAACAGAGGCACCCAAAGGCTAAAATTTAACCCAGAACACGATCAAATCAAAACCCGGGAACCTCACCCCTAGTTCAGTGTGTTCATAACACACTTGTCCCTAGAACAGGCTCTACAGAATCCCACCCTCGTCCCCACTCCCTGCCCCCAAAAGGCCCTGTTCTCAGGGCCGCCGAGCCCTGTCCTGGGCTCCACGGCATGTTGCAGTTATGCACAAAACTAACAAGAGGAAGAAGTCAGGTGTGGTGATGCAGACCCATCATCCCGGAACTCTGGGAGGCTGAGGCAGAAAAATCACAAGTTTGAGGCCAAGTGCCAGCCTGGGGAGACTTTGTGACTCAGTGAGACCCAGTCTCAAAATCAAAACTAAAAATGGGCTATGGATGTAGCTCAGTGCAGGGGCTCAATCTTCAGAACCATAAAAAATTATTAATAATAATCCTTTGAGGAGTTCTACAACTTGCTAGGGTGGACTTTTTTATTTAACAGGAAATCTTATAATCCTCTGAATTATTTCATAACATGAGTATATTTCAAGAACAGCTTAAGAGTGCGCAAGTTTCCTGGTGATGTCCAAGATTTTACACAATCACCCAAATGCACATTTGAGTCCACATGCACGGATGTGAAAGTGCTGTGCGTGTTCAGGAACATTTTCCAAGGCTGCAACTTATTTCTGGGGTGACGTTGTGTGCAGAGAGGTGTTATGCACTGGGAAAAGGAAGCGAGGGAAGAGGGAGGCACCGTCTCAGCTTTCCGCCAGCCAAGAGATCACCCGCTCATGGCTAGCCGATAACTAAGAGGTTGGCATTGTGCTAGGTTGCAGAAATACAAGAGTGACATTTACTCTGGGAGGCTGAGGCAGGAGGATTCCAAGTTCAAGCCCAGCCTCAGGTAACTTATGAACTTAACAACACCCTGTCTCAAAATTAGGGGGAACAAAAATAAGGAGAAGAAAAGAAAGAACAAGAATTGGGAATTGGGAATATAAAGGCCCTGGGCCCAATCCCAGTACTGGGGAAAAGAAAGAAAAAGAAACGCAGGCAGAGGCCACTGAGGAGTATACAGTCTTGTAGGAGAAAGACTCTTAATTGCAACTTTCCAGGTTTTGCTCACATTATTTGTTTTCTAAGACACTTTCTCAAGCATCCTCTCCCGGCAATCACAGACACCTACTACTATCCCCATTCTGCAAGTAAGGAAACGGAGGCTGCAGTTAAGGAAACTGAGCTGTCCAAAGCCACGTGACGACCCAACCAGGGGAACAGCAAGCACCTCGGTGCAGCCTTGCAGACGTGCCAGCACAGCTCTTACCCGGAGACTGTGAGAACCACTATGTGAATCGTAACCGGTGAAACCCGTGGCACTGGCTCCTCCGACATTATTGAATTGGGCACATGGCAGTCAGTAACGAGGGAGGGCCGTGACACAGGACGTGCCCTGGGCTTCCAGAGACACCAGGCTCTGTGGCTCACAGGTGGAGTACATAACTTCCCACAAATGTCGTGTGGCCTTTCAGAGCCTCAGTTCCCTGTGAACAGGAGTAATGGCCATTCTGCCCACTAGTTGCCAGAAGGTATAAAAAGGACAACGCACGTGAAGGTGTTTTGCAGATAGAAAAGGAATAACTGAACCAACGGAACGTGACCTCATAGGTGTGGGTCACAGGGCAGAGACAGGGCCCTCCTTCACGGGCGCTGACAGACAGTTTACAGTCGGGCCAACGCCACACTGGAGGAGGAGGCACCACGCCCATGCAGCAGCCAGGTGAGGCTCTGGCTCGCAACACACTCAGTCCTTGGCTATAAAGCTCTATGTCCGAGCACACTTGCAGGAAGAGCAAGACCTCAACTAACCCACGGCAAAGACGAAGCAGACAGGACCCACAAAGCCTGTGACCTGTGTGTGCAACTCCAAGGCTCCAAACAAATCTCTGCCAAAATTGGGAGTGGCAGAGATAATGGACATACACCATGTGGCCTCCAGTACCTCAGGCCCCTGGGACTTGAGCTGCTTCAGGCATGTGACACTGTGAATGGCTTGCAGAGGACGGTCCCTCTTCCAGTAGTTTAAGTGTCAGAGCCCATCTGTGTCCCCCAGGGCTGCAGCAAAAAAGGCAGTGTGTGTGTCCTGGGTAAGTAACGGAAAAAAGGCACAAGAGAGGCCTCCACAGCCACGCTGGCTCGGCTTTCCAGAGAAAGGGCCACCAGAGCACAGCAGGGCACCCTGCCTTAGCAGGGCACACAGCCCCGGCCGCCTCCGCACAGGGCGGCTGCCTTCCTGCCTGCACCCCACCTGGCCAGGCTGCAGCAGGTGAACGCTCAGGGCCTAATGGCTCTCCTGCCCTCCCTTCTCTTTCCTGAAGGTCACAGATAGAAAAGGAAGCAAGACGTAGAGTTACCTGCACACAGTCGGTGAACAAAAATATTTTACTGAAACTTTGGTCTTATACAATCAAAGTTATGGCACAGTAAGTGTCCTCGTGGACAGGCATATGTGTGCCAACAGGTGCCCGGGTGCACGCACACACGTGCACAACAGGCGGGCTCGTTTCCACGAGAGCGCATCTTTCCCCTGAGTGCAAAACACCCTGCTTATCCATGTCCTATTATACTGAATAGTGACAGCAGAGGTCATGCTGCGGGATGGATCAGAACTCTCCTCCCGAAGTCCGGCTTTGGGAGGTGACTGGGTCACAGGGGCACTGTGCTCACCAGTGGACTCAGCCACGGACGGCTTCCAGAGGCCTGGCTGGGGAGGCGGGGGGGGGGGGGGTAGGAGCCCCAGGGCATGACCTGGAAGGGTACTTCCTCCTCCCGGTGACCCCTTCTCTGTCCCCTTCCAGGCTTCCATGGGCTCCACAGCTTCCGTCTCTGAGACCCTCTGTCAGCCAGTTCTGCCTGAGAGCCAGCTGACCCAAATGACTCCTTTAAGCTGTGGGTGTCAGGCAGTGTGCAAAGCTGGGGTCTCTAGCCCCAGGGCCACGAGCTGCAGTGGAAAGACCCGGCCACAGGGGCGAAGCAGCAGCCACAGGTGAGCAGCAATCGAAGCTCCACCCGGTGTCAGCGTGCTCCGATCAGGATCTAATGCTGCTGTTGATTGACAGGAGGCGGGTCTTCCCTCCCAGCTTTCCTCCTACTGCTGTCCTCTGGGAACCTACTGCCTAACAAATACACCCCCGCCCCATCCCTCCGCCCTTAGGAGAATGGTCTTCAACTGAACCAGTTCCTGTTGTCAAAAAAGGCTGGAGAGCACTGATAGAGGGTGATCAGAAAAATGACTAAGCCAGTCTATAAAGAAGAAATGTATCAGATCACATGAAATACTGCTTTAAACAGAAAGTGTAAAATGCACAGTACTGAATATAAACCAAGAATGCCCCTCAATGTCAATATGGAATGAAGAATAAAAATCCAGATTGTATCGGTCTCGTGTCCAGATCCTCAGGACTGTGCTGTAGAAAACCAGCCTGTCCCATGATCCTAACGACACCTGCTACCTTAGAAGGGAACCCGAGTCCCCTGCATCCTCAGGCCAAGACAAGGGAACGAGGCTGCCCTGCAAGCAGCGTGAGGCTGGCCTGGGAATGGGACACGGGCTCAGCCCAGGGTTTATTAGACACAGCTTAACAACTCTGAGTTTACAAAGCTCAGCCAAACAGCACCAGGCTTCAGCATAAACTCTCGCTAACCAGCCCACATAGTTCCCATATGCTCCAAGACGCTGCCTGAGCCAACTCGGTACCTTATAATTATAAACACACGTCTTTCAGCTCTTCTGTGGATTCTTCCCAGGCAGAACGGAAATATGTCACTTAAATTAGCACTTGGAGTACAGAGCGGGTGCCAAATTTGGGTTAGCACAAACAGGGTAAATAAAACAGCACCAAATTAAACCGGTAAAATAAACTTCTTTATGCCCCAGTGGAAACTGCTAAGTCCGAGCTGAATGGCGGCTAATGGGTCTGGGAAAAGGGTTTCCCTGCAACCAGCGCTCTTGGCAGTGGAATCCAGGGTCCTCATCCAAGGGTCTCGAAGCAGTCTCTTCTGGCAAAACTCGAGTTGTGTGAAAAAAAAAAACCATGAGTCAATGCTATTTATTTTTTCCATCAGTTTTCTTCATCATTCCTTCCCAGTAATGTGGGGGAAGCTTTTTGTTGTATCCTTACATAACTTGTGAGGAATGGGAGAGATTTCGGAGGAAGAAATGAAGGCGCATAGGTACGATATCAGTTGGCCACAACCTCGGAGTTGGGAAATACTGCAGGAATCCGACTGGAAATGGTCCTGCAAATGCAAACCATTCTGCCTAATTCTGCATAATCACAACCACCACTGACTGAGTGCCTACTGTGTGCGGGGGTGGAGGTGGGGGGCCTACTGGATACTACCTCACTTCCTCCTGTGGGGCAAGAACTATCCTCTCAGTTTTACTCACACAGAGAAGGGGCTGTGCATCGCGGTGCATGCCTGCTAACCCAAATGTGAAAGGCTGAGGCAGGAGGATCACAAGGTCAAGGCCAGCTTTGGCCAACTTAACAACTCTCAAAATTCAAATTAAGAGCTGGGCATAGCTCAGGGGTCAGAGCACTTGTGTGGTACACACAAGGCCCTGGGTTTGATATCCTGGCACCACATAAAAATTAATCTAGTGTGTGGTATATGCCTATAATCCCAGTATTTGGGTGGCTGAGCCAGGAGGATTGCCATGAGTTTGAGGTCAGCCTAGGCTGTACAGTGAATTAAGGAACAGCCTAGGTTACAGATCAAGACTCCCCCTCAAAAAAAAAAAAATCAGATAAGGGGCTGGAGGAATGGCTCAGTGGTTAAAGCACTTGCATAGCAAGCGCTGAGTCAAGTGCTAAGTACCTGAGTTCAATTCCCCAGCACCACATAAGGTGGGCCTCCTCCTCTGTGCACATGCCTGTAATTCCAGCATTCAGGAGGCTGAGGCAGGAGGATTGCCATGAGCCCAAGGCCAGCCTGGGCTCCACAGTGAGTTTAAAAAAAAAATGGCAAAGAATGAAACTCAGTGGGAAAGTCCTAGGTTTAATCTCCAGTACCAGAAAGAACAAAAAAGAGGAGAACACAGGCAGAAAATAGAGCAGAGGACCGCAAAAGTAAAAGAAAGAAGTCATAGCAGCTGAATTTATAATGACACATACTGGCCATTAACAAGAGAATCGCTGGATCAATTGTGACAGTTATCCAACGGGATACTAGTTGGCAAAGAACAAGGATCCGCTACTGATACAGGCATTAATTTGGAAAAATCTTGAAGCCTTTTTGCTGAGTGAAAGAAGCCTTGCAGATGAGAGGACCATTCTGCTTGATGCCATAAAACAGGTAAAACTATCACAGGTAAAAGGAATCCTCAGTGTTAAAATACAGCACAGGGGTTGTTTCTAGAAGGGTGAGTAGACGCGGCAATCGGCTGAGAAGGAACAGGAAACTTTACAGGTGAATCTGTCAGGGGAATTAGTTTGCAAAGTCTGTCTTACCCCTAAGATTTACGCCGTACGCTATATGTAAATTCTACCTTGGAAGATAAACAGGGACTACGGACAAAGGTTGAGCTCACGCGGATGATGTGCACACAGGTCCGGCGAGGCCACTCTTCCGCGGACTGACACCTACCAGCTGCTACGGTTGCATCGAAGATTGATGTGTAAATAGATAAACAGGCACGTGAGAAGAAGAGCTCTGGGAGACGCGACCGGGGGCCTGGGAGCTCAGGACGCGGGCTCCCTGCGCGTCTGAATATTTTCACAGTAGATTGTTGCGAACCAGCAGAAGGACAGAAGGAAATAGAACAGGAAGAAGAAGTTAGGAAGAAATAAGGCCAGGACGGGGAGGGGAGCTGGGATCTGAAGTCCAGGGAAGGAGAGGGGGACGAAGATGAAGCGGGAGACGGCAGACAGTATGAGCAGAATGCACGGAAGGGAAATCTCAAGACAAGGACAGGACAGGGAGACCGGGACGAGGGCAGCGTGGGCGACACTTTGGGGAGCAGGAGCCGGGACGTAGCAGACAGGCCGGCGGGGTGGGCGCAGCAGCGTCTGTCCGGGCCCCAGCGGAACCACCGCGGGCTGCTGTGCTACGTGCGGGTGCTGGGTGCCCGGTTGGCATCTAAGGGAAGCGACTCCAGGGTCTCCTGCATTAAAGATGCCGAGTTGTCAAGCCGGCAGGCCAGCGGCACCGTGGTCTTCTGAAATGGTTGTCAAGCTTTATTATTTAGCAATGAATTCTTAGAAGTAAAAACATCAGATTGTAAGTTATTTTTCAAAAATGTAACAGGCAGGGGCTGGAGGAATGGCTCAGTGGGAAAAGCACTTGATGAGCAAGCGCTAAGTCAAGCGCTAAGTACCCGAGCTCGATTCCCCAGCACCACATAAGCTGGGCATGGTGCCACATGCCTGTAATCCTAGCACTCGGGAGGCTGAGACAGGAGTATTGCCTGGACTACATAATGCATGGGGACCAATCTGGATGACAGCAAGACCCTATCTCAAAAAAGAAAAAAAGAAAAAAGAAAGAAAGCATCACCAAGAATATTTTCTGAGTTGACGCGACATACGCAGATGTTAAAACCTAATTATGTTCCAGGAATATTCAATAAAAACCAAAGTATCACCAGATTTTCCATCTCAGCATTAAATTTCAGAATGCATGGGTGATCTCTAAGTAATTTTAAGTAGAAAAGGGTAGGACTCGCAAGTTTTATGACCAATATTTTCTAAGTATACAGAAAAGTTGCTGGCCAGAAGTGCTGAAGTGGCTTGTTTTCTGACTGGACATGTATATATATATTATTTTCAGGGTTCCAAGGAGCAGCCCCTCATAACTCAGATCATAGTTAACAGAATTAACAAACAGATGATTTTTTTAAAAATGTTTTTCTTTTCATGAGACAGGGTCTCACTCTGTAGTCCAGGCTGGTTTCCAACTCATGGCAATCCTCCTGCCTCAGCCTCCTGAGTGCTGGGATTACAGGCCTGAGCCATCATATCTGACTCTAAAAAATAATTTAAATATGAACTAGAAACACCTCTGCCAGGGATAAAGGGAAGGGAAGGGAGGGATCCAGAGAGACAGAGAGAGGGAAAGAGAGAGAGCCTTACACTGAATGAGGACACAACATTCAGCCCTACCCAAAGTGGCAAGTTTCAAAACCATGGGAATCCGGGCCTGTGGCACTGCCTTGTAATCCCAGGGCTCTGAAAAGGCCAAGGCAAACGGTCTAGGCTCCAGCCCAGCCTGGAACTCGCGACTCAGCATGACCCTGCCCCAAAAATATAAAAGTAAGAAAGGGCAGGGAGCTTTGGCTCAGTGCAAAGGCCCTGGGTTCATTCCCCAGTACTGGGGGTAGAACACAGGATGAGAATTATCCATAACTGTGTACTAATAAGTCCTAAAACCATTCTTCCTAGGAAAATACTGTCAAAATAAAACTTCTTCTGAAAGTAGAATCGTAAACAGACCAACGATTCCCAACTGAAAGTGTTTTATGTGGCTTTCCGTGAGCCAAGATCACGTGTGGTGAGCTTGTGGCAGAAAACGCAGGAGGCCAAGGAAAGGGGTCACCACCAAGTCCAGAGAGCCAAACAGCCGCTGGGGAGCTGCAGTGCCCCGTGCCCTCCTGCCCGGTCCGGGCTAAAACACACAGTTGGTTTCGTGTTAGGGCCCCAGGGTACCAGGGCCAGCAGCTCTGGAGCCGCCTCTGACCAACCCCCACTGCGTTGGCACAGTCTGATCAAGTGGATGGAGTCTGGCCATCGCCCTCTGACAGGGACAGCAGAGGTCACCCCAGGGTCTGCAAGCCCGAACTCTGATCCTCGCCGGCCTCTAAATATATATAGCTTTAATACTCTCTTGGGGACGGCTTCTAGCGCCAGCCTTCTGTGCCCACGCCAGGCCCATGTCTACAACCCTGCGACTCCGTGAGTGAGCGGCCCTGCTGGCTCCGAGAGGAGCGTCCTCCGTGCACACCTGTGCTCCTGCCACCCCAGCCCTCCTCTCCACCACCACCGTCACCACCAGAACACAGGACGCAATCAGCGTGGGACAGGACCGCGATGGGTGTAGGCTGGCAACGCTGCAAGCCACAACTCACAGTAGCAGGCGGAGGGACAGGGACCCAGGGCCCCGAAGGAAGGGAGTGTGGAAGAGGCTGGACCAGGCAGAGTCCATCCAGGAATCGAAATCGAGCGTCCCTGGGTTATCTCCCGCCCTACATCCAGGCTCAGAGCAGACCAGCCTGCAGGAGAAAGATGGGGTGAGCACGTTTGGTGGCCAGGTGACAGGGCCTCGCATGACCCCCGTGTCACAATTCCGGCGATCCCTCCACATACACTCCGACGGGGGACGTTCTGCTGCCTTCTCGTTTATCTGCAGCTCTTTCTGGGTTGTGTTTCAGAGTGTCATTTAATGTCACTTTATGACTCCCTGGTTGTAAGTGTCGGCATATTACCAGGGCTTAGAGATTTACAGCCTATTTTAAACTCAGATAATGATGTTTAATTTGTTATTGGCTGTGTAAAGGTTAACAAAGAAATAACTCAAATTATCGTCTCAGGGATAACACATTACAACGGGGCAATTATGCCCGGTACCTGGCATTACACAAAAGATTGATATCTCGTTACAGGAGTGCGCGTGAGTTCAGATTTCACAGCATGGGAAAGGCCCTCCCCACCGCCTGTTTGAATAAACAAGTAGCAGGCCCTCCTGGCACAGCCACGGGGTAACTCGCAGGGCCCCCCAAAAACCACCACAACAAGCTTCTCAAGGAAAGGGGACATGCGCATGCAGCAAGATTTTCATGTTAGAGCTGCACAAAATGCAGCATCCCAAAGAAATGAGATTTACACTGCTGAAGTGCAGGGCTGGCCTCCTTCTCAGCACACCCGGACAATGCCAGCCCAAAGCAGAGCAGATCCGGCAGGTCCCGCCCAGAGGGAGCCAAACAAACAAAACAGCCGGGCCAAGTCGTCATTAAACTGTCTCCGAAGTGGGAAACGAACAACGGTCTCTCCCAACCACGACTGTTTTTTTAATCTCTTCTCCTCAAGACACCTCACCATGATAGTCTGGTCTGGGTTCCATGGATTTGGGTACCAAGAGAATTATAAATAAATAATAATTTTTAAAAACTCATCAGATAAATACATATTTGATTGCCCCAGCCCTCACTTCCCAGAATCAACTAACAAATATAGTATGCCTTGGGGCTGGAGGAATAGCTCAGCAGTTCGAGCACGTGCCTAGTAGCACAAGGCCTCGAGTTCAATCCCCCAGCACCACGTGAGTCAGGCATGGTGGCACATGCTTGCAATTCCAGCACTCGAGAGGCTGAGGCATGAGGACTGCTGTGTGTTCAAGACAGCTGGGCTACAGAGTGAGTTCAGGATCAACCTGGACTACAGATATATATCTATACAACATGTCTTCTGAAAACCTTCAACTGATTAAAACCCGATTTATTTATTTATTTTTAAGAGACTTTTTCTCTTCCCGCTGCTGTCTTGGTCTTTCTACATCTGGGTGTTTAATTTTCTCGCTCGGTTACCCATAAACTGCTTTCTTTTAGGCTCTGGCTCTGGTGCCATCTCTCCTTCCTCCTTCCCTCCCGCCTTCCTGGGCCTGTCCTACATCCCCCTTCCCACGATCCAGTCCTCCTGCTACCCGTGCAGCCCGCGCACCCACTTCTCCGTCAGCTTCTCTGTCACCACATTTCAGCAATCCTCTTTCCCTTCCCCACAACTTCCTTTAGTCCTAGTCGCATGCCTCAAAATCTTTTTTGGACCAGGACATCTACACAACACTCCTGATGTGCCCAGCAACTTAGCAAGACTCCATCTCAAATCAATAATAAAAAAGGACTAAGGATGTATATAGCTCAGTGCAAAAGCCCTGGGTCAATCCCAGATACCACAAAAAACAACAACAAAAAGCCCTGATGTAGAGCCTACTTGGGTCACTCAGCCTCAGAATTAACCACAGCAACACCAGCAACTCAAAACTCTTAGGTCCCTCTGCCTTCAAGGCAAACACAGGGCAGCCACAAACTCACGCATGCAGGCCAGAAAAGCTGCAGAAAGCCCACAGCTACTATGCTAGGATACCTGCAGAGCCCTGGATCTCCCAAAAGTAGAGTCAAATGACAGTAGCATACTCCCACTAGCTATTGGGATAGGCCGGGCCTTCTGGGTGACTCTGTCATCAAAGGGTAGGACAGGGTTGTTACCAGCCACTTAGGATAACAATTCTTTTGCTCTCCTATGACTAAATAAAAGGAGGCCATTGAATATGGTAAATAGGTAAAAGCATTCATACGAAGCCCGCTCCAGGGGAGGAGGAGGGTCCCATTGGCATCAAATGGCCCACTCCCTGTACAGGAACACGAAGGTCTTTTATTGCAAGAAATAGAATGGAAAGGAGAAATATGGGAAGACTGTGTCCATTTCCACGTTTATTTTCTCCCTTTATGCCATCCGCAGTGCCTTCTCTTTAATTCAGTGGGATAAAACCGACTTCCTGCAGCCAGCGTCCACATGGTCTGACATTGGGCTGAGAAGGACCCGATGGCTCTGTGCTCAGCAGGTGTAGGGGTGGTGCCTGGAGGAGCCATTTCTCTCTAAAAGAACAAATCTAGCTTACATTTATTTGTTTATTTATTTTCCTAGAGATCAAACAAATCCAAGGCATCACACTAAGCTACACCCCCAGACCCACCTTTTTTCCCTTTACTTTTGAGGCAGGGTCTCACTAAGTTGCTAAGGGTGGGATTGAACTTGCCATCCTCCTGCCTAAGCGTCCCAGAGTACAAGGATTACGGACCTGCATCACCAAGACAATTAACTTTTAAAGCTTAAATTTGCCATGATGCTGACAGCGTGGTGTGCACAGTTTTCTGCTTAGGTATCAGGTGCTGTTGTTCTGTTGGTGTTGTTGTTGTTTTGGTTCACCCAATTGACAAAACAATACAGATGCCAACAGCACAGCATCAACACCATGGAGAGGCACTCAGGAAGCACAGACAGATTCGATGTGGTTATAAGTCTTGGAAAGATGGACAGATAGACAGATGTGATCCCTCTTGTCTTGACACCTACAGCCAGAAGGCCACCCTCAGTAGCCACATTCCTCATGTGAGGCCACATGGCATGAGAAAAACAGACACATTCCATAAGTAGCCTCTGTTGGCACACAAATGACCCCACTGTTCATTTGCTCCTTTAATGACTGGCTGTGCCTTGGCCTGTAACTCCCAGTAAACAGACGTGTTGCTACTGCACAAGGATGTGTAGGTTCTAGCAATCTTGAGCGTCACATCAGGAAGCCAAGCCCAGATGACACTGTCACAGGGAAACGCTTGAGTGTCACATCGGGAAGCCAAGCCCAGATAACACGGTCATAGGGAAACACTTGCATTAGTAGGCAAACTAACGTTGGGCCTTTGGAACTGAAATATCAACAAAAGGAAAAAACAAATTTTCAAATTGTTCTTCCCCATGGACATCAGCCAGCCGTTTGTTCTTTAGCCAATAACAATCAACAGGCAAGACACAACTGTAAAAATGCCAGCGAAAGGGCAAATCCAATAGATAAAGAAAAGCCTAGGTAATATGGATGAACCACCAACGGTGTCACTGAGCAAGGTGAGTGACCTCTCTCAGCAAGAGTAGGAAACTGGAGTAGTATTCAGATCCAGCTCAATAACAGTCTAGAACTGCTAACCTACACCTCAGATAAACAGTGGCTTTAAGTGGGAGATTTTGAGCCTGAGACACAAACATTACGACATCCAAGAACCTGAAAAGAAGTCCTAAAACATAACTCAATGTGCACCAAGTAAGTACGCATGTAGCGCAGGCACCATGTTTAATACCGGCCCAGTGTGCTTCAAATGGCCAAAGCCCACCACACCTTCACCCAAGACTGAAAGGAGAGGCCAGGGGAGCAGGGACCCACGTGTACAAGGCCATCTCCAACCTCTCTGAAAGATCTGCACAGTAAGCCAGCCCCATAGTGCTGGCCTGAACTCCCAGCACTCCAGGGGCCAGAGACAGTAGGGCCAAAAGTTGGGGCCCAGCCAGAGCAACTTGGTGAGACCCTATCGCAAAACCAAAAATTAAAAAAAAAAAAGAACTAGGAGTGTATGTAGCTCAGTGCAAAGCTCCTTGGCTCGATTTTCCATACCACAAAGTAAAATAAAATATAAAAATGTGCATCGACTGAGGGGGAATAGAGGAGGAAGGAGCGAGAAGGGTGAGAGGGGAAACGGAAGAGCTGGATGTAAAGAGCTGTCTCTTAAGATCGCGGAGCGGATCTGCACATGTTTAGCCCATGTTGTTAGCGGCTGGTCTTAGCTGGTGGGCTACTCGTTCTTATACTACCTATAATGTTGAGTAATCTCTCATTAAACATGGAATATTATAAAAGGAACTTGGTTTCTTTACATATGGGGAGGGCCATTCTGGAGACCGAACCCAGGCCTTCTCATGGAACTATATTCCTACCCCTTTATGTTCTGTAAATTAAGAAAGCATCTTCCTAATTTGCTCACTTGATTGTGATCCTCCTACCACTGTACCCACCTTATGTATATTAAAAGGAAAAAAAAAGAATTGTCCTACCTATTCCCCGGTACCCACTCCCAGGCAGCTTCCAGATCCCAAAGATGCTGATCACACAGGGGCACCAGAGATGGGCGGGTGGTGGGCCAAGGGACCTGGAATACACCCAACTCCCTGAGATCGTTATGGAGAAGGAGAGCACTTCCCTCTCGGAAATTTGACAAGCACAGGGACCTCAGTGCCACTCACTTTAGCAGAGAGAGGAAACAAAAGAAGGGTCAAGAAGAGAGAAAAGGGACCCAGCACCTCCCGCCAGGAAGCCATGCCGGATGCTCCCCGAGCCAGGAGCCCAGCTTGGGGCTGAACCTCAGGTCTGTGTGTCCGAGGCCAGGCCGATGAAGGACCGGCTGGGACGGGCATGATGGGGCAGAGAGTGGGCCGCTGCTCGGGAACTGGAGCCGACTCTGCTGCTCGGTTCTTGGATACAAGTGTGAGGGGGGGAATTATTGACGAACTACTTTGTCATCATTAAGAGTACCGCTGACACACTCACAGCAGGCCCACTGCGAGGCGGTGGCCCGCTCCACCAACGCCTGTTGTAGCCCCGACATGTGCTGCGCATTAGGTGAGGTGTGTAAATTATGACAGCCCATCTCGGCTCAGGAGGCCGGATCGCAGCGCTCTGCACCTTCTCCCCTTGTGCTGTGTCCCGAACCTGGCCTCCCAGCCAGGGCGCTCCTCCTCAGAGACAGCGTTAACAGTCAGGGGCTTGCTGGAGTGAATATTGCAGGAGGGAAACAGGGAGGGAATTAGACTTCTCCTGCAGGCTTTGCAGGGCTGGGTGGGAAGTACATAATGAGGGTACTAATGGGCCCCAGCTTCCCGGCTGCGCCTCTCCCCAGGGTGAGGGGCAGGGCTGCCCAGGTGCCTCCAGCCAGGAGGCAGGATGGTCAGGTATCCTACAAAGCCTGTCCTGGACAGGGCAGTCTGGCAGCCACCTCCTTTTGGAAAACCACCTCCCTGGCGAAGCACCAGGAGGAGGGTTAGGGAAAATGCAAAGTGCCCTCTCTGCCAGCAAGAGTTTGGCTCCCCAGGGGCCCAGAGGTTGGTACCAAAGCTCTTTGTCTCTGAAACTCCCTCCGTGTTTCACATCTTGTTAGGAGACACACTCCCCTCCCTCTGCACCCCGGACTTTCAGTCTTAGGTGTCGTTCTGCAGTTGAATTAGCATCTTTCCTACATCCAAGGGCCTTATGACAATCCTGACACAAAAAAAAGCCAACGATTAAAAACTGCTCAAGATAAAAATCCTCACATACAGTTTGTTGTTACTATGGCCCAAGCCTGTAACCCACGTACATGCTGGCTTTACCTGGAACACGAGTGAAGAACATATCTCAAACCTACCTTGGGTAAAATGATTGCCACCCCCCACCCCCCCAAAAAAAAAAAGAAAGAAAGAAAGAACTGGGTAGAATCAATTTCATCATGATTTGTATTGAAAGCCAACTTCCGAGCTGTACCTAGAGTGCAACTTACATCACTTCAGAGAAAGCACGAACATCAAAGTGGTCCCTTTCCGAAGGCTATCTATAAAAACTATTCTGCCAAAATTAAATGCATCCTTTTACAAAAAAAATAATAATAACAAATAAAAGTCCCTTAAAAGACATCTAAGCCCCTGGACATTTCAAACATTATATTCATAACTAGGGCTAAGAAGTAGTGTCCCAGCTCAAGCAAGTCCCGTTCCATCTCCTCACACAGCAGCTGTTCCAAGAGTAAAAGAAAACCATCTCTAAGTTTCTGTTTGCCTAGAACAACGGGATCCATGTCAGGCAGGGCAGGTGACACCAAGATGACAGTCTAGGCACAGGGAGGAAGCGACCTCCCCGGAAACACAAGTTCAACGGCAAAAATAGAATTCAAGATCCCGCTCGATGCTACCCACCGCGTCAGGGGAGCCCACGCAGCCCTGGGAGGGCATTCCCTGGTTGGCAGTGAACAGCTGGGCTGGGGTTTTGGGTTTTTCTTAGTGGTGGTTTCTATATGGACATCGACAGCAACGACTCTATTATGAGCATGTTAATGGAAAGTTTAAAATGATACTGGGAAGGACTCACGCTTTTGATGTCACTGCTCTAGAGCGTAAGTCTCTCCCTCAGGGGCCACAATTCCATTTATCATCTTGAAATGATCAGGCCCTCTGTGTGGCTAGCATATCTCTATTGCTAGTCTGATTTTTCCCTGCACAAGAAAAAAAAAATCTTCTCTGCCAAATAAAGACTCACCTTGATAAAGGGCTAGCTATCCTTGGGCATGAATGTTAGAAATGTTAAGCTAAAACAAAGCCAGGTGTGGCGGGACACACCTGTAATCCCACACTCAGGGCCAGCCTGGGCTATATAATGAGTTCAGAATCACCCTGAGACCCTGTCCTCCCCGCCAAAAAATAATAATAATAATAATTAAAATATACTGTAAGTAAGACACATCATCAAGAACCTGGGACCCAGCTTAGTGGTACAGGTCTGTGATCCCAGCACTTTGGAAGGCTGCAGCAGTTCACAAGTTCAATGCCAGCAAAGGCAATTTAGCAATCTAGAGAGATGCTATTTCAAAAAATAAAAAAGGACTAGGATGGAGTTCACTGTGAAGGCTCTGAGCTGGATCCCCAGGACCACAACAAGAAAGAGAGAGAAAGAGAGCGAGAGAGAGAAGAAAAGAGAGAAATGGAAAGAAAGGAAAAATACCTGGGCCAGGTGATTCTTCTGTGAAACGTTGGTTGTAATTACATAATTACATCAGGGGCAGACAATGAAGCAGGGGGCGAAAAACAGAACTGAGCCATGAACACAGCACCCTGGACACAGGCCACCCCACTCTCTGCCTCCTGCATATGCATCCGGAGATGCATTTTACAAAGACCCCGTTAAACACCCCTAATCCATAAATCCGAATTTTGGGGATTTTATTAGTATACATTTGTAATGTATAGTAACTACATTCATCTCAGGGAATTGTTACATGTATACACATGCATATGTAGCAATTATCGAGCTATTATTTAAAATTATGCAGGTGGTATGTATATGTATATGGCATCTTGATAACCTTACTCTCCCTTCTCCTCTTTCCCCGTGACCCCTCCCATCACCACAAAGTCCACCTCCCTTTGACATGCTCCAAAATCTGAAACACATGACTCGATATCACCCAAAAAATGTGGGATTTAGGAGCATTTGAGATTTTGAATTTTCAGGCTAGTAATACTCTGCCAAGTAATATTTCTGCAAATATTTCAAGATCCCTGAAACTCAAAAATCTGCAACATTTCTGATCTCAGGCATTTTGGATAAATGATGGCCAACCTGTAGTCATCAGCGATACATGTTCCAAACGTTTTCCCACACTGCTAGAGAGCTCCATAATTCTGTGGGTGCATCTGTGTGTGTTTGGAGATGGACCCCAGAGCCTTTGTACTAGGTTACACCCTCAGACTGTAATTTGAGTTTTGATTTTGAGAAAGGGTCTCACTATAAATTGCTAAACTGCCCAGACTGGGTGGAAATGTTCGGTCCTCCTGCCTCAGCCTCCCAGAGTGCTGGGATGACAGGCCTGCACCACCAGGTCAGGCAGTTCAGTAATTCCTTCCTGGGAGCTGTGTACAGGTGTACTCAGTGGCTGTGTTCATGTTTTCCCAGTTGTTCCCCATTTGAGATTGTTAAGTTGCTAGGTTGTCGCTGGTCCTGCTAATAAACAATAAAATGAACTTCTTCGTGGGTGGAGAGGGAGGTTGTTTTTTGTTTGTTTGTTTGTTTCATTATTTTCCAGGAGCCTGCGTTTAACTGAACAACCTCGCTTAACTTCTTGGGTGGGGATCTGTCCCACCCCATTAAGATAGGATTTTAACTTGGGCATTGTATCTTTTCAAAACCAAAGTAATTTCTCTTCCTAGTAGAGGACACAGGATTCTGCAGAAGGCCCACGGCAGGTCTACTCAATGCGTGTTTCTGTCCACGTCAGCAAGCATGAGTAAGCGTGGCCTCACCATCACGAGAACGGGCCTCCCAGCTGACGGGGGTTGGTTTTCCAATAATGACCTCTCCTGTGATCTGGTCATTTCTCATTCCAGATGTCTTAGGATGGGATCAAAAGAGACAGAGCCTGGCCTTTGAGGGGCTAGGTGGACACTGTGCTTTGTGCCCAGCCTTCTGCGCCGACTCACCACACAGCCTTGACCAAGGAGGCCTTGGTGTACTCTGCAGCCTCCAACACTTCGCCTGTAATCCTAGCACTCTGCAGGCAGGAGGACTGCAAGTTCAACCCAACTACACAATTTAGCAACTTAGCAAGACCCTGTCTCAAAATCAAAAGAAAGAAAGGGAGAAAGAAAGAAAGAAAGGGAGGGAGGGAGGGAGGGAGGGAGGAAGAAGGAAAGAAAGAGTTGAATCCCTATTTCAGCATCAGTTCCTGGGGGAGCGCAGGTGTGATTCACTCATCCTAAACTGTGTATGCTTTGTTCTCCACTTAGTTTGAGTGGTTACTTGAAAATCATCTAATCTAGGGTTCACCCAAAGCAATCACGTAGAACAAAAGAGAAGGAAAGTTGGAATCCAGACTACAGGGAAAGGTTACCCCAAGATTACCGAGAGTCCTGAGAAGTCAAAAAGACATCAAGGTGTATATATGGAGTCACTCAGAGCCTCTGGCCATGAGGCAACAGCCAGGACACAGCTCCGGGACCAACCTGGGCTCCAGATCAGACTCAGATCTTGACCCCTAAGAGGAACCATCACTTTCTACTAAACGTGCCACTTCGTGGACATACACAATACACACACACACACACACACACACACACACACACACACACACACACAGGTGCCCACACGCATCATGGAGAATGCAGCTCCCAACTACACACCTCAGTCCAGCCTGTTCTAATTTTTTAAAAAGTACAATATCATAGCTTCCCCTCAAAATAATAATAACAATAATTTTACCAGATATTTCAGCAGTTCTCCCTGAAAGAGAAGTCATCACTGCATAGTTTCCAAATGAAATAGTTTCAATGTCCTACATTTGGGCTGCTCACAGGCTAATATTTGAACCCACTTGGGAGATTCTGCCCCAATTCCAGTGCAATCATCATGGCCAGCAGGGCCTGGGAGATCCTCGAGGTCAATATTCATCTTCACCAGGAGGGTGCAGGCCGGACTGCAGTGACACGCACGCGGGGCCCTTTTGTCCAGCAGAATTCACCCCGAGCACCACCTGTTCCCGCTCAAAGCACCAGGCCGGTCTTCAGGAACGCGACAGAAATCACGACGTGCACAAGGCTTGCATGCATCCATTTTCTCTTTCCTTTTCAGTGCGTTCACCTTTCACATTCGTTCTCTTCTGCGTTTGAGCAATAACAGTGCAAAACACGTTCCGCCTTTATCACTGTACCTGGGAGGGTCTGCAGAGGTCGTGTTCCATGCCCATTAGGTTAATGCTTAAGCCACTGGCTGAAGAGTTCGTGCCACACCAGACAGACCAGGGGCTCCGGAGGACCCAGCCCTGCGGCTGGCCCAGCAGCCTCCTGGGTTCACCACCAAACAGATAACAAATTAGTAGGGGGAAATCCCTCTGTTGAAAAATAAGCACGTTCAATCAGGATAAGAATTAGAGCTTCTTGTTTTTTTTTTTTTTTTCCTTCTGGCTGAAATTCTGACATCATTACTAAATGGAGAATGTCTTATCATCTTTGCTTGTTCACATCCCAGCCATCACGTGTTGCCTTAGAAACTAAACAGAAAGTGGGCGTGGGGGTGGGGGGTCTGCTATTTTAAAATACAATTTACTGCCCATCCCCAGAATAACCAAACTTGTCTTGGCCCTATTTATCAACCTCCCCAACAAAACAAAGGCAAAAAATCTAACATTCGAATAAAAATACCACAGACAACGTGCGGATAAAACCACAGGCCAAGGCAGCTACGCCTGAAGTTGTGATCACAAGCCCCAAACCAAGAAACAAATTGTTGATGACTGATGTATATTCTGAAATGTTTCCTGCCCAATATCCTCCGAAGTCCCGGGAGCTTTACTGGACACATGGAAAATTTCAAGTTGAGCCATTTTTAAGTTATCCATGAGTGAAAGGGAAGGAGAAAAAAATGCAAACATATGCACAGAGGGAGTTTGAATTGGTTATAAAAGAAGAAAAAGTCACTCTGCTCTTTCTTCATGATGGCTGAGCATACTTTTTTGGGTAAGGAGAAGAGGCCCACCTTTGCGCTGAAGCCAATAACAAACTTACTCTGCACAGCCTATAGAATGGAGCACCAGGGAATTCTTAAGGCAGATGTATTTAGAACTGCAAAACCAGAATCACCAGACACAAATCAGATTCCAGTGCACGGTGACAAATGGCCACAAGTATAGCAAAGCACATACTTAGTATCCGTGAACCAAAATTTTAAAAAATTAGGCTTTTAGAATTATTTGCAAGCATTGAGTGCAAAAATCATCACCCCTACCAAGGCAGGTGGCACTGAATGAAGTCCCAACAGTGCCCAACACTGGCTACAGGGGGCTTGGCTGGGTTCGCCCCGCAAACGAAAGGTTTCCGAGTGGTCACACAGGACGTCCATGCGGGAGCTAACGTGGTCTAGCAATGGAGTGCCAGGGACAGCCGGGCAGCGAGGTGCAGACGTTCTGGAGGGTTTTACTGGAGGAAGAGGGCGTAACAAGTGAAGCCGAGGGAAGAGGACAGAACCCGGTGCGGTGCAGGGGAACACCCTCTGCAGAAATGTAGCTGCTGGCCTGGCTCCACGACTCCTCCACCAAGAGGGAAAACACGCATTAAGGATGGAGGAGAGAAGCCAGGACCCGGGCTGGATGCCCTCCCCTGGAGACCGCTGGCGAGACTCCCGGGACAAAGGAACACGGCATGGAGGAGAGGGGTAAGAGATACGCTTCCCCAGGAAGGGAAGAAACTCCGCTTTTGTAAATAAACTTGTCTCCGAGAGAGGCCACACATCACAAGGAAAAGCCGGGGCACCCGAAAGGGACTCTGAGGCTGCGGTGGCCCCTCGCCCCCTGGGGAGCCCGTCCAGAGGGGAAGGGGAAACCGATATCAGCATTGCCTGGCCCTGGCAGCTTCTTCCCCCTTCCTCCCGACAGAACTTTGTGCATATGCTTACGAGGGGCCTGCTGTTATCGGTCTAATGAGCTAACTCTGAAATCCGAGCTAAAGACAGCTCCCTAGCGGCTGCTAGCTGCTCCGGGCCGTCAGGGCGAACCTCTGCTGACAGCTCGGAACGGCACAACGCACGGATTTATTTCACAGACAGCCACAGACAGGAATTTAGCACCCTGTGCTGGCCTCCTGCTTAGCGGAGAAGGTGTTAAAATGCAGCCACGCCGAGCTCTCCCTTGAACAAAACCCAGTAGCGACTGATCAAGCGGTCACTCGTTCCGGCAGAAAACACCCAGCTGAGCGCCCCCCTAGAGGGAGCAAGAATCTGACAGCTGCTGCCGGGCTGTCCTGCCGCCTCCGAAAGCTCTAAATATTTTGCATGACCTTTCAACTTCCAAATTAATTGATTTCTAAACAACGGCAAATGTTATTTATTTATTTATGACATCTCGGAATGCCTTCCCCAGAAACTGAGGGCGCGGTGCTCCTAAGAACATTTCCCTGACGCCTGCAGGGGAGACGGCAGTCGCAGAGGGTGGCTCTCCTCCCTTCTGCACAGGGGCTGGGCACCATGCGGATGGAGCCCTTCACCCGCCCACAGGAAGCAATCCCGACACTTGTCCTTGCTGCCTAAGGGGAGCGTGGAAACTCTTTCGAAGGTGTGTCCTGGTGTGTGTGCTTATGCAGGCAAGCAGGTGCCTAGGTGTCCCTCAGGGAACGGCCACCCTGCTACCCAGAGCTGATGCGCAGCATCTCCGCCGCTGCTCTGAACCCCAGGCCAGCACCCAACGGCTGATCCGCTCTGCTCTTTAAGGGCAGAAGTTAACTGTACGGAGCAGAGCAACTGACGTCGCAGCCTGGTGACTTGTGCTAGTTCCCAAGACGTACAGCTGGTAGCAGTGCTGATACTGATTACCTGCTATCCTCCGCTCACCCTCTCTGGTTTTTACACACAGGATGACTTCCCAAAACAACCAACTTGTTCAAGAGAGATGAGAAGAAAGGAAGAGGAGGAGCGGAGGGAGAAGAACCAATCACAGAACCCATTTCCTACCCTATTTCCTGCGCTGGCAGTAAGTATCCATTCTCTTGTTCTAGATTCCATTTCCAACGGCCTCAGGTCCTGTCTTCACCCGTTGTATTCCCAGTAAGTACAGTTCTTAGGATCCTCTATCCTGGTCTCAACCCTTACCACAATAATAGAGACTGACCACTGGACACTGTCCTCTGCGGTGACCACCACCACCCAGCGATGCTGAAAGCACACACATCAAAGCATCAACACAAAACTCAGCTTCTCTGGTGGGTCTCTGGTACGTGGACACCTTAACACACGAGGACGGCACCACCCACTGAAAGGATCTGGGCCTGAACCAAGTCCGTGTTTTACTGCCACCACCCTGGGGATCCCTTCCCGATGGGATTCTCCAGACAACAGCAATCTTAAGACAGAATAACACTTATTTAGATTTTTTTTCTTTTAAAGCAATGTGTCACCCTATTCCTGGCATATGTGTGAGGCAGAAATATGGTAAACTCATTCATAAACAGATGCCTAGGCGAGCGCCCCCTCAGAACTCCCCTCCTCGAGGGTCACTCTTGTCCCTCCCGACTGTGGGAAAGTTATAAAGGGAGCCAGAGCTTCGGAAAACGGAAGTGACGCAAGAACTGTCATGACCACTGGGAAACCGCACCGAAGCACTCCTATCCCAAGACAGAAGAAGAAAAAAAAACCTCAGAACCTGTTTATTTTTCTCCTTCTGCCTCTTTGCAAATATATGTTTTCCTTGAAGTCTTGGGTCATGGATTCTGCTTAAAGAAATGAGATTTAATTTTCTGCCCCTAAAGGTAAAAGGTAGGCAGGGGTTGGGGTAGGGAGAGAAGAAGCCACAGGTAGGCTGTCCTGGAGGCACTTTCCATAGATATTCCTATTAACACAGGGAGAATTAGGGTGAGTGCTTTTTTTTTTTTTTTGCAGTACTAGGGATTAAAATCAGGGCCATTGTACTGAACTACATCCTCAGCAGCCCCCAACTTTTTTTCTTTCAGACAAGATCTCACTAAGTTGCTAAGTTGCCCAGGCTGAGCACAGACTTGCAATTCTCTGACCTCGGCCTCCTAAAATTCTAGGAACACAGACCTGTGCCACCAGGCTCAGCTAAGTACATTTTCACTTATATCAAAACAAGGATTTGTAGGAATACTCTACAAAGAAAAATGCAAGCTGGATCTGGTGAGACAAGCCTGTAATCTCAGCACTCTTGAAGGCAGAGGCAGGAGACTCGCTGGTTTGAACCCACAGTGGACATCTTAGCAACTGGTGGACTCTGTCTTGGAAATAAAAAAGTGGGATAGGAGGCTAGGTATGTAGCTCAGTATGAAGGTCCTGGGCTTGATGGAGTACCACCAAAAACCAAAGATGAAGGAAAGATGTAATCACAGATGATTAACTTGAAATATCGAGGAAACTCTGCTTTAACCTTACATTGAAATCCCCTGCGTGACCCCTAGTGCCCCAAGCTTGTTCCTCCTCCCTCCACCTTTCCCTACCGCGGTCTTCTCTCCTGTAGGAAGCAGGCTCCTCCACTCACATAAAAATGCACAGATTTGCATTCCCAGGTGAAATCTGTGCAGACGGAAAGGTGCCGAGATGGGAAGAGGAGGTTGACAGCGTCTCCATCACCTCGGGCACTCTGGACCTAGACACGTACACCTGCTCCCGGAGGCATTTTCCATGTTTGGGATGTTTGCTAAATTTCAAACAGGTGGCACTAGCAAGGCTCGGAGACGAGCGCAGACGCAGTCCCTGTGCCCCGACTCACAGCGTGTGTCGCACGCCCGCAAAGATCCCCCACGCGTCTGACCTTTTCGGAGAAGCATCCGACAGTCTTCCAGGGTGCCGGCCTTCTGTTCTTCATTCATTAAACAAATATCCACTGCTACCTACGCTGTGTGTCAGGCATTAGCCAAGATGTCGAGCATAAACCAAGGAACAGAAAGACGAAGACCTCTGCCCTCCGCAGCTGAGCAGAGGGAGTCAGAGAGGGAGCAGACGACGATCAGCAGACAAAGCAGTGAACGCCAGAGCATCCTCGCTGGTGAGAAGTGGCGGGTGGGAAATTTCGTCAGGAAACGCTGGACCTGGGAGGAGCGTGCTGACGACCCAAGGAACATTTGACCAAAACTGTCACGATGAAATCTAGAATCCCAGTTAAAAGTTCACGTGAATTAACTAGTAAGAATGGCGGGCTGGTAGGTTGGGATTTTTTTTTTCACAGTCCAGTCCCAGCCAATGACAAAATAACTACACTTCTTCCCATTTTTACTCAAGATCAGAACTTACTCGCTCACACTCCCGTCTGCTGCTCTGGCACTGCTCTTACACGGTGAGCCCTGCCGTCTTGCCTGAGGGTCCTGACCTTCCTTTAGGCTGGCTACTCGCTGAGTGTCTGAGTCAAATATGTTGAGGAAGAAACATGGAGATGGCATGGAAGTGCTTTGTTCCCCTCCTTCTGTGACTCTGTGTGTGTGTGTGTGTGTGTGTGTATGTGGTGCCACGGATCAAACCCAGGGCCTTCATACTTAAGCTACACCCAGTAGCTTTTTTTTTTTTTTTTTTTTGAGACTAAATTGCTAAATTACCCAGGCTAGACTCAGACTTGCAATCCTCCTGCCTCAGCCTCCCAGAGTGCTGGGATTATAGGCCTGTGCCACCCCACCTGGCATCTCTTATGTGATGTGGCTCTAGAGAGTGGTCTTTTCCCCCCAGCCAGCTACTCTCTCCCTTTCTTGTCCCCAGGCAGAAACCTTAGAACCTCCAGAATCAGAGCTCACACTCTTCCCTCCAGACCCCACCCGCTCCCCACCCACGCTACAAATAGTAAACAGATGTGCTCCATTTAGGACAATTCCGATCTTCTGGTTTTCTGACTCCCCGGTTTTCTGATCCATATAACCTAACATCACCTTTCCATTCATTATTTTTTTAAAAAAATCAAGGCCAGCTCCAACAAGATAACTCCGTATGGCCTTGTATCACAGGTAAAAGAAAACCATGTAGATATGAAATCAGACAGTGTCAGGTTCTCTCCCTGAGGAGCCGGCATTATTACATCCCCACCAATCGTGGCATTGCTTCTCCAACGACTGCGTCAGATGCAGCATCCGGAGACTGCTCGGCCTTCCTACCAAAGTCAACAGTCTCTTCCCTTAAAACCATGGAAGGCAGAGACATGGCACCAAAATCTGAACTCTTCCAAGAGACTTCAAAGCCTTCCTTGCTTCCAATAATTATTAATTCTCAAAATTCTAGGACTTGAGTATTGGGTGAAATGCAATTTGACCTATGCATATATTATAAACCTGATACTCCATACATATAATATATCATAGAATTTATGTAGATAGATGTAGATACATATAAAATTCATGTGTGTGCATCTGTGTGGTACAGAGGATTGAATTCAGGACCTTCACACTGAGCCACTACCTCAACACTTTTTTTTTTTTTTTGAGACAGGATCAAGTTACTATTTGCCCAGATTGGACTTGAACTTTCCATCTTCCTGCCTCAGTGAGTGTTGGGATTATAAATAGTGTTTAACTAAATTTCATGTAACTTAAATCTGAACTTTTCAAAGATAAGCTCCTATTCTGAACCCCTCATTTGGTGACAAGCAGACAGTGTGGGCCACATATCAGTAGCATCAGGCATTTTCCCAGATATCCAAGACCCCAAAAGGCCTAGCCAAGCCTCTGCCCACTGAGTTGGCTTTTTTCTTTCCTTTTTACGTAGAGATTTTGGGGAGTTATGCCTCTTCAATGCTCCCAAAAATTACCAAATCAAAATCACAAAATGAGACCAAGACAAACAGTGGCTGAATTTCGAAGCTGCCAGAAGAGCCGCGCCGCCCCCCCCCCCAACTCTTCTCACAGTGAAAAGTTGACTTCCAGCGTTCCTATCTCCCTTCACATCGTCCCTTTGTCTTTCCCGGTGGTGATGCAAGGCCAGGGACATGAGGAACTCGGCCCCGCCACAGAAAATGCACCCGGCACAGCCACCTTCTGCACCTTATTTATAATCTTCTGTAAATTCACCAAAAGTCGTGAACTACATAATACTAATTCTTATAGGTTGACATATTTCCCTGATCTTTCATGAGCCACATGGGGAAACAGTTTTCTCCTGATCTGAATGAAGAAGAAAAACAGTGATCCTAATCAACCGCTTGCCCTTAGTGGCTCCCTAAACAAATCTGGGAAAGCGCTTAAGGCTTGGGAATAACCATGACCCTGCCTGATGCACTGTAATAACCCTGCCTAATTATACTGATATAAAAACTAATTGGAAAGATAGCAAATGTCAGGGTAAGATGCAAATCGTAGGGTGTTAATTGCTGAACAGGTGCTGGAATAGAATTAAATGAGCATTCTGATTAAAAGAGTGGAGGAAACAAATGTGGACCCCCGATACAAACTTGGCCATGTGACGTCCTGAGCAGTTCATTCCACCAGGAAAAGGTCACGGCGCCACAACCTCTGTTTTGTGATGGGTGGGCCAAGAAAACAATAGTGACCGTGGAAGATAAAACAATCTAGCAACGAGATCAACATGACTTCCAGAACTGATGGCTAACTTTGAGCATTGAGACACGCAACATGTCTTAAAAGCTGTTAAGACTGGTAAGCCAGACCCTATGGTGCAGGCCTGTAATCCCAGCACTCAGGAGGCTGAGACAGTAGGACTGTTATGAGTCCAAGGTCAGCCTGGGCTGTATAGTAAGTTAAGGACCAGACAGGGCTACAGAATGAGACCCTGTTTCAAAAAAAAAAAAAAAAAAAGGTCAAGATGTGATTGATATGTGTGTACAGAATCTTCAAAGTAGATGTAATTACTACCTATCACAAACATACTAAGTTTTAAAAAATAATGCTCAATATTTTGGGTAGAAAAGGAGTAAATCTGAGGCTTTGCTGAAACCCAGCCATTCTTACTACAAATGGCATTTGTCAGCGCCTCCGCAGCACTGGCTTTACGCTGCAGACACAAGGGTGACCCCCTCAGCCTGGCATGCCGGGCACCAACCACAGGGCTTTACAGATTCCTGGGGGCTTGGCACACTGGCCGCCGACAGCCATTAAGTCTCCAAATGTTTCCTCCACTCACTGGAGTCTACATTCTCAGGAGAGCAGAGCCCGGGCAGCAGCTGTCGGGGTGCCTCCGGACTCCTGCCGCCTAAGGAAGCATGTTCTCCGGACCACCACTACCCCATGAGGACGTGCACTAAGCAGAGGGCTCATCACCTTTCCCCCATGGCACCTCCAGTAACCCAGGCAGAAAGTCTCCCCTGTGGGCAGAATGCCGCAGCGTCCCAGGCTCGCTCGTTCCTCCTGATGGTTTGCAGGGCTTTGGATTTTGGAAAGCTAAGCCGGCTCCTTAGCACAGGGAGGGACGGCCCAGCCGGCCTGGCCCACGGTCCTGTCCCTCCACTCCACCCAGCCTGGATCCACGTTCACTTACTCTGCTCATCCACTCGGGGACCTTTTCACCCATGTCTCCACACCAGTCAGCCTACTTCCTTGGTTTTACTTTGGTTTGGTTTGGGCAGGGCCTTCCCACTGAGCTACGTGTGCCCTCAGCTCTTTTTATATCTGATTTTAAAACGGGATCTCACTAAGTTACTAAGTTACCTAGGCTGGGCTTGAACTTGTGATCCTCTTGCCTCAGTCTCCCACAGTGCTAGGATTATGGGCTTTAGCGATATAAACTAGGGAAGTCGAGACAGATAGAAAAAGTTATTTTTTTAAGTCAGACTTATATCTACGAAAGTTGCAGCACAGAGCCAGCCTAGTTTGCTTTCATTTATTCGTTTATGCATTATTCATTCTTTTTCTGTATTTAACCAATTTGGCTTCCATTTATACTGTGCAAAAGAAAATACTGCAATAGACCAGGCTCCAACTCAACAACCCCAATCTCAAAGTTCAAATGGAGAAGTACTCAAATGCTTAAAGAGGGAAATGATGCTACCGGAGGCATGGGCAAGATTTCACCATGTTTTTGCTTTTATAAGGATACTGAGAATAATTATAAAACAAGACGAGAAGAAGAAATTTTCACTCTAGCCTAGAAATGGGTGGGTAGAACTCCCTCCCTCTTTGCCCTTCTTTGATCTCAAGAAAACCTCCCTCCCACCCCCCCACCCCCACTTCTCTGGAACCAAAATAAACTGTCTCCTGAGTAATAAAGTCAAAATAGTTGCCAGTAAAAATTGGTGAAGGTCATCACTTCTGAAGGTCAAATGAGTTTCAGACAAGATGTCATGTGAGATCACCATTCAGCACATTTAGCTAAATGGTTAAAAATAATTTTAAAAATCATGACAGTGAGGAAGTTACTTTAAAAAAAAAAAAAGGCACAGAAGTTCGAGAGAAAATGAGAGAACCAGATGTCTGCAAGGAATGCTGGGAAATCCTGAGGAGAAAGACTTCTCCCACCCGACACCAAAGCTCCCCAAGGGTCCTCAGACACACACTGTCAGTGTGCAATGCCGACACACCTCGTGGTCTCTCATGGGGGTGGGGGGAATTCGTACTCATACAGTTACTTTGTATCAACTAAGAAGACACAATAGGAAAAGCTTTTTTAAAGGATGGTGATTCAAGTGACCCCCTCAAAAGTACATGTTTTCCCCAGGTCCCTTTATATCTGCCTTGTCTAAAGATTCAGAAGACACCAAAAAGTGTAGCCCTCTGACCTCGACCAGGGTAGAAACAGGCCAGCCTCACGCTCAGCTTCTCTGAAACTGACACTATCACCGCGAGTGAGGAGAAGACGCCCTGGTCTACGTGGGTCCTAGGGGACCACCACCCGCTCTTTATAAAAGAGAACATGAACAGACTGGAGCTCAGGGGCTGTTCCCAGATGCAAATGAGCTCTCATGGGAGGCCGTGGTGGCTCCAAAAACAAACCCAAAATCCACAGCGGCTGCCTGGCCTCGGCTCCGGGTCACGTTAGATCCTTTCCGCGGGCCCAAGTGGGCAGCCAGGCCTCCCTTTCCTTTCTTAAATCCACTTGCTTTCACAGGCCACACTGCACCCACCGGACCAAAAAAAAAAAAAAAAAGAACCCTCCCGTGCCAAGGGAGGCTTCAAACCTCCAGTGAGGCCATAGAGACTCAAGTTCCAAGGATTGCTCGTTGCCAGAGACAATTAGAACAATCTGAAAAATGTTCCTCCCAGGAAAATACACTCCTTTTTGTTGTAACAGGGGTGTAAACGCTGGCCAATCTCTTTTGGCACCCAGTGCTGTAAGAAGTGGCTTCCCAGTGCCACCTCTCGACAAAAACACCCTCAATGAGCATCCTCCAAGGACCAGCTTTGAAAAGGGGTTCTGCGTATCAGGTTAATGCATGCACTTGGCACGGCCCGACTTTCGCACCAAGGCTCTGGGGTGCAGGGTGATAAGAGCCAGGTTCTGTTTGTTAACGATAAGGCAATTATTTCTTTGGTACTTCATAGAGAGAGAGAAAAAAATCTTACAGCAAAGATTCAAACAAGGATCCCTAGGGAGGCAACGGAACTCACAGGTTGAAAAAGTTTTTTTTTTCTTTTTCTTTTTTCTTTTTTTTTTTACATTGCAGGAGGAAACACACAGGTGTTGAGAGAAACAGAATGGCAAAATCTAAGTCTCCAACAAGCACACCATCGTTGTTTGCAGACACGTCCTCTGTCACTTAGGGAGTCTGGGAAGACAGGCAGCAGGACAGAGGAGAGAAAAAGACCCACTTAGAAGGAGAGGAAAGGAAAAAAGAAGAAGGTAGAAGACAGCGGGAGGTAGGAAAAGGTGAGGAAGAGGAAGAAGGACCATGATGCGCTAGGACAGCTGTCCCCAGCTTTTCAACCCCAGGGACTGGTTTCATGTAAGACGATTTTTCCATGGGCCGGGATGGAGGAGAGGTGGGGCATCACCGCCTCAGCTTCCCTTTGGGTCATCAGGCATTAGGTTTTCATGAGGAGCACGCAACCTCGGTCCCTCACATGCGAGGTTCACAGTAGGACTGGCGCCTTTGAGAACCTGATGCCCCTGTTGATGTGGCAGGAGGTGGAGCTCAGGTGGTTACACGAGCAAAGGAGGGTGGCTGTAAATAGAGATGAAGTTTCGCACAGTGGCCATTGCTCACCTCCTGCTGTGTGGCCACAGAACAGTTGGAAACTCCTGGGTTAAGAGGACCGAGAGGGCACAATATGTTGCTGGTAGCACTTCCTGTGTGTTTGGAGATTGAAGAGGCCATGAACTTGGGTAGGTAAATAATATATCTTACTTCCCCTGACTCCCACCAAAATGTAGTGCTTCCTTTCATTTTAAATGTAGACAAGGTGCCTAGCATTATGGGTGTGATGAGCTGCCAGTGGGTTGGTAGCCAAACAAAATTAAGACCCCCACACCTGGGACACGTGTGCCAGGCCTCTGGGTTGTAGCCCACACACCCTTCAGGGGCTAGGCGGGCATGCCTTTCACGTTAGACAGGAGATCCTTCCGTGGGCTCCCAGAGTTGGGCTTTCCACCTCTGGACCTGCATTTCCCAGCTTTCCCTGGAACTGTCCAATATGCAACAAGGCCAGGCCTTAAGCACCAGGAAACTTCCAGAAACTTTCTCAAGGTCACCCCTCTGCTAACAGCTGAGAGCTAGCGCTTCAGCTTTGCAAGTCAGGGCTAGCACGGTAATTTTGCTCAGCTGGTTCTCACTGAGCCTGTAAAACCAGAAGCAAGACAAAATGAAACAAACACAGAGCAGGCTGTGACATCCCAAAGAAGTGCGTCTCTGAAGCCTCACTTCAGTCTCCATCGAGGGAGGGGAAACGCAGAAGAGAACAGACAGGGCACAGATGGACCGAGCCTCGATCAAAATGACCCATCCTTCACCAGCCTCAGAACCACAGCCCAGAACCCGCCCTGCAGGGATCTCTACGTCCTGCTGGCTGGCTGGCTGGCTGGCATCCGAAGTCCATGGGCCACTGGCCACGGGACCAATGGGAGACTCTGCTGGTTGGCACCCTCTTATAGAGGTGATGGGGAGCAGCTGAGCCCACCTCAAAAATGCCCACCTACTGTCCCACACCACAGATCTGCCCACCCCAAAAGACAGGGGCCACAATGCAAACCCAATGACAGCGCCTTCTCCATGTTCTCTTGGCTTAAAACAGCACCCAGAGTTAATTTCAGAAATTTTGAAACCAAAGCCACCTGTATTCTCATGAGGCACGGACAACTTAGATTCCACTTGGGGCTTGGGGTTTTTTATATTAAGTTGGAAATCTTTAGGTGAGAATCATACTCAATGTCACCTGCCCACCTGCCTTAACAGGTGATTAAGAACCGTGAGAACTCAGCCTGGTGGTGCAGGCCTGGCATCCCAGCACCCTGAGAGGCTGAGGCAGAAAGATTTCAAGTTTGAACGTAGCTAGGACAATTTAGCAGTTTAGTTGGACCCTATTTCAAAATAAAATAAAAAATAGGCTGGAGATACAGGTCAATGCGAAGGCCCTGGGTTCAATACCCTGTAACTTTTCCCCTAGAGAAAGAAACAGAAGACAGCCACTTTGGGGGCAGTGCCAATTTTTAAAAGTTTGAGCACTCCTTTCCCCACAGGACAGGGATGTTCTAAAGATTACTGGGGCCCTCATCTGCCACAGCACCCCTTCGCTGTAGAAAGAGGTATCTCCCTGGCAGGAGGGGCTCCAAGTTTAAAGTGCACCCCTGGGGAGGCAGGTGATGGCCACTGGGAAGGAGAGGGTCAGACTCGGAGTGGGGACAGACACGGAGTCAGATGCACCCAACCCAAGTCCTGCTCAGACTCTCCTGGCTGTCTACTCATCTGCGTCCAGTCTCAGTGAAGGGAATTAGACAATTGCTTTAAAAACTCCAAAGCCACCATAAAAATAGAAAACGATTGCTTCCTGCCATGACCAAATATTAAACACAGTGCACACCTAATGACTCTGCCCTCCCCGGGGAAGGAGCTTTATGAACAATAAAGTCCCTGCAGACTCCCACTGTTTGGGTTCGGAGGTCTCATTACGGGCTCCCTGATCCAATACAATTTACAAGCTCGATGGACGCCACTGGAAGTGCAAACCCACCAACTGGGGCTACACGCCGAGCACCCCCAGCAAAGCCAGTAATTCCTTCTGCGTAGGGGAATGGGGGGATGAGAGGGAGGAAGGATTAGGGCATGAGCTGTTCACAGAAATGTTTCTGACTACCTGAGTGGAAAATAAGGTCAAACCCCCCCACACACACCAGATGTGGGGAGCAAGCAAGGGACACCCGAAAACAGAAGGCAGGAAGCAAGAGCAAAGGGGAACAGGGAAGAGGGGGGGTGGGGGCAGAGTGGTGTCAGAGGGAAAGCGGGGAGGAACTTTCCAAATCTGCCATCCGTCCACGTTTTCTCCGTAGGTTGACTCTACATGACTCAAAGTTGGATTTTAAGTTCACCAGATTATGCAGACCGAGGACCGGAGGGCGGTCCCTCTTTCCCCGGAGAGGCACCATCTGCACAACCGCATGCGCTGGCTGCTCCCGCTGACCAGGGCCAGCATCGAGGGGACCGCTGGCGTCAGATCGCAGTTGCGTCTGGCTCTCGTTCAAACATCAGCCAGGACTAAGCGGGGAGCACGGAGCTTCTCCTCTACCTCTAACTCCGTGTAATTTATCACTCGAGCCTAAACAATCCCACATGTTGGAAGACCCAAAGAAGGTGGCTTCGGGAAGGCTGAACAAAGGCTTTGAGGGAAGTCGGAATCCGAGGGGGGAAGCAGGAGATAGACAGAGGCCACTCGGCAAAGGCAATCCAGAGGGGGTGCCAAGGCCATAAAGCAGGGTCTAGACGGAGCCTGAGACCTGGGCAGGGCGAGGTGACAAAAAAAAAAAAAAAAAGAGGGAAGAGACAGAAGGTGGCGGCCGCGCCTGGGCTGGGGAACGTCTGCAAAGAGAACCTGACCGGGAGAGACGCTGACACCCCCGGGCTCGATGCTGCTCACTTTCTGCCTTTAATGAAAACTCCTAAGCGGGAACCAACTTCCTAGACCAGGAAGGCAAAGGCGGTGAGCCGCGCATAAAGGTAGGAAAAAAATCACTTAGAAAAAGACACCATAGCACACACTGGTAGTCTCTAGAGCCAGCAAGAACTACCTCGTCCTCCTTGGGCGTGGGGAGCCACACGTGACTTTATTTTGGAGAAGAGAAACAGATTCGGGTAAGGTTACTGGATAAAATACAGAATGTCCAGTTCATTTTGAGTTTTAAAGAAATAACGAATCATTTTCTAGTACACGTCTATCCTAAATAGTGCATGAAGCAGGTCTGAATGGAACGGAAAAGATTTGTTTATATGACACCCAAATGTAACTGGGATACACTTCCAAATAAAATGTGCGCTCATCTGATATTTAAATTTAACTGTATCGCCTGTGTCTTTATTTGCTTAATCTGCCAATTCTAGGTTCAGTGAAAAGAAGAAAAGAATGAAGGAACGAACGAGGAGCCAAACCAGTCCTGACCCCGTATTCTGTTGTGACCATGATCACAGTAAAAGAATAGCAGTCACTTCATGCTCTCAGCCTGCACAGCGGAAGTCCTTGTCCTGCGTATGTTCACTTCTTAGGAAGAAAATGTGCTTTGGGGGAAGAAAGCAGTGACACACGCACAAGTCCTGGTGATGGTGGAGTGAACTGCCACCGGCTGAGCTGCGGCATTGGCTGAGAAGTGACGGCTTCTACCACGCGTCCCACGGAATCGCTGCAGCTCAGCAGGGACGTGCACTGGATCTCCCTGTTTCGCTGTTGCTCTCCTTGTGTGAATAGCTCGGTTTTAGTCCTGGAAGCCAGAGACTTGGTCTCCAGCCCCAGTTGGGCCACTGACTGCTATCCAGCTTCTTAAGCAATGACTTTTGATCTGGCTTTGTCTTCTGAGGTACAGAATGACAGACTCAAGGTGGAGCTAAAATGAGTTAAGTACGTAGCTTTCGATTAATGAGAAAAATGTCCCGAGTGATGACGGACAAAAGCTCATCATGTGACCCTACAGAGACCCACCTTGGGGCTTTATTGGAGGGGCCACGTATAAGCATCAGGCTCGGGGGGACAATGGCCCCACACCTCCCCTCACTGCCATCTTGGGAACTTTCTTTTGAAAAAGTTCTGACTTCTGACAGGCCTTAAAAAGCAGAGGTGTTAGCAGCACAGTGCTGGCCTGAGTCCCACAGTTCCATCCCTGCCAATGTCCCCGTTCCTGTCATCGTACCTTGTTTCCTTCCCAAAATGCTCTTGCTTTACGAGAGCAGCTGCAGCATTTCCTATCAGCCCCCGCTGCTGGCTGTCCTGAGGCGGGCGGGGGGAACGTTTGCCTTCACTGGGAATTGTGAGTTTAGAACAAAACCTTTCTGGAGAACGATCAGTTGCACCATCAGGATTCCTAAAATGCTGAGTCCTGCTAGTCTTGGGTTTACTATGGACAACAAGCCTCCAACCTCATGCCACCCAACGACTGTCCTTTCTGATTAAATGCCCTGCCAACTGCAGCTCTTTGTTAACGTGAAGAAAACGAAGCAATGAGAACGATTTGTGTGCAAGATCTGAACCACCAACTAAATACTCTTACGAGTCTTAGAGAATAGAATCCTAAATCTGCAAACCAAGTATAAGCAACTTCTCGCCTCCTTGGGATATGTTTCTTACTTCTCAGCCATTTGGCAAATTAGCCTCTTGTCCAAGAACCCAAATAGCCCTGTTTGCCCAAGTAGACAATGGAAAACTAAAAAGAAAAAGAAGAAAGAAGGTCCTCTTCAGGCAAACAACGTAGTCTTAGCCTAATCTTTCCTAAGCATCTCTCTCTCTCTCTCTCTCTCTCTCTCTCTCTCTCTCTCTCTCTCTCTCTGTGTGTGTGTGTGTGTGTGTGTGTGTGTGTGTGTGTGTGTGTGTGTGTGCAGCATGAGGAATCAAGCCCAGGGCCTTCACACTGAGCTACATTTGAGCCCATTTTTTATTTTTCATTTTGGGAAAGGGGCTCACTAAATCGCTAAGTTGCCTAGGCTGGGCTTGAACTTGAGATCCTCCGGCCTCAGCTTCTCAGCATATTATGTCTGCAGGCCTGAGCTATAGGACCCAATGGATAAGATATCATTTCTAGAAACTAACACCTATTTCTTCTTTACAGTCCAGCACAGTCCCAGAGCTCTGCTCCGTTCATCCCCACCTCACCACTTCCTGGCCAATCTGCTCTCTGATTAGATCACGCAACGCTCTTAGGAAGGAACTGATGTTGGAGCAAGCCACGCTCCGTTCCGAATGACCCCGTAAGCCCAGAGGCCCTCTGGTTTTTCACTGGAAATTGGTCCAGCCAACTCAGTCAAGCACTTTAAACGAACATGGGTAATGGGGAGCCTGTGTGGGTCTTTCCTCCTTTTTTTCCCCTAAAGAAATATCTATGAATGATTTGGATGCTAGCCTCAGAGTTTCTGCTTTCTCAAAAGCATCCAGGCTTCTAAAAAATTCACAGATTGCCAGATGGTATAACAGCAGCTCTTTGCAGAAGATCTGAGCTTTAGAGTGAACAAAGGGTCTGCAGACTCATGGGGACAAGTGACAACTTCAGCAAAAGCTTTGGAGGGCTGCTGGGTGCGCTGGGGAGGGAGGTAGGGTGAGTAGAAACCAGACAGCAAGACTTCCACCTCTCGTAGCTGATACTGGAGTCATGGGCAAGAAGAAAACTCTTTTTATTTTATTTTACTTTATTTTTTGGCTGTGTTAGGGGACTGAACCCAGGGGATGCTCAGCTACACTCTCAGCCCTCTGCCTGCACCAGCACACCTAGCTGAAAAAAACCTGAGCTTCTGAGAGTAGGTCTCCCTATTTCCTTTCCACACTACCCTCAAAGGTATCTCTCCAAAATGTTGACCTGAGCATAAAATTGCACTATTCCACATCCTCTCATCTTCCATTGCCAAAAAAAAAGTCAAAATATTTCCACATGGAAACTGGACTCTAGAAAATTCCCCAAAGATGGTCCCAATGACCTTTCCAATGTCTCCTGCAGTCCCCCTTTACGTCTATCCATGCACCTGTAAAACTGTGAGCAGAATTAGGAATTCTTTCCTAGTGCCTTTTCCTGACCACACTCCTTCTCAAACGCCCTTCAGAGCCAACTGCACGTGTCTACATTATGACTGTCACCCTGCACCCATGCCAAGGCAGACACCATCTCTGCCCTTTGCATCTTCTAGGGATTTTATCTCTGACTCTTTTATGGAGCTCTTTGCATCTTGCAATGTGCCACCATACGCGTGCATAGTCTGTGTTTCCATCTAGGCGGTGGTCCCCAGTGCTTCTGACCCCAGGGACTTGTTTAGTTGTGGAGCATTCGCCCAAGGATGTTGAAAGGGCAACAGCAGCAGCAGGAGGGGAGCAAAGCTCCACCCCCTGTCAATCAACAGTAGCACTGGAACCTAATAGGAGCATGCTGATAGGAGGCGGAGCTTTGCTCACCAGGCACCTTCTGCAGGCCACTCCTCAGTCTTGGTGGCCTGATCCTTGCCCAGGAGTCGGGACCCTGCTCTAAAGTATAAACTCTTGAAGAGACAGCTTTGTATCTGACCAATCTGACCATCCCTAGGCACATCCTGCAAAATCCATGACATAATAAGCCCTCAATAAAAGGCTCGTTCTGCTTAAGGGTACTGGGTATCTGTTCCTGGCACAGCGTTGTGCCTATCTGTCACTGGAGACGCTACTGCTAAGCAGTTCTCAAATACAGCTACAGAAAAGTTCTGTATTAACTGGCAAAAGAATTCGTCACCTAAACTCTCCAGCACTTAGCCACCAGAGTCTAATCTACCAAATAATATTTACTTAGGATCTATGTCACCAAAGCCACTGCCTAGACACAGTGGCTGGTACCAGATAATCACTGTGGCAGTTGTAACAGCATTTATTCCAGACTCATCTCAAAAGCATAAATACAGATGGTCAATGAGTACATGAAAAAAAAAAAATTGCTCAGTACCTTCGGCCATCAGAGGAATGTGAGTCAAAACAACATTGAGATTCCATCTTCCTCCAGTAACAATGGCCATCATTAAAAACTCCACAAAGAAAAAGAAAAACAAATGCTGGTGAAGTTTCTGGGGAAAGGGTGGGCAGAGGGGAAGAAACTCTCCCACATTGTTGGTGGGACTGCAAAATACTACAACCACTATGGAAAAACTAAAGCTAGAAATTCCACTTGGCCCAGATGTCTCTCTCCTGGGGATATTCCTGAAAGAGTTAAAGATGCCATACTACTGTGGTACACTCATACTCATGTTTACAGCAGCACAACTCACTACAGCTAAATCTCAGAAGCAGCCTGTATGTCCATCAACAGATGAATGCCTTAAAAAATGGGTATGTATGCACAATGGACTAGAGCCAACCATAAAGAGGGATAAATCTGAGTTGTCTGCAAGAAAATGGATGCATGTTGAGGCTGTGACACTAAGACAAATCAGATACAGAAGATTAAATATTCCATGTTGTTTCTTATTGGAGAAACTCAAAATACAAATAACCTGAAGGGGAAAGTAAGAGAGAGATGACAGGAAACAGAGAGGTAGACTTTGTGGAGCTAGAAGGGAAGGGGTCCTGGGGACAGGGTACACAGGAGGGTGGTAGGAGAAGGGGAAGTCACAATGATTAAGATGTGACATGTATATGCACCGATTCCCCAAGCTGAATGAAACCATGATATATCCCACACATATACAAATAATTATGGGGAAAGTGCATTTGCACAGTGTGGGTGCCTTGCACACATTAATGTACTCACTGCAATTTCCCAAAGGGAGAGGCAGCCTTTGTGACCCCGTCACACAGCTCAGACATATCAGAGTCCTAAATGGCAAACAGTGTCTAATATTTAGGAATTATATACTAATAGAGACGGGACTGTAAGGCAAATGCGAATAGGTAAAAAGATAACACTACCACATCTACGCATCTAAGCAAGAACAAGAAGATATGGTGTCAAGCGAAAAGACTCTGGCTACAAAAAGTATTATCTTTGGAGAGACAGAGCCAGAAGTAGATCTTGGAAAAGGGATGGGAGAGGGGGAGTGCACATGCGCCCACGCTAGGAATTAAATCCAGGGTCTTTGCATATTCTTGGCAAGGCCACTGACCTACATCCCCGGCCAATGGACAGGATTTGTGTTGGCAGACAGCTCAGGTAGATATTCCAGGCGGAAATAATATATACAAAGAGAAGAAAAAGAATACTCAAGATTTGTATAAGGGCCCAGGGGTTCATGGAGAAGGAAGAGACGGGCCTGCCTAGAGAGCTGGACGCTGGGTATCACCACTGTCCTTTAAAGCTCCTCCCAGCTTTTAGGTAGACATTTATTTGTGGGATTCCCAAAGCTGTCATGCCTGTGGTACTCCCTGCATAGCTCCCTCTGCCAGGGTTTCACACGTATTTGCTAAATAACTCATTGCACAGGAGTGACTCAGTGTATGACTGGTACAGTGAACTCACTTCTGAATAACTAAATTTGTGTGTGTGTAACACCCTAAAAACTTGCAAGTCTAGGGAGACTGGCCACTGAGTAAGGTAAGTAGAATTCTTTAAAACTAACCCGAGACCCAGACAGGGTGGAAAAGGCCTTTAATCTCAGCAGTATGGGAGGCTGAAGCAGGAAAATCTCAAGTCTGAGCCCAGTTTGGGCAATGTAACAACTTCCCAAGACCTTTAATGATAAAAGCAAAAGGGAATGGGGGAGGGGCGCTAAGGATGTAGCTTAGAGAGAAGGCCCTGCATCCAATTCTCAGTACCACAAATAAAATAAAATAAAATAAATAAACAGAATAAGACTAACTCAGAGCTGAGGGTATAGTGTACTTGCCCGGCTTGCACAAGGCTCTGGCTTCAATCCCCAGCAAAAATGCACACGTAAACGCACACATACATGCACCAAAGAACAACTCACGCAGTTAACCATGACAGAGACTCGTTTCTTCCAAGGAAAATTTCTTTCTTGCTTACCCAGTGGCTGAAGCAGTCAGCCCCGAGGGCCACGTTCTAGCCCACAAGCAACAGAATCCTTCCTCTCACCTGTAGCTCCCAGGAAGGGCCAAGACACCAGCAAAGGTTTTGCTGGGAACCAAATGCAGTAGAACATGAAGTAATAAAGTATCCACATTGGAGAGATAATCTAAAGGATTTAGTAACAAAATCTTAGCTTTCCTGAAAGAATGGGCCAGGCTTCTGTAGCCTCTTCACTACCCTGTGCCCCCCACCCTGGAGAGGGGATCTGAGCAGAAAAGGCACGGAAATGTATAGCTATGACAAGGAAGGAAGACAAACTGGCCCGACACCCAAGACTTGGCCCACAGCTGCGGTCGGAGAAATTAGAGCTGGAAGGGATAGGAAAGGCCTCTCATGGAGCCAGTGCCCTCATCTTACCAAAGGGGAAACTGAGGCTCGGAGAAGGCAGCTTACAATCTTTCTCAGTAACATTAGACAACTAGTCGATGAATAACCCAGCCTTGGCTCTAATCTGGGTCCTTTCTAGACTATGCTACTTCCCAGACACATCAAGGACTGATATTACACCAAATCTGTCCCAGTCCAATGTGACCGATACAATCTCAGAGTTAAAGGACACCTCGGTGCGTCTGACGGCAGGTCCCCAGTCCCCTGTCCAGGACAGGGGTCCTCACAGATGACACTGTGCACCAGACCTTCTACCTTCAACTACTCTGGATGCTGGGAAGTCTGGCCTTCTTCTATATCAAAACCTTTCTTGCTGAACTCTTACCCATTGACTAAATTCCAAATTTGCCTCTGGAACTGGCTACATGACCTTCGCCGAGCTACCTAACTAGCTACGTAACCTTGGCCGAGTTACCTAACTCCTAATGACTGATTGTTTTTCCTTCCACAGAATTTCGATTTTTATCAACCATTAAAGATTCATTAAAAAGGTTAATTAGCACAAATTGCTTAACACAATGCCCAGCACACAGTAAGGGCCAATTAAATGTTAGGTACACGTTTGTTGCTGGATAGGCGTCACTACTGATCTGTCTGGCTTGCCCATGTGTGCACAAGGGAAGGAGTGGTCCGGCAGCCTGAAAGCCAGCCCCCGCGGTTCCAGACCGTGGGCTCTGTACACATAAAACTCACCAAGAGCTCAACTCCCAACTGTTCCCAAGCACCATGTCTGTGATGAATCGGGCAGTGGAGTTACAAGCAAATCTATGCCATAAATCAAGAATAGTTAAGAGATTTGTGCCAGGTGTGGTGAGTACGCCCGTGATTCCAGCTACTCAGGAGGCTGAGGCAGGAAGATTGCAAGCGCTAGGGCAGAAAGGAAGCTTAACAAGACCCTGACTGCAAACATAAATGGATGGATGGAGAGAGAGAGAGAGAGAGAGAGAGAGAGAGAGAGAGAGTTGGGGATGCAGCTCAGCTCCGACTTGGTTCAGTCCCCATTACTTCCTAAAGAAGGAAGGAGGGAAGGAAAGAAGGAAGAAAGGAAGAAAGGAAGGAGGGAAGGAAGGAAGGAGAACGAAAGGGAAGGGAAGGCGGGAGGAAGGGAAGCAGACATGCAGATAGGGAGGCAAGAAGAGAGGAGAGGAGAGGAGAAAGAAAAAAACTATTTGTTAAATTAACAAAAAGAAAAACCCTTGTCACCTTGACAAGATACGTAGGTGCACAAAACGCTAAACTTCATTATAAACCTTAAATTTTGCACTTATACACATCAATAAAATGGGGGAAAAAAAGAAAAACCCCAAATGTTGGGCTGGGGATATAGCTCACTGGCAGAGTACTTGCCTAGTGTGCCTAAGGGTTCAAATCTTTAGTACCAAAACCAAACCAAAGCAACAACTGGCTCTCTAAGAGCCTGGATCTGTGCAATTCTCAAGCACACATTGCAGGCCAGTAAGAGCTTCACTCGTCTGCAATTGTTCTCCATAAGTTCTCATCAGGAGGCTGAGGCAGGAGGATTGCCGTGAGCTCGAGGCCAGTCTGGGCTACATAGTGAGATCAGAACCAAGCTGGACGACAGAGTGAGACCTCAAAAAAAAAAAAGTTCTCATCCCACTAAGGCACTTGGTCAGAGGAGTGAGCAGTACGGTCAAGAAAGACATGCATAGCAGGAATGGCCACAGGAAGGAGGACCCAGACGTGTGCTTCAAAGGGACAGGTCACCTCCAAGGCAGGACAAAGGCAGCAAGCAGCTGGTCCACAGCCAAGAGAAGCCAGGGAAGACGCTGCTAAGATGGCAGCAGGAGAAAATGCTATAAACAACAACAACAAAATTCGCTCCCATTATGGTGGCACTATCAGAAAACCAGTAAATGGCAGGAAGTAACAAGTGTGGCAGAGGCAGAAGTCTGTCCGCAGCTGAGGAGGGCAGACTGGATGTGGGATGGCGGCTCCTCAGAAGCCAGAAATCAGAATCACCGTATCACCCAACAATGCCACTTTTAGGTAGACCCCTAAAAGAACTGAAAGTGGGTGTTTAACAGATGGTTTCTACACCCATGCTCTTAGAAGCATTACTTCCTACAATGAAAAAGTCAAAGCTATCAGGGTGTCTACCACCTGAAAACCAACCCATAAAAAAAAGTAAAAGAGAGCTGGAAGAAAGGAAAAAGACTTTGTGGAAAGGAAAGGGGGTGTGGGGAGAGAAGCTGAGAGGGTGAAAGGGGAAAGGGATGGGATATGTAAATGTTTCCCCATTTTATTGACACGTATAAGTGCAATACATAGCATTTACATTGATTTTGCGTATTTTGTGCACATACATATCATGGCAAAGTTACAAATCCTTCCCTCTCTCTTTTCGACCCTCCCCTCCAGCCCCTCCAGTTCCCATTATTCCCCACATTAAGTTCTATGAAATAATCATGATCTGGGTTTCTCATATCTTCTCATATCAGAGAAACCATTCAATATTTCACTTTCTGCTTGACTCACTTCCCTAAGCATGATGGTCTCAAGTTGCCTCCATTTGCCTACAAAAGCCTCCAACCTATCTGACTTTATAGATGAGTACTATTCCATTGTGTATAAATACCACAATTTATATATTCCCTTGGTCTGTTGATGGGTATTTTGGTGTCTTCCACATTTTATCAATTGTTAGGTGTGCTGTTATGAACATGGGCATACATGTATCTCTGTTATATGTTATTTTTAACTCTTTTGGGGAAATTCCCAGGACAGGTATCACTGGATCAAAGTGGATATTTATTTCCAGTCTTTCAATAGACTTCCATACTGCTTTCCATAGTAGCTGTACCAGTTTACATTCCTACCAGCAGTGCAGGAGGGTTCCTTTTTCCCCACTGCCTCACCAGCACTGATTGCTGTTTGTGTTCTTGATATACACCATTCTCTCTGGAGTTAGATGGTAACTTAGTGATTTCTCTTATGGCTACAGATATTGAACATATTTTCCTGTATTTATTGGCCATTTGAACTTCTTGTAAATTTTAAATACTTATTATTTTAAAACTTTAAAATTGTTAGATTTGTTTTAAAATAAAAAAACTAAAGAACAAAAAAGTTCTCTATACAGATAGTAGAATATTATTCATCCTGAAAAAGCAGAAAATTCTGGGACCTACTACAGCATGGCAATACCTTGGGGATACTACACACAAAACCCGAAAGAGTACATGATACCACATCCATGTGGCTCATAGGGACCAAAGTAGAACGGTGGGACCCAGAGCTGAGAATGGAAGAAATAGGGATTCATGGCTATGGAATTTTCAGTTTCAAAAGCTAACAAAAAAAATTTAAACAAAAGCCAGGTGTGGTGGCACACACCTGTAATCCCAGCACTCATGAGGCTGAGGCAGGAGGACTGCCGTGAGCAAAGGCCAGCCTGGGCTCCACATTGAGTTCAGGACCAGTCTGGGCTACAGAGCAAGACCCTGTCTCAAAAACAAAACAAAACAAAACAAAGTAAAGAAATGTCAGAAAAGCTCCTCATTAGCAATTAAACCTCAGTTATTTTTGGATAAGTCTCTTGAATAAAGGTCATTTGGCTTCTTGAAAAAGAAAGTTAAAAACACATCAACACGTAAGATGGTTCTCCAGGAAGAGGAGCTCAGAAATCATGAGACCAAAGTCCCAAGACAAAAGACAGTGTGATGGTGGTTGGGGTCCCAAGTGTCCCGCACGCGCCTCGTGTGATTCCATCACGGGAGTTTAAATCCATTGATTTCCTGTGCTGTTAAGGGCTGAGGTTGGTCAGAAGAGCCAGATCCCTGGCGCTGGCCAAGGAAGAGTGTGTCACTGAGCTCCGACCTGGAAGGCTACAGCTGGCTCTGCCCTCACTCCTCACCCTGCTCCTGCCCACCATGGGATGAACCACTTTTCTCCAGCTAGGCCCTCTGCTGGACCTTCCTGCCATCACCAGCTGCCCGCGAGTGGGTTGGGACCTCCTGAAGCTGTGAGGCAAAATAAACCTTTCCTTCCTTAAGTTACAGGTGTTAGGTATTAGGCCCGACAATAAAGAAGTAGCTATGACAGATGGGGATGTTCAGCATGTGACAAATAGATTGGATCTGCACTTTTGATAGAAAATACCCTCCCAGGATGCACCTGGGCAGTGTGTCCCCCAAAGATTCAAAAGGAAACCTTACCCCTTGTACCCAGATGACTTTTACGGGGCTTTTGCCAGAATGGAACAACAGGGACCCATCTTTCTTCTGCCACATGACTGAGACTCTCCCTGAAGTCTTCTTCCTTGGACTACCAGGTTATCCTAAGACGCAGAGACTCAACGGGCACTCAGAAGAAGCTAGCAGATAACAAAAAGCATTTGAGACTTTAGCCTATGACAAATAAGACTGAGCTAGAGTGTCCCTCTGAAACCACAAATGTAGACTTTATTTTCATTTCCTACCCAGATCTTCCGATATAAGATCTGGCCACCAGAAAGGATTATGTTTCATTGTGTTTTGTTTTGTTATATTCTGTGTTTTTCTAAATAGGGAATGGATTTTTACACTAAAAATGAATAAACCCCACTCCTATGCCCCCCCAAACACACACACACACACACACACACACACACGCACGCACGCACGCACGCACGCACGCACGCATACACACAGTTACAACCCTGGAAGCAACAGAAAGTCACATAGATTGTATGTTGGCCTATTTTTTAAAGAGACAAGCACAGTTGTCCAAGAATTCATAAAAGTATGCTGAAAAGACGACTGAAAATGCAAAATAGGCTTGTTTCTATAAAGATCAAGACAGGAAGTACTTCATCAGGAGGGGGGTAAAACCTCCGTGTTTGGGGCTAAATCCTGGGAAATGGAAAATTAGGTCCCTGCTGGGGATCCATTACAGTAGTAAGAACCAGTGGTTTTCACTCAGAGAGAGCCTCAGGATAGTAAAAGCTACTTCCCACACTGTAAGAAGCCCATAGGATACTAGCCACTGGAAGCTGGCGCAGGAGCTCAGGGAGCTCACTGAGAAGGCTAGTCATTCTATTTTGTTGTTGCAGTTGGTTTGGGGTTTTTTTGCTTTGTTTTTTGTTTGTTTGTGGAGGTTGTTTTGTGTTTGGTTGATTGATTGGTATGGTTTTTTGTTTGATTTGTTGTTTGTTTGGTTGGTTTTTGTTTGTTTTGTGCTGGGAATTCAGCCCAGGGTCTTCCTACTGAGCTACAACCCCAGTCCATTTTACTTTTTCATTGTTGAGACAGAGCCTCACTTTGTTGCTGAGTTGCCAGGCTGGGCTCAAACTTGCAATCGTCCTATCTCAGTCTCCCACTGTTTGAGCTGGAAGTCTCTCAGGTCCATGCAGAGATGATGGCAGTCCCATCCTTATCATAAACTCTGGCTGGCCACCTGGGATGTCCACAACACATCTGAGATCCTACATGAGTTTGACTAATAAAATCAGAATTGTAGATGCATATATACACATTTGGAAGTCAAAACCTTATAAAGCCTGGGGTTGCTAAGACAAAAATGAAAAGGGTTCCTTGCATTAAAAAGTCTAGAAACCAACTTTAAGCTTCCCCTCCCCCACTATGAACGCGCATGAGCCACACAGTACAGTCTGCCTGCTCCATGAGGAAACTCAAAATTAACTGCACCTGGCAAGGCTGGGTGAGAAGGGAGGAGATAATTATTCTACATTACAGAAACAAGGTGGAAGAAGCTCATTCTATACTTACTGTGAGGAAATCTGAAATGCACCACTTTGCACCCATCTGATACTCGGTGAGGGAATTCCAAGGGAATTCCGAGCTGGAATTCTTGGAACCACAGCTCAGCTGAAACCCCGGTGGTACAAAGCAGCCACCCACCCACCTCCAACAAACAGAAACCAGATTTCTTGTCCTTTTGCTTCTCCAAAAACGGAGGCAAGAAGGCTAAGGTACACCCCAAGGAAATTCAATTTTCGGATCTGTACTCCTGAAGTGAGTACTCAAAGGAAATTCAGAAGCAACAAAACAAGGCTTCGGAACCCCACTTTCAAGGACAAACCTCACAACACGTGAATCAAACAAGTGCTAATGTTGACAGTTCTCCTGAAACCAACAGTGGCCCATCTACGGCACTCCTTGGCCTTATGCTTCCACACGCAGACATGCAACATCTCAGAAGGAACACATGGCTCGAAGGATGCAGAGACGCCCCTGTGCTGTTTTATTGTTCAAAGGACACTAAAAATAAATGCCATGGCCACCTAAACCTTCAAAATACCCAGCCAAGGTCCAATTTGCACCTTCTCAGAAGAATTTAAGGCCCTCGAGCACAAACTACGGTAACAAGGACGATGTCATATCTTTCCCTCCAGAGATGCAAAAAGATTTCTGTCCTTGGTGCCTGTAGTGTGTGCACTGCCGAGGAGAAAACACTGGAGTCTGTCCCAGGGTACTGGTTACACGTAGTTCTTTAAACTAGGCATCCCCTGCCAGTGGCCAGTTCTACCACTGGGACAGGAGGTGAGCTTTGAGCGAAGCCCCGCCTCCTGTCAGCACGCTCCCACTAGGTTCTAAGGCCGCTGTCGATCTGACGGGAGGCGGGTCTTCGCTCTCTAGGCTTTGGGAGAATGGTCTTCAACTCAACTGGTCCCTGGTGTCAAAAAGGCTGGGGACCATTACGTTAAGAATTTCTGCTGTGAGCAGTCACCAGGATGTGTGCTTGTAAGAACTAAGATGCAGGTCACCACTTGCCAGTTCACAAATACCTCAAAAGCTGGCTTATAGTGTGTTTATTACAAGAAAAGATGCAACAGTTGTGAGGTTGGCTCTGAAGTTAGTGGAAAAGACCGGATGAGATGGGGGGAGCTCAGCCAACTCACTGCTTAGAATGGGACCTGTGTCTAAGCGCCTCTCACGCGCCTCTGGCTCCCCAGGGACTCCCAAGGCACCCTGGGAAATAGGGAGCTGACACCCTAGGCAGTCAGCAGAGCCAGCTCCTCAGCTCGGCCAGCCGGCCGACTAGGAGAAGGAGGTTGCAACCCCAGGAAGACACGAGCCCACGAGGAAGGACAACCGTGTGCCAGCGTCACGTCTGCCCTGTGACCGTGTATTTAACTTGCCTGTGCTTTCAGGAAGCCCAGCGAAACCTCAAACAGCTCCACAAAACGGCAAAGGCATCATACCCAGCCGGCAAACATATCCCACTCACCCAGCTTCCTCTTCCCCACGTCTCAGGACATCTCTGTGGCCTGCCCACGGTGGCAGGCAGAGCCCCTGCCCAGTACTACACCTCTGAGGAGCAGAGATGCGCAGCGCTCCGCCCAAGGTCAGAAGCTAGCACAGGACCAGGATTCCCGCCTCCTCCGTTCCTACCGCAGCACTACACTTTTCATGAGGAAACCAAGCTGGCTTTCTGGGAAGTATGCCAGAGGCTTCGCTCTCCCAGCTGAGAGTTCACTGGAATATTGGAATAACAACTTCAGAGCCTGTGGTCTCTCCAGCCCATCTCAGGACCTGGCTAGAAACACGAAAACCCCAAGAAAAGAGCAATGGGGAATTATTCTGTTTTTTAACGAAAGAGAAAAAATTAGGGGAGGGAATATGGGGTTTCTTTAAAAATTACATGATTGCTGGAAGTTAATTTGGTATTTCTTCCTCGGTTTGTAAATTCTGTTTCCAATCACAATACCAGACAGCTGAGGATGCCTAAATCACATTTCAGTGAATTAGCATCTTGTCCCAAAGACTCTTTCCCACTCTGAATAGACTTCAGAAACCGGAATGCAATCCCTGAAGACAGGAATCCCCCCCAATCCAAGAGAAAGCATCTTCTAAGCCCCCACACTGAAATTCACACTGAGCACGAAGGCTGCCACAGAACTTGGGATGCACCTACTTTCTAGAAGACACTGAGGTCATGCCCTGCTGGAGAGAGAAATGGCAGTCTTTAACCTGCTGCAGCCTACTGCCTCCTCAGAAGGCTGAAGTTACTGCATCTGGAATAGAGCCCAGCATAAGGGTACCAGTTCTCCAAGGAATGCCCCGACTTCCTCCAAGAGTGACCGACTGTGCAAGGAAGCCCTTGCCGGATTCGCTGAATGCACAAAGCCAACATACAGCACAGCCCAAGGGGTTGACAATCAGAATCGAGATTCAGAAATGAAAGAAACCCAGAATGATGTAAAAATCACATATCCCTACCTGTCGATGATCACAGGGTCAGAAGGCGTCTCATTTCGATTTCCACAGCTTTTCTTTTCACAACATCGACTTTAGATTGGGAGGGAATCAAAAGAGTAAAAGAAATCAGTTAGATTGAGAAAAAAAATACCACGAGCTTATACTGAAAACATTCACAAAACTGACAAAGTCCCAGGTAGCCACCCCGCTAGAGACTGCTGCAGGCAAAATCCATAGCAATGTTTTGTTATCCTTTTTCAAACTGAATTTAAAGCCACACCATACTCACTCAACCTCCTACTCCATGACTTATAAGCTGGCTAATTCTCTGCCCGTCACAACATTCCCAGAAGAGCCACACTTGGAGTCAAAGCACGGACGGTTGGATTGTAAGAAGTATAAGGTCACCTCCAGACTAGGGTTCAATGACCTTCTGATTGTGTTTGTATGTGTGTGTGTGTGTGTGTGTGTGTGTTAAGATCCACAAAGTCACTTCCAGACTGGCAACTCAGCAACTTATGATTGCATATTTTAGGTCTTTGCATTCCAGCAATTATTTGAAGAAAATGTGTAAAACAGACTACACGTAGCTGCCTGGGTTGTTGTAAGCCTGGTGGGCATCACATCCTCCCTGCAGGGAGTTGGTGTGCTTTCTAAACGTGTGTGCATCCACTCGTCTCCACCATTTGGCAAAGATGAAGGAAGAAGGCCAGGTCATAGTGTACACCTTAAAATAGGAAGAGAGAGAGATAGGTGCCAGCCTGGTGCACAGGCCTGTGATCCCAGCACTCAGGGAGGCCGAGGAAAGAGAATCACAAGCTCAAGGGCAACCTGGGCAACTCAGTGACAACTCAGTGAGGTTCTGTGTCAAAATCAGAAATGAAAATGGGCTGAGGATATAGGTCAGGGTGAAGGCCCTGGGCTTGCTCTCCAGTACAGGAACAAGAGAGAGACAGAGGACAGAGAGGGAGAGAGAGGGAGAGAGGGAGAGAGAGAGAGACAGAGAGACAGAGAGACAGAGACAGAGAGACAGAGAGAGACAGAGACAGGAGAAAAGAAAAACTGAAGGGTTATATATCGAAGAACTTTCACCAACTTCAACATAGAAATGGGACTTGACTACACCGAAGTCCCAATCCTAAAAAAGTCTACTTTCCTGGCAAAGTGTTATGACTTTACACCCACAGCTAGGTGCACCAAAGCGGGGGTTAGCAGGGAACCCACTAAGAGGAACCCCCAAGCGACTCAAGGCAAAGAGAATGATCCAATCCTGATCTCCGTCCTGAGAGAGCACAGCCTCCCATGCAAAGTGTCTCTTTAAGATACAGAAACCAATGTGAGAAAAGTAAAGGGAGCTGGGAGGGGGTCACCTCTCCACCCAAATGCCACGTCCCCTGACTGCTGCTCATAAGGGCCACAGACTTCTGAGTCCCTCTCAGAGGGTTTCAAGGACACCGTTCACCACCAACTGTTCACTCCTGATGTAGCCTGGGCATGACTATCAGAAGATGGATCGTGAGCATCACAGCAGGTGGAGAAGCTGCCTAGGAGACACCTAGGGTCGCCAAGTGCTCCTGTGTACAGCCGTTCCCGTCATGGTTTCTCCACAGCCAAGGATTGGTGCGGCGCTGTAGAAAAAATGCTGAACTGGGAATCTGGCATCTGCATCTAACTCATCGCCAACCAGCTGTATGAATTCATTCAAATCTCTTTAAACCCTCTGAGCTTTGTCTCTTTGATACATAAAAAAAGAAGTGTTAAATTCAGTTTTCTCTGGAGTGCCTTCTAGGTTTAAGTGGATGAGGGATATAAGATTCCATAAGCACCCTTTGAAAATGAGGATGGTGGGCTGGGGGTATCTTGATGGTTAATGCACTTGCCTAGTGTGTGTAAGGCCCTGGGCTTGAACCCCAACACCACATAAACATTAGCCAAGTGTGGTGGCACATGTCTGTAATCCCAGAACTCGGGAGCAGGAGGCAGGAGGATTGCTAAGTTTGATGCCAGCCTGGGCTAGGTAATGAGTTCAGGACCAGTCTGGACTACAGCGCAAGATCCTGACTCAACAAAGTAAAAGAAAGAGAAAAGAATATAAGATTGATGTAAGAAAAAATGGGAAGCAGTGAGGCCACAGGGTCCCCAGGTCCGCTCACTCTCTGATTCTCCACAGAATTAAACACAAAACGTCTAAAGCCTGTCTCTCTCACACAGGCACTCACAGATGAGTCAGTGAACAATCATCCCCTACCGAAAACATTTTCATCACACCGGCATGATGACGCTTGGAGAAATTTAATCAAATTAGTAGAAAGTAAAAGAAAAATTGTCTCCACTTTCCTAAATGCCAGAGTTTGCCACTGGGACTTTCTGAAATAATATTTGGCCTTTGAAATTATATTGGGTCTTAAGTTTTACAATTTCAATGTAGCTCAAGATTAACACCAATAAAAAGGCTAGCCAGCTATACCCCACCTCCTAGAATCCTCGCCTCTCCTCTGGACGCCCTCCCCCAGCCCACTTCCGGCTCCCAGCTCTCCTGTCTGGAGGATTGCATATGTCACCACAACGCCTCAGCAGCTCAAGGAAACCACTTTTCTCAGGACCACAGTGTCGAAAGGCCCACACAGGCCTGCTGTTCAGAGACCTCCAAGCCAGGCTGTCCTTCGGCATCACCAGCTTGTGAAGCTAACTCCAAGTATGTGTGCGATGCCGGACACAACTTCTCCACAAGAGCACCCCGTGTCAGGGTGCACCAGGCTGTTCAGTTTGGGTGGGAGGGATTCAGAGAGGCCCCAGAATCACTCAGCTGAAATCAGCTGCTTTCCAAGAGGGGATTTCTTCCCAAGGGAAAGAAAAGCAGATAAAAATCATAAGCTCGGTGCCAGTCAACACTATGTGGAGGACTGACCCTGAAGGGGATGGTCAGGAAAAAGGACAGGCGCAGGAACTTCAGGACCCACCTTTCTATCTTCCAAGGATAACATAGTTACATATAACCTCTCATGCTAATATCCAGCCCAGAAAAGATAGAGACACTTCCTTGACTATTGAACAAGAATCAAAGTGTAAAAATAACAGGACTTGGCTGCCTGTGCCCTCTTGGAGACCTTAAAATTTCTCTGGATCTCTAAGTTAGCCAAAGCAAACTCTCCTTCCTTTTTTTTTCAGGGAAGTTTTTATGAGCATGTTTCAGTTTTGTTTCTTATATGGCATTCAGTCCCCAGTACCAGCATTATTAACCTATGTATTAACCAGAGGGAAGGGGGGAAAGCTTGTATGCCCAAAGGCCAACCCACACAATGTGGACAGTGGACACCAAGGGTGTGGGTCGCAGAGTGCTGTGGATGACAAACTCAATTCTGCCTGCCCTTTGCTCTAAGGACAAAGGCTACGTGACCAGCTCAACTCGGGCTCGGCTGCGGTAGAGGAAAGGCTGTCAGGGTCCTCTTCCAACAGCCACATCTTCTAAGCCTGAAGTTCCTGTGACCTTTTTTTAACTGACAATAACAGCAAAATAGAAAAAGATTTAACAAATAAAGCGGAAAAGGAAACTGAATTTGGGATGGGAAAAAAGTTCCTTCCTAACTGTCGCAAAGGGGGCGTGGGGTGGCCCTTCTTGCTAATGAGTAGTACCGCAAGCTGCCCCTCTGTCCCCCGCTGGCTGGTTTTGGTTTAATTTACTCTAGTACTTATTTGGAGAAGCTTCTGCTTAAAACCCTCTTGCTTTGCTTACAGGCCTCTTTCGTCCTCTGCCCACCCCGCCCCCATCTCCCCACGACGTCTTTGAAGAAGGAGTGGGAAAGAATAATTCAAGTTAGGAGAGTGGGTGGGAGATATGGGGGAACATGAGAAATTTTTATCTCAATACTGAATCTTACCTGCATTTTTTTTTTACAAAAAGAGATAAAAGATGCCTGGGGAAGAAAAAATAATAATAATAAAAACCCCAGGCTTGGACAGAGGGTGTCCAGTCTGTCAACCTCGCAGGCTCAAGATAAGCTAATGTGTCACTTTCCCCTCCGAAATCGTTTTTAAAATTCAACCCTCAACTTTCAAAAATCTGTCTCTAATTTCAAACTCAAATAAGCGCACAGCATGGTGGCTTTTGTTTTGTTTTCTTCCCCCCAACTCCTCCCTGCGATTGCATAACAAAAGTGTCTAAATTCACACCATCTGGCCGATAAAGACACTGGCCCCACTGCCCGGCTGGTCCATCTGATTAGGGCCCTGTCTAGCCTGCGCCTTGTGGCGAAAAGTCACAGCTGTGGGGTTTGCTCTCGCTCAATACAACTCTGTTATTAGCCAGCTGTAGGCCTTGAGACGACTTCTGTTCAAATTATAATATCTTTTAACCCTCTGAGCATTGAGGGCACAGGGCAGCAACATAACAGCTAGCTTTCTCCCTCCTAATAATCGCCAAAATGAACTAAAGCAGGAGAGAAAGAAGGACAGAGACAATTGAGAAAAGAAGAAAAAGTTATTCCTAAAGAGCTTTGTTTTGTCCCTGGGCTCTGCTGTCCTCCCTCCCCAAAGCTAAACACGAGTTTAGGAGCCTTTTCTAAAAGATGGCAGAATACAAAACCAGGCAGGCCGGGAAGTGTCCAGGTAGCCAGAGAGCAGCGTGCAGATGAGACAGTCTGTACAGCAGGAAGCGTGGAGAAACAAGCATGTGACAGGCTTTTGCCACCAGCGACTGCTCTGACCGGCTTTTACAGAGTAAGAGAAGGAACTTTCCTCCCTTTGTGGAGGAGGAGCAGCCGACTCTGAGAGACTGAAGGAAAAGTTCCCTTTCAGATGAATCCAATATTCTCCTTCACCCACCTTATCCATCTTCACACACACACACACACACACACACACACACACGTCATTTAGTTCCCCATAATTAATACTTGCTTTAAATTCTAGTTTGGGAAGAAAATAACAGGGCGTCTTCCCAGGTCTCCAGCGCACAGAAGTTACAGTACATTAAATGTTTATATTGTGTTACTAATGCAGACTAAACTAGGGGCTTTAAAAATTGATGCCACTACTCAAACTGCATAAAATGAGGAGGATTTGATTGGGCTTAAAAAAATACAAATGTCAGCCTTAAATCCAGCTGGGTGGGGTGGTACGGGGATAGGTATAATTCATTAGACAATGGGCTGGCTCGGGCAGGGTCGCTGTCCCCTCTGGTCAGAAGGCAATCTCTCCAAACAAAGACAGTGAAAAGTGAAGAAGGCCCAGAAGGCCCCGCGTGGACGCCCCGGCCACACCAACGCCTGCTGGCTACTTGGGCTAGGTATACTTGCTGGTGCATCTGGGACTGCGTTCTCTTTCTGAACAAATCTATCCCGGGATTATCGGGAAGGGCCATCCCCCCCATCTCCCATCACCGCCGGGAGAAGCGCCCTCCCCGGGCCCCTGGCAGAGCTGTACTTCGCATTTGGCAAGTTTGTTTTGCTAACACTCGGTCGGAACCAAAACCAAAACACACGCCTCTGCTGGCTGTGGTCCCTTCTGGCTGGGCAGGGAGACGGGGCTTCGCGGCTGTCCCTCCAGAGTCAGGCGGCCGGCTATTGCCCCAAACTGGCTGGGCCGGAGTTGGAAAACAACGGCGAGGCCGGAGCCGAGTGTGAAGGATCCAGGCTTTCCTTCCAATCAGACCTTGGCTGGACTGACGTCTAGACCAGATTTTTAGGTTGTGACAGTGGAGCCGCCACGCTCTCTCCAGCGGAGCGCTGGTCATCCCCTCGCATTTGCTGCGGGGACTCTGGGGCTCCGCCGACGTCGAGGCCCTCAGAAGCACCTTCCCTGAGTCAGCAAGTGCGCGCGTAAATTTCTTCTACTTTTTAAAAAAATTTGCTTATACTCAAGCAGAAGCACAAGGGCATAGACCGGGTCTCAGAATGGGATGGTCCCCGCCTGAAGGCGCCCTGGACCGGTGTTCCAAGTCCAGCAGACCCTCCCCTGGAACCCAGCGGCGCTGCGGAGCGGCAATCTCCCAGCACGCGGCGCGGGCGCCCCTCCACCCACCCGTGAGCACGGACAACCCCCTGCACCTAGGAGCCGCCCGCACGCAAACTCTAGGGAGAAGCGGCTTCCCCGGCCACCGCCCACCCCGCAGACAGGTGCCCGGGAACTGGGAAACGCCCGGGAAGGGCCTTTCGGCCCCCAGGGGTCCCGCGCCCAGTCCGCGAGTGGCCCCAGGGCTCGGGCTCTGGAACTAACTCGGCGGCGGCGGCGCAGAGCCGGCAGCCTCCAGCGGGACGAGCTGGGGGCAAGTCCCCAACCCGTTCCCAAACACGGCTTGGGGCTTCCCTACCCCGCCCACGTTGCAGCCCATCGTGGACCCCCAGGGGTCTCCCCGTGGCGCCAGGAACTCTCGAGACACCCCGGGGAGGAGGGCGTGCAATCTCGGGTCTTGGGGTTTCCTAGGACAGCACCCCAACCGCTGTGCCTGGAACCGGCTTTGAAGGAAGGCGAGTTCCAAGGGACCTGCGGGGCCAATCTACACGGAGCCCGCGCTGCTGCAGTCCAGTCTGGGACCCCCGAACCGGGCGGGCCCCAGCCCAAGGTGGCTCTTACCTGCACATCACCTCGTGGGTGAGCAGGACTCGGCACATCTCCGGATTCTTATTTTGTCCCTCGTACGCGATGGGCTGCGAACCAGGCGCAGGAGGGAAGGGCGGATACGGAGAGGGATGGAGGGACAAAGAGGGGACTTTAAAGCCAGCACAAAACCGCCTCCGCCACGCTACCTCCTAGTACACATCCGCAGGAGCTCCCCGGCAGCACTGCAACACAGCTGCCAGGTTTAGAGAAGTTTGTCCCAAAATTCTTAGCAAAAGGGGATACTGGGGAGGAGGAGTGAGCAGGACCGAACGTCCCAGTAACTTCTCTCTGTCCTCATCCGTTCCCTTACCTCCCTGCACCCAACGTCTCCCCAGACTATAAAGACAAAACAATTAGATTACTGGGGAAGTCTTTTTCAGAGAGGACAAGGAGCACGGTGGCGGGGAGGGAAGTTCAAAGTTCCACCCGAGAGACCACGCGGGGAAGTCTCAGACAGCCGGGAGCACGGGCAGCCAGCTCACACGCCAAGTAGCCCAGCTTACTTGCTTGGTGACAGAGTCGATCAGCCGGACGTAGAGGTCCTGCTCCGTGCGGACGCCTGTAGAGGTGGACAGGCCAAGTCAAGGATTGCGAAGTCCAGGCCAGGCCGTCAGCTCTGGCTCTAGACACCTCCAAATCCCCGACCTGTTCCAAGCCTCCCGCAGCCTTCCGCCGGGGCGCCCCAGGTGACAGCCAGTGCAGGAACGACCTGGACCTGGGCCCGCCTGCCCTGCCAGGCCGGCACTGGGCACTCACCGTTGCTGTAGAGGAGCTGCAACTTGTAGTGCGTGCCGTTGTTGGTTTTCTCGTTTCCTTGTTCCTGGAAAGACAGATGGTGGCATTAGGTTTCCTGGCTTTGCGACACAGTCAAATAAGTGAAGTGGAAAAGAATGCTCCCCCATACCTCCTCCTGCCTCCTTGAGGGACCATCTACCCTGTCAAAGGGCAGGAGCGCCTGCTCCAACCACACCGGTCGCCTCAGAAATGTGCCAAGGCTTACAGCCACTTGATCCTTGCCAGCTCTCTGTTGCACCCCCATAAAAACGCCGCTAAAAGCGTGCAGCCCCCCAGCCATGATAACTGGACACCACACCAGGGCACCACACCAGGGCCGCCCTTGCACAGGCCCCACCCAGCCCATCTGGCTCTGTCTATCCTGAGGAGGCCCCAAGGCGTCTCTCGACAGAAGGGTGAAGGGACTTGTCATTTGGAATGGCAGCATTTGGCCCAACTGGGCAACACCACAGGGCGCCCCTCCCAGCCCAGAGCTCAGGAAATGGGAGAGGGACCTGGAAGTGGCTACTGTACGGCTGGCGAAACTGAGGCTAGGCTAGGGCAAGAGATTTTCCTGTGGTCACATGTCCATTTAGATCGACTGTCCTTCATTTGAGATCAAACCCAACCTCTAAATCCGGGCTTGAGTTTGAGGAAAGTGGTGATTTAGGGGACAGGAACCAGAGAGAAGCCAAGCTAAGTAAGGCCCAAGGCTGGGCTACAAGTCACCCCAAGGCTGATTCACCCACCCTGACCCGAATAACCCAGAGAGGAGCAGCCTTGGGCATACATGTAGTATGTGTGTGTGCAGGTGTGTGTGTGTGTGTGTCTGTGTGTGTGTGTGTGTGCACGTGTCTGATCCTTAAGCGTCAACCCAGGGACTTCGCATAAAGCTACATTCTATGTCGTCTTCTTTTTTTTAGCTTTGATTTTTGAGACAGGGTCTTGCTGCGTCACTAAGTTGCCTGGGCTGGGCTGAAACTTGCCATCCTCCTGCCTCAGCCTCCTAGAGCACCAGGATCACAGTTCTGCACCCCCTGACCTGGCTTCAATGTATACTTTATAACTTGGGTCAGAAGGACATCTGCACTGCCCTCAGTCTGTACCTGCAGTGGCTACTACTTACAACCCCAAGGCTTGAGTGAGCCCAGTGCAGAGCACTTCTTCCTCGCTGGAGCCAAGGGCACACGTGTGTGTGTGTGTGTGTGTGTGTGTGTGTGTGTGTGTGTGTGTGTGTGTGTTGGGCGGGATCCACTGATTTACAGGCTAGGGGTGAGAAGCCTCAATTTATCATCCCTGGTGATGCGAGGGGAAAAGTGTCTCGAGTGACAGATGGAATCTTTGGTGCTCTGCAGGGAGGGAGCTGCGGGGCCGGGTGGGTGGAGAAGGGTCCTCTTACTTTGTCGTTCTCCACAAAGTCCACGAAGGCCGTGCGCTCGATCTCCACCGGCTGCCCCTGCCTGTCGTACAGCGCCAGGACGAAGTGAAAGAAGTTGGATTTCCTCAAGTTTGAGGGAGGCTGCTTCTCAAAGTGGGCCCGGGACAGGGCCACCCCGCTGCGCAGGAAGGAATCGGCGGGACCCCCGACGCAGGGAAAAGAGAGAAAGACAGGATGTTACCCAGCGTGACAAGAGTTCCCAAACAACACGGCAGAAGAGACAGGGTCCCCGTCCTGGGGCCAAAGCTCTAGACATTTCCGACCTCATTACTTTCAATAAAGAAGCCGAGGCTCCTTAGAAAACTCGTGTGGTCCTGCGGTCAAAACGCAGGGCCGAAGTCTGGGGCCCCTTCTCCGCCCACTGTCCAGCCTAGAACCATCCCACGTTTCTGGAAGCTAAAAGACCCCGGCTGCCTGCAGACGCTCAGAACGGTTCCCGCGTAGGCGGTGACCGTGTCCTACCACCGGGCCGGGGCCCCAGTGCTGTCCTTCAGGTCGCCCTGCCAGGACACTGACGGGGCTAGGGAAACGAGCCGCCGTGCTGGCACTGGAAGAGGTATAGGCCTGCACTTTTAGTCACCGTCCCTCGAGTTACCTGTCCGGAGCTGCCGCCCACAGCCAGGTAACCGGCGAGGACCTGAAGGCAGGCTGGGACGCGTCTGTCCTGCGGGCCTCCCATCTCTCCTTCCCTCGCTCTCCTGAAGTTGCATCCGAGACAGGGAACCTCGGAATCCCCGTGACCAACCCCAGGGGTCGCAGGCCACTGAGGAGAACGCAATTTGGAAGACCTCCGCCCCCTAGAACTGATGGTACGGAGAATCCAACATGTTCTGAGGCAAAGAAGCGTCCTTGCCAGGAACGGAGAGGATGGCCGTTGGAGCCGTTTCCCGCGGCGCCAGGGAAAGTGGCTGAAGGGGATACCCAGGCTGGGGCGCCCTTGAGAGCCTGGGGGTTACGCGCACGTCTCCCTGCCCAGCGATCGCAGCCGGTACCAAAGCAGCCACCAGGTCACCCTCAAGTCAAGACTTGGAGCGCAGGCGAGCGCACAGACGGCAGTCGACAGCCTTCCTGTCTGGTGCGGGCGAGCACTTTCGCTCCTTGGAAGGGTGTAGCATTTTGGCTAGGATTTCCAATCCCCTCCCTCCCCCATTAAGGACAGTGATTCCAACTTCCATAAACTACTTGACTGGGAAGGGAGGCCTGGGAGGAGGTGACTTCCAGGAGCCCGGCTAAGGAAATGCGCCCCAGAGCCGGCTCTGCCTCTGCGCTGTTCCACTCCGCGGGCAACCCCGTTAACAGGCAGGCCACCGTGCGGAGCCACTGTCCCCCGGCATGCGTCGATCTCAGGAACGCCCGCGCGGCCCAGGCTCCAGCCACAGTCGGGGTAGTGCCACTGCTGCTTCTGTCCTCCAAGGGCGGAGGCCGGTTCGCCCTAGCCGGGACGCGTGAAGACGCGGTGTGCCGGGGAAAAGGGGCGCTTTCTCCCAGTGATGCCAGGACTTAGAGAGGGTAGCCGAGGCGGGGGCACAAGCGAGATCGAGGAAGAAGTTAGGGGTCGCTAGTTTTTAGAGAGCTGCCTCTCGCAGAAGGAGACGCGAAGGCCACAGATTCCAGCTCGGACCTGGTAACACGCTGGGGAGGCGGGACTGGAATGTCTTCTAGGGTGGCACCGGGGCAAGGCTTGCCCAGGCCCAGCACGCGCAGAAACAAAGTCAACTTTAGGAACGCCCCAAACTGGAGGCTGGTGATCCCTGCAGCTGCGGGCGCTGGGTCTCCTCTCTCTCCTCTCCTCGTCGCTCTTCCTTGACTCCGTCCACTCTTACCCACTCCTGTCTTCTATCCGGAATGTCTTCCTGCCACTGATTCTCAGGTGGAGGTCCTTCGCTGGTCGCCCTGCTGTCCAAGCTCCCGGGCGCCGGGCCTTCCCCGACAACAGCTCCGGCTTCTCCCGCTCCCCTCGCCGCCGCCACCCTCCGGCGGCTGCGCTCCGGGTCTCCCGGAACCACCCGACCAGATGCTCGGGGAGCGGCGCTTGCTGGCGGCATGGGGGCCCGGGGATGGCCAGGAGGCGGCTTCGCTCCCGCGCCGCCGGCTGCCAGCACAGTCCTCCCGCTCCGCTGGGTACCCGACCGACTCGCAGATGGGGGCCGAGCTGCGAGGTAACTGATGCCGCTTCATTTATTTTTGTCCCCAAAAGTGGTAAGTGGGGAAAGCGAAAGGGAACAGACACGACAGACTCAGGCGGTTCCGAAACTCCAGCTCCGGCTGCCGGGTAAGTGTCCCCTGACTGCTGTGCTGGCTCGCCCGCGGGAGAAACGCAGCGTGCCAGGCTGGGGCGACAGATGGGGGTCAGAGGGACAAGGAGAGAGACAGAGAGCTGGGGAGGAAGGACACAGAAAGACGAGAGGACGAGAAAGCGGGAGCACAACAATCGCGCGGCCCAATTGTTACCTCTGCGCTGCGACGCTGGCGTCCACCACGCCGACATTGCGAACCCAGGACCTGACCGAATCCATTTCGGCGCCCAGCGACTTCTCCTTCAGAGCCGGTCCTCTTCCTAAAGTATCCTGAATCCCAAACATTTAAAAAGTCTGATCTTCTACTATCGCTTAAAAATGAGTTACAGCAGCACTGTCCTGACTGTTCCCAGCGCCTCCAGCGAGAGCCGTCTTCTCCAAAGCAATCCGAGAAAAGGGATCAAGTGCTTAAGTTTGGGCCCTTCTTGGAAGGAAAAAAAAAAAAAAAACAGTAATAACAGCCCGTCCTTGACTTCACGCGCGAGGTGCGGAGTGGGGTAGCTAAAGTGTGCGCCGTTCTTCTCCGCCAAGTTCAGATCCGCCGCCGCAGGCCCTGCACCCTAGGTCTCCCGCATCCTTCCCGCTGCAGAGCCGCCTCCAGAAAGTGGTCACGATTGAGAACCATCACCTGTTCGGGGAGAAACAGGAGACTGATAGCTGCCTGATCTCACCCCTTCCTGCTGATCCCCCCCCCACCCTCTGCTCCACCCCACTGTTCCAATTTAGGAAAAAAAATCCTCAACAGGATCAGTTGTAAAAGGCAGGGGAAGACCCGGAGACCAGTGGCGGCGGCGGATGCGAGCGCCGCGGAGCCGGGCTGCAGCCGTGCGCGGGCCCCATGAATGGGTTACTACGGCCCTGACCACGGGAGGCGGAGCCCAGGCCCGATAAGGAGCCTCATTTGCATGGACGCTCCGGATTGGCCAGAGCCGGGAAGGCCGGGCCGACGTCCTCCGGCGGCGCTCGCCACGCTCGGCGTTGCCAGGAGTCCGGGAGGTGAAAGGGGACAGAAAGCTGCGGGCGCCACGTCCTTGCCCGAACCCCGCGCTCGGCGTGCGAGGACGCGAGCGGCTGACACCGTGCGGACGCAGCGTCGCAGGCCCTGCGGGCTGGCGACGCGCTAGCTCGGCTCCGCCTGGCCCGCGGGAGGGAAGGCTCCGTGGAGTTGCCTGTAGGTGCAGGTTTTTGTTGCCTGCGGGAAGCAGAATCGTTCGTGGGGTCTGGATCCGCGTTTGCGAGGCTGCGGAGACTGTGACCGCACGTACTTGTATTTTGTGCGGACGTTCCCCAGGGCGCCCACCTCCCCGAGCGGCTCTCCCGAGTCCTCTGGACTTCCGGGGTGACGCTCGGATTGGTGCGTGAGGTTTGCCAGTTGAAGAAGGCGGGAGTGGGGTGTGGACTGTCCGGGCTCCAGGGACTGCTCAAATAAATACCGCGCGGGGGTGGGGGAGCTAAGGAAATAGCCCTGGGTGGGCGCGCGCCGGAGTCGCACCCGGCACCGGAGAGGTGGCCGGCTGATCGGCAGGCCGAGGGCTTCTCCGGGAGCCCCCATTACCCTTCTCAGGTCCCCACACCCCAGGGAGCCAGCAAAAGCGCGGCAGAAGGGCCGCGAGGGATTCGCGCGGAAACTGTCCCAGGCGACGGGCGCGCTGTGGCCGTGGGCTGGTTGGTGGCCGGGAGGCCGGCGGCTGCTCCGCAGAACAACTGAAACCCTAGACTGCTTTGTAAACTACGCCGGGCGGCTCGCGGTGCCTATTAAAAAAAAAAAATCGTCCTGGCTGGGTGTTATTTTCTTGCTTCTCCTTTTGTATTCTGATGTGCGTGTAGATCTGCTGCTGAAATCTAGAACACCAGCGCGAAAACAGATTTGAAGACAATGAATGCAAATCTGTGCTCAAAGACCATCTGCCGTGGAGGAGCCCATCAGCTGCTAGGCAGCTCGAGCGCCCGCCCGACTCCTCCGGCCTCGTGACGCGCCGGGCGCTAGCGAGAGCCTGGGAGGCTTGCGGACCCTCTCTGACAACTCAGGACTTCGAATTGCGCGTCAAATGACTCCGACCCGTACCGTTAGGCTAGGTGAGCGCCCTCCGGGAGGGACCGCGAGCGTTTGCCGCTAGAGGACACGGCGCGGTGCAGCGAGTTTGTTTGTTTGGGCAGGAAGCGTGCGATGCCAGGAACGCGGCTCTTCCAAGGGACCTGCGCGCGCGCCTCCGCCTCACCCTAAGGCGCGCGGGCGTGGGGGGCTGCGACCCCAGGCTGCACTACTCTGTCGCACGCAGGCTCTAAGGATAATTTCAACGTTCGCAAAAGCCACAGGAGTCATCTACTCCACCCGCCCTTTTTGGAAAGGTCTCCAAACCTCAAGTCCTTCTCCCCATATACACACACACTTTCTTGTCTGGACCGAAGTCAGCAGCGTAGACCACCTGCCCAGTCCTCTGAAACCTGCCTTTAAGTCCAGTAATTTTTTTTTTTCCCAGGAGCCTGTGACAGGCTGCACTTCCACATTTCCGGGGGAAGGTGCCCAGGACAACCCAAGGGGCCGCTGGCCAGCAGCCGGCCTGGGCCTAGTCTAGACCATTGGCCCCCAGGCTCAGGGTGGCTTGGGTTAAAGGGCAGAAAGAAGGTCGAGGACTCTGGCTTTTCTCATCAGTAGCAGCTGCCACCCCACTGATGCCCCCCAGGAAGCTATGAATTGCTTCTTTCTCCAGGTCCCCTGCTGCACTCCCCAACCCTCAACACCTAACACTAGCCACACGTTCAGGCCTTGCAGTAACTGCTGGGAGGGAAGCTGTGGCCTGGGAACTTCGACCGGGAGGATTACACTGCCCCAGTCGGCTGCACTCTGGGCGCTGGGGGAGAGTGGCCAGCCTGCTGCTGGAGTCCCCTGGGTGACTAGCCCAGGCACAGTAGATCCCTCCAGGCCTGGACACAGTTCCCTGGTGACTGCCATCGGTGGAACTGGAGGTGGACTTAGGCCCAGCCAGTGGCATTCAGCAAGACAGGAGCCTTTCTGCCAAACAAAGCCCAGGGCCTTCCCACTGGACTACAGCCTCAGCCCATTCTTATTTTGGATTTTGAGATAGGGTCTTGCTAAGTTACTCGGGCGGGGCTTAAACTTGCGATCCTCCTGCCTCACCCTCTGAGACTTCCTGGAATTACATGCCTGTACCAACGGGCTGGGCTCAGCGTGTAGGTTTCCAGGAGGTGTGACTGCAGAGTCGGCCACCAGCGCCAGGAGCTTTGACCAGGCTGGAGCGGACGCCTAAGTTGCACCCAGAGTGCCGTGCCCATCTCCCCTTCCCCCGGGGTACCTCGGAACAACCCTCCTTCGAAGGGCACAGACCGACCCCGAGCGGCTGGGGTGCCTGGCAGATGCCCAGCGGCGCTCGCCGCTCCTGCTGCGGTTGGCCAGCTTCGCTCAGCCCACCACCACCTATTACACACACCGGCGTGCTAGTCCTGGGGTTCCCCTACCCTACCCATTCCTTTGTTCGCTCCTTAATACCCACCCCCGAGTTTTTCCTCGTGTAAGTTTACCACTCGCACCCCAGTGCAGGCTGCTCCGCCTCCTCCTAATTGGTGTTCAGATCCGTTTCCCGGCACCCGCACCGTCCCTTCCTGAACTCCCAGGCGTCCCGCCCTCCTCCCGTCGGAGGTCTGAAAATGTTTCTTCAATTTTGCTGTGCGGGCAGGATTCCCGTGGGGCGAGGATCTGAGCGCATTCAGAGGTGTTGGGACACCTCCCCCGCACCCCTTCGTATGGTCGCACACACCGCCCCTGCCAGGCACACGTACCGGCGTCTCAGTCTACACAGCCTTACGCACGGAGCCGGGCTGGTCCCGGGGAATTCGATCCACCAGGAGAGCCAGTCTGGTTTTTGTAAGTGAAATAAGTGGTGGTCCCCATGGTCTCCCTCTGGACAAGAATTTTTCCAATTTGAGATTTCTTTTTTTAAACTCAAATCATTGCCGTGTATGTGTCCGACTAGAAATAAACGGCTTTGCTCGCGGTCTCGGAATACTGCGGAGTATCTAGCCCACAATGTGTGAAGTGATTTTTTAAGTAACCAATTTCATAAACTCCCACGCTACAATGCAACTTTGGCATTTGTCCTCGTACATTTTAGAGATACAAATTCCCTGGGGCAAGGGGGACAAGGGCGAAAGAACTTTGCTCTTGAATGCACGCGCACCCTTCCAGGACTCTGCCACCCGGAACAACAGCTCCCTTTTAGGGCCGTTGGGTAAGAAGTGGCCTCGTTTCTTGTTTTGTTTTTATGTAGAGGAGATTTGAACGGGAACAGCCCCAGCGTCACAGAGGCACAGAGCGCCCCACATGCCCAGGAGGTGCCCGCTCCAACGGGGTCCCCGCGGTGAAGCCACCGGAAAAGGACCGCAGGAGCCCAATGCGTGCCAACCCAGAAAAGCCCTCCTCCTCCACGCCGCACCTCGCCTGCTCTCCTCTCCCCTGGTCACTCCCTTTACAGAGCCCCTTTGATTCCCTCCTGCCCGGCGCAGAAAGCCAGGGAGTCCAGGCTGCAGCAAAAAAAAAAAAAAAAGACCCAGAAGGGTCAAGGTAGTGAACGTGCCGCCGCCGCGCCCGCCCCGGGAGCTCGGGCGTCCGCAACGCGGGGCGCAGGAAGGCCCGGGTGCGCGGCGGGGACGGAAGTCTGCAGCTAGGAGCTCCCGCCGCTCTCCCCCCCCCCACCCCGCCCCCCGCTCTTCCTGGGGCCCCAGCTCCTCCAGGGGCGGGTGGCGCGCGCGCCCAGGCCCTGCTGGGGACGTCCTGCTGTAAAGTGGCGGCAGCAAGGCCTTCCAGAAAGCCGGTGGGTGGCGGTGATACCGCCGTCCCTGCTGTGTCGGTCCGGGGGCAGATTGAGCACGTCCTCGCGCAAGGTACGAAGGCCGAACACAGGCCGGAAGCGAGTTCCGAATACAGCGCTTCGCCAGCGCCGCCTCGCACTAAGCCTTGACTTCATCCTCTCAAGCGCGAATTATTGCTCCCATTTCACAGATGACCAGAAGGGGGTGGGCGGTGGCTAGCGGCATGTCGCCTGGTGACAAGGGAACGAAAGCCACGGCCGGCCTTCGGGTGTGCGCGGGCGCGCCCACGGCCTTCAGAAAGGAACAGAAGTCGCAGGCGCCTTCCTCCGGCGCCCCGCTCTTTGGGAGGAAAGCTGCCCCAGAGCGAGCGGCTCCAGCCCCCCTTCCCGGTGGTCCCGCCCCGCCAGCCGGCGGGGAAAGCCCGCGGGAGCCCGGCTCTCCGCCTGCCGCGGAGGTGTGAGCGACGTGTTGATTATGCATACTTTCCGCCGCGTTCACACGTGCGCTCACGGACGCACATGCACACGGCTTGCCCGGTCGGCGGCGCCGCGCCGGGCGCTGCCAAGGCCTCCCGGGGTCGCCTGCCCGGGTAGGGCGACATCGGCGCCCACTCGGCCCCTCCGGGCGCTTTCCTCCACGCCCGCCGGGAACCGTACCCTGGCTCCCGCTTCCCACTTTCTTTCCCCCAAATGTGCCTGCGCTCCCGACTCCCGCGTCCAGGCCATGATGTGGCATCCGCGAGAATTCCACTCCTTTTGGCACGAAGCGGTTTCCACCGCGCGCGCGCACACGCGACACACGCACGCCGTCGTCGCTTGCACCCACTCCGCACCCCGAGGGCAGCAAGAGAATCAGGTGGCAGCGGAGCCAGCAACGCGGTTCCAAAGTGTCTTCGACGCTATAAGCCGGACTTTGCTCTGTGGTACCAGAAATTGAGTCCAGGGCCTTCACGCTGTGCTACAGCCCCAGGCCCTCGCCACCCCTTTTTATTTTCGAGAAGGGGTCTCACTAAGTCGCTACATTGCCCGAGCTAGGACGGAACTTGCATCCTCCTGCCTCAGCCTACCGGAGGGCCGGGATTACAGGCCTGTCGCCATCAGGGCCGGCTCATCTGAGCTGTTGAGCTAAATGCGGGTTCGCCTCGAGGCCTGATCATTGCAGGCCTGGTCACAGGTCCGCCTTCACCCCCGCGCCTCCGGGGGGGCTGGTCGTGCACCTGAGGCGGGCGAGCTGGGGCGGCAGGAGAGCGGCACCGGTCGAGACCTCACAACCAGGTCGTTCGGGCAACAGGGGCGACACAACTTCCGCGCACACTGATCTCCCAAGAGGAGAAGCCGCGGCCACCGCGACGCCAGGCATCCCTGAAGGGCGAGTCCCGGGCTGGAAGCGACGGCCGCTGCCCAGGACGACAGGCTGGCTGCGCTCCCGAGGCTACGACGCAGGGGCGCCGGGCTCTCTCCACCTCGGGCACGACCCGCAGGTCTGCCCAGGGCAAGGTCAGTCGCTTAGGTAGCCCCCGGGAGGTGGGACAGGGGGACGGGGAGTCCCCAGCTTTATCTGCCTTACGGGGTGAAGAGAGTTTGGGACGAGAGTATCTGGAACAAAATACGTGTTTCCTTCGTCACCTGCATGTGGAGAATGGGCCTTTTTGTTTCTTTTCAACGCTGGGAATGGAACCCAGGACCTATCTCTATGGTAAATTCCCAGGCCGCTGTTGCTGTTGTTTGACTTTGAGACCGTTTCACTAAGTAGCTAACTTGCCCAAGCTGGGCTAGAACTTGTGATCCTCCTGCCTCAGCTTCCCAGAATCCTGGGATTACAGGGTTGCAGGCAAAATTTTTTTTTAATATTTGTTGGTGGCATTCGCTGGGTCCCTGAGAGTGTCCTGCGGCTCACACCCACCCCACGCCGGCCTGTGAGCCCGGGGCGGGGAGTCTGACCCGCCTTCACAGCTGCTTGGTCCGGCGCTGGGACTGATTCGCCCACTGGGATCCGTAACTAGAAATCGTGAAGTTGTGTCTGAGAACGCGCTTCGGGGGGCCCTCGGATGTCACAGGGTGCGAAGGGAACCGGGCGGAGGCCTTTCCCAGGGTGTGAAGGCCAGTTCCTGGGGGTCTGCGCCGGGTGGCGCGCTCCCTTCCCCGCGACACTGGCAGGTCGCCGTCTGAACCCGGGCACGATCCTCCAGCGACCGCTGCGCGCGGCCCTACGGGCTGGGGACCTGGGACTCGCCTGGGACTCGAACATCCCCAGGAGTCCCTGACGGTCCATCGGCGGCGGTGAGAGTGGCGACCAGCACCCGTCCGGAGCGCCGGGGCACGGAGCCCCTCTCCGCCCGCGCCTCCGCCAGAAGGGACGGGTCGTCGCAGAGCTGTGGTCTCGGGGGACTAGTCCCCGGCGCAGCCTTTCCAGAATCCGCAATAAGCGCGGCTGCGGGAAGAGAGGAGGCGCCGCAGGGAACCCAGCCGGGGACCGCCTGGAAGTGGCCGCCTGGAAGTGGCCGCCTGGGGCGGGGCTCGGGCGGGGCTGAGGGACAAAGGCCCCGTCTTCTTCGGTCCCCAGCCCTAGTTTCCTAGGAGCTCCCTTCCTAATCTGCACTTTCATGGAGCGGCAATGCGTTGCTTGTGGCAGAAAAGTTACGTAAACAAACGCGACAAAGTCGCATCTAATCGCAGGAACGTGGTTATTTATGTTAATACGTGGCAGACCGGCTCCCAGCCGCTCCCGTGCGCTGCGCGTGGGAGCCTGAGGTCATCTCCCATCTGTAACCTTCTGGCTCACTTCACAGACATGATGTCCTAAGGCTGTTATTTTTCTACAGAAACATGTAATATTGGCATACTATTTCATCATTCATGCCATATTTTTGCTTAGGCGGTGTGCCTGCTTCTGATGCTTCACCACTATAAACAACACTGTGATGGACATCTTTGTAGTTATAATTTTTCATATAGTTAAGATCCTTTCCTTACAAGAAATTCTTGAAGTGAAATTGTAAAACCAAAGGTTTGGATGTGGAATGTCCCCTCAGGAAGGCTCGGGTGTTCGGATGTTGTGGGTTACCTCTGGTTTTCCCTGTACAGTGGGAGCTGGGAGACAGTCCGGAGGGGTGGGTCTCTGAGGGTGTGACCCAGGGTAGTACTCTTGTGCCGGCTTCTCCCCAGATCTGCTCCCGCTTGAGCAGCTGTTCCAATCCCTCCCACCACCGCCGGGAGGACTGAGACATCCTGACACCGTGAGTTAAAATGAATCTTTCCTTACCTGGATATGTAGGCACATACCTGTAATCTTAGTCCTCAGGGGGCCGGGCCAGGAGTGGTCTGAATTCAAGGCAAGCCTGGGGTGTGCTGGGACCAGCCTGGACTATCCAGCAAGACTCTGCCCAAAAAATAAATAAATAAGGATGTGAAGGAGGGGCATCTCCCTTAAGTGATGGGTGTTGGGTATTGTGTTGCAGCAACAAGTAAGTAACAATGTGTTTCAGATTCTTCTGAAGGACTAAACATACGATCCCCCAGCAACATCTGAGCCGGCCTTGTGCACTCTCCCTGCAAGCTTACTACTTCTTGAAGTTATTTTATTCCAGAAATGTGCCAGTTTGATAAGTTAGAAATATCCTTTGGTCTCTTCATTTCATTTATATTTTGTGGATTTCCAGTCCGTTTAATTTTTTATTTGGAGAAAAGGTCTTGTTAAGTCGCTCTCACTCCTTCAACTTGCCATCTCCCTGCCTCAGCCCGCCTGAAAGGACTTGTTGTTCTTTGTACACTTTTTCGGCCAATATACACCTTCAAGATTTGCAGGTTATTATATTTGAAGAATATTGAGGGTTAATTTATACTTGTCTTTTTCCAATCTTGTTAACCTTTAATTTTGTGTTAATTTATTGTCATTTTTGTTGGAAGATTTGTATATATATGTAATATATATGTACATATGTGCATATACGTGGATGTACATATGTAAATGTGTATACATACACACATTTCATTTAGAATATTGTCATCTGCAAGTAAAAAGGCAAGTGATTAACAGTTGCGTGAGCAAAGGAGACATTTAATTACCTCCCCCAACAGACAGGCTGATGTAGATGGTCTCAGGGCCTCAGGTTACAGGCTAGGCTCACTGTGGCCATTGCCAAACCAGCTCCCCTTGCTCCTCCCCCACTGGCCTTAGCAATGCTGAGTTTCAATGTCCCATTCAGAGTCTCACTGGCTTAGGCAAAAAATGATCTTAGCACCTTTGTTTGAGGCAGGAAGCAAGAGGATCAGAGGCATTAGCAGATTCTGAGCCTTTTTACGGCTCCCTCACAGCCTTTCCAGAAACAGCTCTATTGTGGTTTGGATCTGGAGTGCTCCCTAAAACCCTCATGGGATAGCTGTGACACCAGGGGCTGTTAGGAGGTGAGGCCTGGCTGAAAAGGACAGCTGCCTGGGGCTTGACCTGAAAGGATTGTGTCAATTTGTTGAGACTAGAGTGTGCCAGGCATGTGGCACATACCTGTAATTCCAGCACTCAGGAGCCCGAAGCAGGAGAATTTCTGTGAGCTTGAAGCCAGCCTGGGCTACATAATGAGACCCTGTCTCAAAAAAAAAAAAAAAAAAAAAACTTGAAGTGATGATTTATTTTTTAAAACTATAAAAACTCATATATGCCTCAGTTTATACATTTTCTTTTATACCTTATAGTAAAATTGTTAAATTACTGCCAAATAGCTTGTGAATATATTTTATTATACTTCCATATTACTGCTGAAACATATAGAAGCTGTTTATTCATTATCCACTTAGTCACTCTACATAGCTCTTTTTCATGTTTGTTTCTATTTTGTGGGGGGGGCGGGGCTTGAGCTCAGGGATGCTTCACCACTGAACTATATCTGCAGACCTTTTAGGTTTTTGTTTTGAAACGGGTGTTACTAAGTTGCCCGTACTAGCCTTGAGGTTGTGATCCTCCTGTGTGCCCCCGCAAGTAGCTGGGAGGATAGGCATATCCTCTTCACAGGGCCTTAGTAGCTCTTGTTCGTTCTTCGTTGTTGTAATTTTTAATTGATCCAGGTAGGTTTTTCAAGTAGAAAATTGTATCACCTGATAACTGACAATCAGGTCTTTTTCTTTCCAGTAAATACACTTGGTTTATTTTACTTGTCTTATTGCATTGGCTAAGATTTCTAATACAATGGCAAATAGCAAAAGCAGTGGAGATACGTCTCATCTTTTACCTGAATACTATGGATATTTTTATAATGACCTATTAACTGTAGATGTCAAGTACTATTTGAAAATAATTTATCTTAGGTTAACAAAGAAGTTCTATCACAAATAGATGCTGATTTGTACTAAGTACATTTCTAGCACTAGGATAATTATAGAGGTTTTCCTTCTTTCCGTTATTGTAATTAATTATACTGGCACATTGTTATGGTTTGGATCTGAAATGTCCCCCCAAAGCCACATGCATCTAGATGTAGGGATATAATTGTGAAACTGTGTACTACTGGGAGGTGGTGCCAGTCTGGAAGACACAGATGTTTCCCGTTTAGCCTGAAGGGCTTACCTCAATTTATTGAGATTCGGGCACCTAGCGCAGAGCTTTCAGGTTTGTTTTACCGATTTATGGGCCAGGAAGTGAGGGAGGGGCACTTACCCTGGTGCGGGGGTGGGGGGCAGCAATGGACTCCTTGGACTAAGTAAAGGAAGGAAGAAGAAACATTGTTACAGCTTCTTCCTGGGAAAGCTCTGGCCTTGCTCTGGCTGCCGAGGTGGATGCTCCCCACACACCTGGCTTGCTTTCTGCACCATCTTGAGCAACTCTCTAGATACTGCCATGAGCCTCCACCGCTGCAGGCTGCCCATGCATGGACTGTGTGAGGGACAATGCTGAAACTGAGCTAAAGCAAGTATTTCCTGTCTTACATTATACATGTCAGGTATTTTGACCCTGCAATGAGTAACTAAGATACACACTAACACATGTGAACCCATTCTTTTTTCTGATATTGGGAACACCAGAGGCTCACATATGCTAGGCAAGCTCCCTACCACTGAAATACATCTCAATCCCTTTGATTTTTATTTAATTTTGAGATAGAGTCTAAGTTGCCCCGACTGACCTCAGATTTGTGAGCCTTCTGCCTCGGCCTTCCAAGTAGCCAGGAGTACAAGCGTGTGGCACCACACCCCAATATTCTGGCATTTTAATAATGAACCCAACATGGTCAATCACCTGTTCATTACAAATTCATCACCATTCACCTTGCTGGGGTCACCATGATAAACTGTAGCAAACGCCAAGACCTTGCTCTTGTGGTGTTTATACTCCAGTGGGGAAAACGACAGTCAAGGTGTAGTATTCTCTTGTTACGGCTACCTTTGTGTGCATGCAATATGCCTGGTCACTTGTCATCCAGAGTTTCTCATGCCTCTTACGCTTCTTCCTGGCTTAGAAATTGATCTTTTTAATGTTCCATGGGTCATTCTTAAAGGTCCTGCTTGAAATTTGCCTCTCCATCAAATCTCCCGACGATTTTACAAACTCCAAACTCTTTTTTAAAAATATCCCTTTCTGTTTATGATGTTTGGAACAATTTGTATTTCTGACATCAAACCCTAATCAGCACATCGGGGTTTGGTATCAGGGTTATCCAAGCTTGGTAAAAGTCATCTCTATCCTTTCTTCTTATGCTTTGGGTTTAGGAGAGGATTCATATTATCTTTAAATTGAGAGCACTGAGCCGGAGGCATATCTTAGAGGTTAGCACACTTGCACAAGGCCTGGGTTTGATTCTTCAGCACCACATAAAAAAATTAGCCAGGTGTGGCAGTGTACACTTATAATCCCAGCACTTGAGAGACTGAGGCGGGAAGATTGCCATGAACTCAAAGCCAGCCTGAGCTACATAGTAAGTTCAGGACTAGCCTGGACTACAATGCAATACCTTATCTCAAAAAAAAATTAATAGAACTTTTCCACAAAGCCGAGTCTTTGCTAAATTATCTCATTTATTCGGTAGCTAATAATTTATTCAGGTTTTCCAACTATTGATAAGTGTATTTTGGTAACTTCTTAGTCCAACATAAAAGTATCCATTCTCAGCAATGTTTTAAATGTGTCCTGACAGAGCTGTACCTGGTTTTCTGCTATAACTTTGTCTATGTCTGAAATAATTTTCTTATTTCTCCTGTTGAGCAATTTGCATTTTGTTTTATTTCTCAAGGTTTCCCACTGTGCCTCCCAATCCACAATGCACCAGAAACTTGGGAATATCTGACTTCCTATTTTGGCCAATCTGATGGATGGATATAAATTCATCTCTGGGATACCACCTAACGCCAGAAATAAGGGCCTATTTCAACAACTAAAATAGTAATCAGTGCTGGCGAGGCTGCAGGGAGAAAGGAACCCTCCTGCACTGCTGGTGGGAGTGTAAATTTGTACAACCACTCTGGAAAGCAATATGGAGATCTCTCAAAAGACTCGAAATAAATATTCCCTTCGATCCAGCAACACCCCTCCTGGGAATATTTTCAAAAGAGGTCAAAACAACATAACAGAGGTACATGTATACCCATGTTCACAGCACAACTAACAATAGCTAAAATATGGAAGACACCAAAATACCTATCAACAGACCAGTGGATACACAAACTGTGGTATTTATACACAATGGAATACTATGCATCTCTAAAGTCCAACAGCGTGGAGGCTTTTGGAGGCAAATGGAGGAAACTTGAGAATATCATGCTTAGTGAAGTGAGTCAGAAGCAGAAGGTGAAATATCGAATGGTCTCTCTGATATCAGTGTCCCAGATCACAACCATCTCATGGAACTTAAAACGAAAAACAGGGTGGAGAGGGAGGGAGGTTTGGGGGGGAAGGACAAGAGGATAGTGGGAAAGTCCTTGTCACGTTAACAAGATACGTATGTGCACAAAATGCTGAACTTCATTGTAAACCTTAAATTTTGCACCTATACATATCAATAAAATGGGGAAAAAATAAAGTTCATCTTGCTGTGGTTCTAATGGGCATTTCTTCGGTGGCTAGTTGCGCCTGTGCGGGCTCTCTTAGCCTTTAAGTTCCCCTCCCTCTACCACTTACAGCAGGCTCCTTTTCCAGGCCCCCCACCCAAGGGTGGACATCTCATCCTTGGTGGCTGTTGCTCCTGCCTCTGCAGCTGCTGGTGCTGCTTCTGGGCGCAGAGGGACCTGCATGTCAAATTGTTCATTCACTGCAAACTCTAGAGGCTACACATATGATCTTTTATCTGCCATGTATCCACAGCTTTGTCAGCCTTGCTCTTTGATGATTAAAAGTGTTTTTATTTATATTTAAGGCAATGCTGTCCAGTTGGGTGCTTTAGGGTCTTATTGGAGAAGTCATTCTGCACCTTATGACCACAAAGAAATTTCCTTGTTGGGGCACTTTGGGAGGCTGAGGCAGGGGAATCACAAGTTTGAGCCCAACCTGGGCAACTGGTCCATTTAATGAGGCACTAATCAAAACTAAATTGGCTGGCGATGTAGCTCAATGTGAAGGCCCTGGGCTCCACCTCAGGACCACACATGCAGACAACATACACAAACTCACACACACATAAAGAAAAAAAAATGAAGAAATAAGAAATTCCTCTGAACTTTTAGTACATGAGATTATCTTGTGACCTGGTCTAAAGCAATGGGCGAGATTTTGGTTTTCACGGAGTGACAGCATTTGATCTTCACATCACCAAATGTTTTGTACCATGATAAGGAATAAAATGGTCCTAAATACAGTTTGGGTCCAAATTTTTTGTCACTTTACGTGACAGTTTCTCCTGGAAGCAGGATCCTCCAGTGACTCTCTGATAGACTCCACTGAGATGAAGGACACCTGGGAAGGAGGCTGGTGACGTCAGGTGGACCCTTCAGGGTTCTGCGGCCAGGCTTTGCAATGGCTAGCTCCCAGCCCTCCCCCTATGCAGCAAGTCTGAGATCAAGCTGTGACACGGGCTTGGAATCACATTTCCAGGAACGCTGCTCCAACCTCAGCCCACACGCTCCTGTTCTTCATGTGGAGACACCTCGCAGCCGGCTGAAGGACCTGTTTAGGTGGTGTAACTTTTTCTTTGTCTTTTTTTTTTTTTTTTTTTTTTTTTAACACAAGAGTCTCACTATGTAGCCCAGGCTGGCTTTGGACTCAGGACAATCGGCCTGCCTCTGCCTCCGAAGTGCCGGGTTTACAGGCGTGCGCCACCACAGCCAGCTTCATGTGGTGCTGAGGAACTGAACTCAGTCAGAGCCTTGTGCTTGCAAGGGAAGCGCTTTAACTGCTGTGCCATTCCTCCAGCCCTCGTTAGGTAATGGTTAGAAAACGATATGTTGATGGTGCCAATTACTTGTAGGTGGTTTATTTTTGAAAAAAGAGATAGAAAGATAGAAGTGTCTGTTAACCAGAAGAGGTCCCCACCTGGGTCCCAGAGGTCATCACTGTCACAACAACATCACTGTATCCCTCACCATTCTGCGTGACCATAATCCCCATAACTGCTTAGAGTCCATTTATGGAATGTTTGAGAGTTAGCTCCCACTGTTTTCCCTACCCTTGCTGAGAGGACAGTTTTTTTTAGAAGTGTTTAATTTCTCCAGTGTTCATAGGACTGCCCTCCTTTTAGATGACTGCCTTTTCCTAGGAGCAGAGTCGACTTGCATGTATGCGGTGAGCTTCTTCCATGGCCACACTGTCTGTCCTCATTTGTACAAGGACATCGGGATACATACAGCAATTTTTTGGTATGGTATTAGAGGTCCAGCCCAGGGCCTTCA